>JACXIV010000020.1:7241245-7643182 GCA_014737475.1 Bombus confusus | reverse complement strand
AGAATCCTTTCTCCCCGCTTCTTTTTTACGCTCTTGCGCTATTTTGCTATCGCCGCGCATCTATTGCTGCTTTTCCGCGTCACCGCTTACTGTCATTGTTAGAATACACCTTACACCTTTCTCGGTGTACCTGCGTTTCTTTTTTATTCTTTGTAAATCCTTTTCCTCTTTTACCTTCTTTTGTCATGTCGAGCTGCGTTAATAAACAGCGGACGCCTCCGTGATAAATGTAAGAGTAATAAATTAGTTTCCATCATTGGTTCGAGGTTCATGACAGAGGCGTGGTTGTTGATAACAAGAAGAAACTCGGAAATGTTCACGATAGTCGGAGTTACTAGGAATGATTTTGGAGAAACTGACCCCAGTTGTGACCACCGACTAACCACAGGGTGGACGCGCCGTCCGTGGCAGGTACTCGCCAAAGGATAGTTGATAACCGCAGGATATACGTTCGGATAGCGGAGCTTCTCTAATGAATCGACTAAGAACTCGTCGATTAAATTATATTTGCCTTCAGTGTATTAAAACTTTGGTCTATACGGTGGTTTCACGTTTGACGGGGTATAAAAAATTGGATTTCATCAAGCTTGCTGCTGATAATTAATCTGGGCACGTTCTCGAGCATTTTTCCAGCGCGAGGAGCTGGCGGAGTTAATTAAAACGCGACTCGTAGCTTCCACGTTGTCGCTGCCAATTTACAGAAACCAACTGCTGCGAAACGAGTCGATCCTGTCCTCTATACCCTTTGTCTCCGAGATTTTGATTTCAGGTCTTTATACTTAATCGCCGTGCACGCGACAGAAGATACGAAATATCGACCAATTGCGACGTTTAAAAGATAAATTCACCTGTCGTTACGATAATGAAAAATTATTTTCAAAAGTACGAAGTAATGAAACGTATCGACGATTAGCCAGAAGAATTAGAGGTCTGCGTTTGTCAATGTAGAATTTTAGAAAACTAGACCAGTACTCGATATGAGAAAAATGTGAAACAGGGACGTACACGTTATTTAATTTTTACGACAGTTTGAATATGCTCCGTCTCGCGGTATTTCTACCCTCAGAGAACGGAACTATCGCGCATTCGATGCTTACGAAAGTAAAATATGGAAAATGTAACGATTACGAAAATTGAAACGTTGCAAGCGCATAGCAATCGCCACTTTTCAAATTTTAATACTTGCAAATCCATTAAAGCGAACGATAAAGGGAAATTTAATGACGCGATTCCATCCAGACGTCATTAGAATTCTCGTGCTTTGCAACGTCGGAGAAACGCAATCCTTAATGCTCCAAAGAGATCGAAATAGATAAAGCATGGGAATGGAGGAAGAGGTATTAAGCGATTTCGCGATGCTGAACGCATTTGACCAACGCAATGCTTGTTCGACGTAGGATTTGCTCTGAAACGTTAACACAGTCCGATTAAATCGACCAATGTACTGTAGAAGCGAATGCTGCGCTGGTTATGTGAACTTGAAATTTGCATAACACCAGATAGTTCACTCGCTTGATACGATTAACCGACGTGGATACAGAGATCATCTTTCTTCTCTGAAAATCTCTTGTGCTATCTTAAGCTGCGACTATTTATAGTTAGAATTTCAATTATAAATAAACTAGAACTACTATCGTAAATTATAACCATAATTACAATTCTAAATAGTTCGTCGTTATCGCTAACTTTACCCAATACTAGCGAAATCTATATAAGTTGGAAAAACAAAGTTTCTGGACAACGCAACGCGCCTCTCTGAATATTAAAAAAAATTCCTCCGCTTATTTTAGAAGTAAACGATCGTAATCGGACGTTCGTTCGCATACGGTTCAAATGTGAAAGATTAGTGTAACTTTATCGAAGCTGCGAGGGAACCTGCCACGAGTTATGCGCATTCTTTATCAAGCTCGCGTGATTTACTGCCAGCGCCGGTTCACCAGGGTAATTTGTAAGTGTATGCGAATTAATGGCGCGAATGGCATTTTACGAGCCGCTCTATTTACGGCTACGTTGCACTTAATGCTCCGGAAGCGATGACTTAGGTGTCATTAAACGCTATTGGCATGCAACAAGTGAATACGTTAGGATTCGCGTGTGCTACAATTCCTTTCTGAACATTTTTTCCTTCCTCTTAACAGACGTTCGAGGAGCCTACGCTAAAATTTCGATTAATACGCCTTTTCCTTTATGGCGTCTCGGAAGTGCCATAAATTAACCTTTCTGCGTTCGAGTCGTGCGCAATCTACGTTTCGGTTTTATTATTACCGCTGTTGATGCAATGTTTGCTTCGAACATTAAGGTCTCTTTTCTTTAACTGTTTGTTTTTCACGTCACTTTCGGATCTCAATTTTACGTGTTCTTGAAAACAATTTCTTTATTTATGCCATGGTATTATCTGAAATGGCAAACAGTGGTAGTATAGAACAAACAGAGTCAACGATTCTGCAATAAATGATACCGTATAAAACGCTTGACACGCGCAAAATAAAACTTACTGGAATTTAATAAATGCGACTACTATACAATTACACTCACGAATCGTGCAAAAATTTCCAATAGGATCCAGCATGCGTTCGTGTAAAGTCTGCGAAAAATTAAAACACACCTTCGACATTCGCCGTGCTATTTCAAACAACAGAGTGAGCAACGAAACGCGCCCAAATAGCAACTGCAAGCTGCACCCTGTAGTTACTCGTAGCTCCTCTCGCGAGACAAGTGGCTGTTTGGAAATTTCGAAGCTCCAGGGCAAGAGAAATGCTGCAGAAGTGTAGGGCGTAGGAAGGGAAGAGGGTGTACCCTTTGCACTGAGGATTAAAAAACGGTAAGTACGTGCGAACGCGACACGCGTCGAGGGGTTTTCTCCGTCAGAAGCTGGCCAAAAGAGAAGACGCGTAGAAGACTCTGGCAGAAGGATTGCAGAAAGGAAGGGCAGAAAGCGTGGTTACGAATTCACAATGGCATTGTGTAACTGCTCCGCTCCTCACCCCTGGCTGCTGCACGATTTTCTCCTACGGTCACCCTCCTTTGCCGCTACACTCTCTTTTTCTCTCCTTTCAAGTCCTGCGACTCGCTCATTTTCTCTTTGTATACGTATATATATATATATATATATATTGCGCCCTTTCTTCCCCTCTTTCCTCGTCTATCTAGTTTCATCCACTTCACGGTACTTGCCGTGAACGCCATTAATGGTTTCCGTTTCCGGTGTCTCAATCTCGCATTCTCCGCGTTTTGCCTCCAAGCCGCACACCTCTTTCTACCTGCCTCTGTACTCGGACCGTTCCTACTTTTCTACCTTTCTCTCTCTCTCTCTCTCTCTCTCTCTCTCTCTCTCTCTCTCTCTCACTGTCCCTTTCTCTCCTTTTATTTTTCTACGAAACAAACGAAGAACGTATCCCGGCTTTGAGAGCGAATCATCGCGAGGACGCGCCTACGTGTATCGTGCGTGCGTGCACGTTAAAAGGGTCAGCGAGTAGACCAGGCTAAACGAATACACCAGGTTTATAAGGGTGAATACAGGAAATGGCGTTTCGTAAGCAGGCCATCGGAAATTTCTTGTATCCATGACGACGGTAACCTCATTGGTAATCTTGCAAGAGAAAATTCGAAAGGTTGCGAAGCTTTGTACACAAATTGAGCAATTTGTACGCAATGTACCTGCTAGTTTTTATCAGTGCGACAGGGCAATACGATTTTTAACGCGTGGAGTCACTCCACGGAGAAACTGATAAAAAATTGTCTTCCTTACGCGACGAATTACGGCCATTTAATTCAAAGATGCAATTTGTCCCTATACCTATCATACATGCGGTTTTTCTAAGGGAAATAATTTTGTGAAATCAATTTTTACAGGGGCAGGTCGTAAGAGCAACTTTGTGCCGCGCGTTCCCGCAAAAAGTAGCGTATAAACCGTTTTCTCGGTCAAGGATCGAAGCTAATTCATCAAAAAATAGAAAAACCACTGAAAGCAACTGAATCCGGAAAAGCACAACATAAAACCTTACTGTCGAGTAGTTGATTTCATCGTGTAGAATTAAAATACGATCGTCGATCGAACGAAGTGGCGCTAGAAATTCCCATCGATGTTTCTCTTCCACGCATCGATGCGAATGCGAACAGGAAACAGAATTATTTTTTCAAAACTATCAATTGTCTGTCCCCGATATCCGTACATTCGACCCGGATATTTCACGCGAAAGTGTTTACGAGCGGTGGGACGATTTCGATGGCGATTGTTCGCAAACTCATTAATCGAGGGCGTGAAGGGAGGGGGAGTCTTGATAGCTTTAAACGATTCGATCATGGATTCCTTCTTCGTGTTGGCAATCGGCCAACGCGTTTTCAAGAAAGCATCTGAAAAGCCAGGCGGGTATTTGAATCACATCGTCACGTTCTACCTCGTCGATCGGTGACATCGGTAATAGAAAGGATCGATTTGAGTTAATGGATTTATAGTTGAATTGAGAATTTCATTCGACTTTCCGGCCAATTTCGTTCATCTCGTTAAATCTGGCTACGTTTGATGACCATAGAAAATTCATCCTGAAGTACGTTCTTCTAATAAATATTAATTTACGAATATCGAAGAGAAAAATTCTCTGGCAGATATTCAAGAGATGTTCGTTTATCTTCCTCTCCTCGGTATGATTAACGTTTTTATAGATACGATTAAAACACGTTTAACAGAGGTAAGAGAGAGGGAGAAAATTAAAATACTAATGAGATTTCTTCCGAGTAATCGATGATCTCATACTGAATTGCAGGATTTTCCAAAGAATGAATCACGTACCGCGCTTTCCTCCATAAATATTTATCTGGTATGGCAAAACGCGTTTAACGAAAGGAGTACAGCTAGGATATTCTACTTTTCATTAGCTTGTATCAAATGCTGAGAAGTAACTTTCCCAGAACATCTGTCTCTATAGCGCAAAACTTTACACGAATTTCGGCAAAGTTTGTTCAAATCGTCATGATTTTTGATCCGTATTGTCAACGTCTCTGAAATCGAAAAAGAATCGAAACCATCGTCCGCACGAGTCTGTATTCGGAAAATTCGGCGGCTGATTTTCACTCGGCAGACCCTTTGCTCTCTGTTCCTAAATAGAGATCCTTCGTCAAAAAATGCTCGCCTATAAATTTCTCGCAGAAGCATCGCATAAATTGGTACGAAGTAATGGACATCGAGTCTATCGAATCAACCCTTTGAGAGGGTTCCGTGAAAAAAAGCGGATGAGCGGCGAAGAAAGGAGAGGAAGGGGACAGGAGGAAAAAAGGCAGATCCGACTAACTAAATCTTTGATAGCTCGGCTCGATGGTGTTTCCACGCCAGCGATTCTTCCAACGATCGTTCCCATTTCGGCGGAGTCGTAAAGTCGGATTCGAAATTCAGCGACGTGACCCGCACCAGCCAGCGGCATAAATTCTTCGTCGTCTAGGGCTTCAGCCGATGGAAGTCGCGTGATCGTTAAACCATCGAAATCCCCCTCGATTTATTATCCCCGCTCTCATCGACGATAGCATAAACTCCCGTCCCATTTCTCCTCCGCAACGATCGGGATTAATTTTTCGAGATCGTGGCTCGTAGCACGTCGTGTCGAGCTTCTATCCGACCGAACGTGCCAAAACTTGTTGAATTCTTGACCAGAGGACGATTATCGGCTATCCGACGTGATATAATACGCGGTGGAATTTTTATCGTACGATTGAGTTTAATGCGTGCGTAAAGTTCGTCTTTATGTTGAAGAAATACGCGTGTGTGCCTATTTCCGAACATCGAAATACGATAAGAAGGTGTACGGCAAAGGATGTATTACGATAAGAAATAGATTGCGCTTTTACGTGGGAACAACGAGCGCACAGAATATCGAATAAACGAATGGCTTTAATATGGCTAAAAGCCAATCTCCGTAACTTTTGCAGCCAACTTTTTCAGAAACTGCGTTTTAACCAAATTTAGCCTGCTTATTAAAAAGCTTTCAGCAACATTAAATTTATAATGCGAACTTTGATTTCATACCTGTTCTGCTCGCGCGAAAGTTTATTAAAACGTCAAGTAATGCTTTCAGCGACTATGTTTCGTTTCGACCTATGTATGGATATACGTGTAGGCGCGAAATTTAAATTACCCTCGGCGAAATATTGTTTGTAATTGGTGCTTCGTTTACATTTTTTGATCGACAGTGCCACCTATACAGGTATATTTCGATATTTCGATGGGAAAAAAACCACTGTAATAGAAACTACACGTTTGTTTTCCAATTATAAGCCGAATGGACCAAGAGATACGCTTTTACGATTAATTAAAAATTGAAACAATGGCTGATAAAAACCAAGGGAAATATTTCACTCGTATTTCCGCAGAAATTTCCTACGGCAGGAAAATTCTTCAGGCTTTTCATTTATTCTCTGCCTAGCTTCATTCGCCTGGCAATTACCTCGGAAACTTGTAATTATCCTCGTCAGTTCCGCGATGGCTTCGGATTTAGGGGATGCACTTCGAATTTAACGATCGTCGACAGCGCAGAACTTTATCGCTTCGCAACTCGGGCACGCTTTCCAATCTTTTCTCTCTTCTTTCTGCCCTTTTTTACGCGATGTAACCTCAAAGCGGCAACGACGACGATTCTCACTTTTTCTACATGTAGCACACACGATATGTCACGTAATTTCTTCCGTTTGAAAAGTGACGCGAATTTCAAGCGATATTCCTGAACGTTGAAACTAACGTTCGATAAATTCCTTTTTAATCCCTTTATGACTGATCGGACGGGAGCGTCGTCTTTTAAAAGGATACCTTTGCGACGATTCATAGGTTTTCGAAGGTACAATCACCGTGTAGCTGCACGACGGAACGTTCTACGCTTTTTTCGCCTCGCGGCGAGAGCGTGAATTGAACGGTGAATTGGCGTACTTAAAAAGCGGGATTTGTAAAAGCGGAAAGCAACGGATTGTAGACAAGCGGAAAGCAACGGATTGTAGACGAGCGGGAAGCAACGGATTGTAGACGAGCGAAAAGAAGTAAGAGAACGCGTGCTTCGCTATTCAAACAAAAATCGTTTCGTTCTCTTAGCAAAAAAGTTGCTGCGATGCGATTGTTGCTTTACCAGATATCAAACCGAAGAGAAGTATCGGAGAAAAGAACACGGCCAGGAAAATGAATTTTAATAGAAACGGTAATTTTATTAAACGAACCCGGAATTCAAAAAATGTAATAGACACGTTGAAGAACAGAAAATAAAGAAGAAACGCTGCATCGTTTCAAAAACGTTCTTTTTGTACTTTTACATTTTTTTGCTCTTACAGCCATTCGTTACAAAGAAATCCTAAAAAGCGCGAACATTTAATAAGCACCCTGCTGCGTGACGACACGACAAAGGCCACGAAGCCAACTCTAGAAATTACCACGAAGGGGTAACGCTCTCTCGACTAACCTTTCGCCGTACAATTAGCACACGGAATAAAATGCAATTCGAGAATAATATCGAAGCTAATAACCGTTATTAACCGTCTAATGTTTCGTCCCTCTTCGTTTGAATGCACCTTATTGCTCTTAGTTAGACGTTTGGTATCTGGGAACAACGCCGTTCTCAGACAGCCATTCGAGAGTCCACGAACGAGTGTAGAGGATCGGCCAAAGATCGTCCTACCCATACACTCGCAACGTATACCGATGGAATTCCGAGGAAGACCTTAAATCTCCCTTCGAACACAAAGCGTGGTTCATTCAGGAGAATAAGAAGAACAGGAGCTGACCCTCGACAGGGCCGCACTTACACACTCTATCAGCCTAATAACCTTGAAATTAAGTTTCTGCCGGTCGCACGGCGATCCTTGCGGATCGGTTACGCTCTCCTTCTAACAACCAAACTTTCCGTGCTTCCGCCAAGAGGTAATAGATGTGAATTGAATAAGAAAGAAGGGAAACGATGTTCGAAATGGTTAATTTATGCGGAGGAGAAAATTCTTTTTAGATACGAAGAACGATAATTCGAAGAACTATGCACGTTCTCGATTAGCGATCCTCGATTTTCAACGAAATTACAAACTTCAGATATCCTGATTCTTTGGAGACTCGGACAAGGCGGAACGTTAGCGTTAACGTTTTTAAATTGCGGCGGTTCGTTTTTAATCATCCGCCGATTACGACGAATAATAAGGACGAAATACGACGTAATATCAATTTAATCTATCGCGCCAGCATCAAACTTCGCTTTTTATCTTTGAAACATCAGACCAAGATCCGCATCAATATCGATAAATAAACAGTAAATTCCATCAAACGTCGGCGTCTTAAGCTGATCCTATTAGATATTCCCTTCCGTTGACCTGAAGTTTCCATTATATCTGACTCGTTCGAGCGGAATTTCAAACTCTTCTTGAAATCCATTTTTCATTTATATTCAACGACATGATTCGTGGCAGTATTCGGTGAAAGAAGAGGCTATAAATCAATTGTTGGAGCTCCATCCGTTAAAAATAAACTTTATACTCGACGCGGAACGTCTTCTTCCCGAGGCGAATAAGAGATCTTCAGCCAATTCCGAAAAACTTGTCACCAAAGGAATCAAGATGGTCGTAACTCGAAGATCGACCAGATCGTATATATCCGACCCGAAGGAGTTTCTAGTCGTTCTACCTACACGTTCCTTTCGTTGCTTCGTGTTCATGCTGGATTCTCGGCCAGTTTACATTCGACGTCTACTTGTTCAGAATTTCGAGAATCTCCACCAAGCAGTGCCTTGATTAGCTACCGTCCACTCGCCAAGCGAATCGTGTCCGAAGAATTTCTTTCGTACTAATCCTTCGTACTAAGCACGTTACTCGCAACGAATTTTCGCTCTCAATTAACGATGTATCTTTGTACGAACGATCGTACGTTGGCCGATAGAAGGATCGCTCCGTAGATATACGAAGAGAAAGAAGAGAATACTTTGGAAGGCGCGCGTTGATCGACTGAATAAATAAAACGCTAAACGAACTTCGTTGACGTTGCTGAACGATATCGGGAGTGTAGGAAAGACCATAAGTAGAACGACGTAGCTCGACGCGAATTATCGCGGATAGTAATCTCTGGAAGTTAAATTGTTCGCGATGGAAATTTGTCTTTCTCTGGAAAGAACCCGTTATACCTGATTACCTATAGGCAATAACCATCGAATGAAATTTCTACGCGTTGTAATTCACGTTCGAGTCGTTTGCCGAAACGATGCTTCGATTTGCACGATTTCCACTGGAAAATCACATTTCCCATGAAACAAAGTAGCGACTATAACACTTGCACGTTGCGCCGGTTGCGCTTAAGGATCGCGTAAAGGTAGAGAAAATGCGCGTTCTAAAGGCGTGCGTGACTTCATTATAGGTGGCAGTCGGTGGCGTCCCTTCGTTCCGCGGCCTTTAATCGACACGACCTCTCCTCCTGCTTACTGGCAACCCGCTTTTTCCCCTCGTCGAATCGCTTCGAGTGGCCTGTCAGCCGAGAATCTGCACGTCCATGGAGCAAATTATACGAGAAAATGCACGGTTTCGCCGAGCACGTAATCGGTTTGCCTGGTAAAGAATCAAAAGGTAAGTAGGCGGCCTTCGTAGGCCATCGACCAGCAGACCTTTCTCGGCCGTTCATTCGATGTCGCGTGAACTTACACGCTCTTTATCTCTCCTCCGATGCATATGAATGAAGTAACTTCGTGCGCACGGCTGGGAAAAAATAATTGATACGAAGATTCCGACAGAGTTTAGCAGAAGGATATTTTTAACTGGCACTAGGAAGCGATTAGGCTATAATTAAAGAGGCTGGCAGATCGTGCACCGGCGATCGATCAAAATAAGGCTCCCATTTCGAAGGAGTTATCTCTGTTTCGTGTCACAGCGATCTCCATCGTCCATGTGGCCACGAAACGATTCTATTCGAAACTTCGACTCCTTCGGGCTCGTGTTATCTCGATGGAAGCTTGTAAAAAAAAATTCAAACGAGAAAATTCGGTGAAGGAAGATGTTGGGAGATAAATGTGATAACGGTAAATTGAAACACGATATAAGATTGTAGCTATAAGGTAGGTAGATATTTCGAGCTGTCCGCAGAGATACAAGACGATTAAGAAACTCGAGTTCACCGATGTATCGATAATTAAACACCGAGGCACGATACTGGAAGTTGCAACAGCCAAGTTCGTTAAACCGTTGTATTAGTCATACTGTTTGATACGTCCTCTAGTAAATATCACATGTTCTTTATCGATGATTCGTAAAACATCGTAGGGAAAAAGTTTGCAATGAAAAAAGTTTGTACGATCCAATTACCACAAGAGTATACTTTAGGTTTCTCGTTTATTCGTGTTATTAAAGTTTCTCTTGCCCGAATGATTAAATCTTCCTATTAATTCGGATAATAGTCTACGCCGTAATCATTCGCGTAATTTTGTAAATTTTCGAAGAGTGAAAGTTTCTCGCGGAGAACAACAGACGCGTAATTGCAACCAGCTTTCCCAATAACTCTCGTGTCCTTGCGTCAACAACGCACGGAAAACGATGATTTCTAACGGGAAGAAAATTCTGTGCAAGATTCTATATATCAAGACGACACAACAGTTTTGCTGTTCGATGTGACTTTTGAATTAACCTTTCATCCGTTCTTGTACTATTAAATGTCAGAAGTTCATTCTAATGCCATGTCGCGGTAGTGGTTGACACCTTTGTGTCAGGTATAGTCGAGCAAAGAATCACGAGCGATGCTGGGATGAAAAGCGCGTCGAATAAAATTTTATCGTCATTTGGGAAAAAAAAGGACATTTTTTCTGTACTTCCAGTTTTACTCCCGCCGACGCTTAAAGTAACGAAATGGAGTATCGAAGTAAAACTACTGCACCTTTTTCTACGCTTGATACCAAGACGGAATTTCAGATAAAAAGATCAAAGTGTAACAAACGTCGTAACTTGGATAATAAACGGACAAATTTCACGAATAACGCAGAAAGCTGGCTGTCGTCTGAGAAAATACTTTCCGTTATTAATAAACGTTCAAACGCGAAATCTACTTCTTCATCCCGGGTGATGAACTAATAATTCAGAACGTTAATTTCCAACTGGTACGTTTGAAGAATGTTCGCGAGAATCGCAAAGTCATTAGCAAACTGCTAACTACATGGGGCGCATGGAAATGAACATGCTGAGTATAGGTACCCGGTGTGTACCTATACTTTGGTGTGCGTCTGTGCCTCGGTTTTCGATAATTAACCGACGAACACCGTTGTTACGATTTTTAAATAAACGAAAAACGAAGAACACGCGGAACTACCTCGAATGCTGTTGCGATCCAGGTTAATAATTAGTTTCCTGCGCGATCATTACTAACGATAAATGTTACAGAATATTTCGAATAACTTTCTAACGTTTGAAAGTTTGAAGTTTTAAAAGGGATATCAAAAATCTCAGTGATCTGAAAAATGAAGGGAAAACGAAGTTCTCGGTAAAACTCTAAGCCACCGAGAATCATATTCGGTGTTATCATAATCGTATTCGGTGTCATTTTTTAGTATTTCAACACAGCATTTTACCACGGTATTCTGCGCATATCTAAAATTGAATATTTGAAAAAGTGCAAAAATATTTCGATTTTTCGAAGCCGACATGATTCTATACTGCCTTAATATCCCGAAATAGAATTATCAAATATTCTAGTGAAAAGGGGGAGGAGGACGAAGATCACCGGATGGGAACAGCAGAAAGCGATAACGACCGCTTAAAGTTGCACACTACGTCAAACGAGGCTCCTCGACACGGCTCAATTAACTTCGCTCGTGATTACGCTCACGAGTCAAAACTCGATCGAACTTGTCAGAACAAAATGACCATCGATCATCGTCACATTAGACAGGAAATATAGCGAGCAAGAGGGAACGAGAACGGGTAATATTAACGCGCAATATGACGTTCGTCACGTAACAATGGCCCCGTACAATGCACTGGCTACAAAGGGAACGCGCGACGATCGACGAACACGTTCATCTCTACGTTTCGATCGAGTGAAACTCGATAGTTACGTGCGATTGATCAATATTAACGTTCCTAGTATCGAGTAAAAGCTTCGCACCTTAGAACTTCGAAATTCGTGGAATTTCTTCGTTTCCGATCGTTGCTCTCTTTTTGGTAGATACCGTGCTACGAATAATTAGACGCGCAAACACATCTTCGCCGTTATTTCTTCGATATCCCCGAGAAACCATTGATCGTGGCTGGATATGTTAAGTGAAATTGTTTTTGTAAAGGATAAATTGAACACTATGGGATATCAGGGCGTGTTACGTGACGAATATTGCTTTGCATAATTAAAATGGGAGACAAAAAGACAATTTTTCCAATATACAAATTTTATTAGCGTGCGTTCTGCTCGGATCAGGACCCGATCCTGAGCACTTGTGGGGAAATCTAATAAGAAAAGTTTAGCACGAGGAGGAGCCACCTATAGAAAATATCGTTAAACTTGAAAAGAGAACGAAATCTGCGTGGGTGGGTATTCGTAACGAAACTCGATACAGACTAGTGGATAATGGATAACGTTAAAATCGTAGAATCGAGAAGTGCTTGACACGATTTTTTCCTGTAGTCCTCGGTTGCAATACGAATGTAAAAATAGAGTAGTAAAAAGATCTAATAAAGATTGAAATCGCATCGAGTATTGGAGCATGTATCGTGCAAAAATGTAGAGTTAATGCTACAGCAGCTATCGCGGACGATCTTCGTAATCGTTAGAATTGTCTTTCGTCAACGATCCTTCGATGACAAACGCTCACGTTCTCGACCAGAGCCAGCAATCCGGTAGTCACGTATCGCGGTCATTATCTCCGAGAGAGAAAAAAGCAAACGGAACTGCTGATAATAACGTTACATTATCTGCTAGCGCAGAATGGAGCACGCGACCAACCGATGTACATACAAAACGACGACGATACAAAATTTATACTTCCGGCAGCGTAAGAGGAAAGAGGAAGAGAAGCGGAAGAGGTGTCAGGAGAGTAGAGAGAGCAGTGAATTCACATTCCATCTACGTCCCTCGTTTCCTCTCTCTATCCGAACTCTGGAAGTTTTCCCGTTGTAACAGCTGCGACTCGGCAGAGAAGCGGTTTTAATTGGGTCCGCAGCTTTCGCACGTAGAAATCGTACCTTAAGGTACACGTCTGTAATTTCACGAATGGACCAACCAACCTTCGACCCTTCCGAGTCTGCAACTCTGCAGACAGCTATTTCGTTTCGTGTCAGTTTCATAATTAAAAATTGTTCGTCTCCTTGGCTGCTACCGATCGTCACACCGCTTAAAGGATTATCGTGCGACAAGCGTGCATGAGTAAATTGCCTATCCTTCTCTCGTATCTTTTTATAACGAATTTATATAAGTTCTTTTTTTCATTGCCTCTTTGTACGTAGGTATTTCGCAATGTCTCGGTAACGTTCGCAATTTTTTTTTTTTTTTTCAGTAAGAAAAGATGAAAATTAGCACCAGTGTAAATCTCCAAACGCACTTGCTTGCAGAAAGTACCCTCGTGGTTTTCTCGATAAAAATAAAACGCTCTTTCTCTGATATACGATTCTGATTAACAATTACATTATAGTTTCTCAATATTACGACGTACTCCTCCTATTCGAATTTGAAGTACAATCCCATTGTATCGTGACAATCGTCAAAGTACGTGGAAAGCGTTGTCACATGGAAGCGCAGCGATATGAACTACGTACTTTCAAGAAGCGACAAGAAACTTCTTCCATTTCTGAGAAAATGAGCTCGTTACTCGACGATCGAGACGAAGAGACACGAACGTTATCGCAACTTCCAACGAAAGGCAGTGGAACACGATCGAGATTCTAATGTAAAACCGGGTTGCGCGAACCAGGTTAATCGATCTTCGCCGTGTTTCTTCCAAGTGCTGTTCGAAACGCACGCATACTTGCTCGACCGCGACGACAATAAATGTCAGCGCCTTTATATCACAATCGCGCCTCATTATACAGACGAAGCGTCGTTTTACCGCAGAAACCTACGTTCCAGTGGAGTGCCAGCGTGGTACCCGGGGAAGATTATGTTTCTGGAAATGCTCGTTGCAACTTTCCCTGATATAAATCATCGCCCGTTGCACATATGTCCGCGGAACACCGCCAAGAACTTTCTAACGTTAATTATCCCTACCCTATTAACATTTGTACAGTCAGAAATATCCCGTTACGCGAGTACCAACACCGAACGTAAATCTACCTGAAATTTACTCGAGATACGGCAGGCCATGATATCTTCGGCTCGAACTCGGTGATTATTACGATTTTATTCGCTCCAACCATCAACGCGATAAGTATCACGCGTCGTATTAAAAACGATTGAATACGAGAAAGACGTATTAAAAATATGGCAATTATAGGTTTATTTACGTTACGTCGAGTTATTTCCACAGATGCAGCGATTAATCTGGTCGTTTGAAAAAACAGCAGTCTAACATCTGCAGTCCAACAACGATCTTTTCTGCAAGTCTATTATGACGAACTTTTGATGACACGACCTCGATGACCGGTCGCGGCCTTCGATGACTCTCAATGGCACGATGATCTTGATAACCTCTCACGATCTTCCAACGATGCAATCATCGAGATTCAATCGATGCAATCAACTTTCAGTGATATTAAATAAGCGTGCGTGCGTGCGTTCACACGATCTCTTACCTTAATTTAACTATTATTGGGTCGCTCGGAAAGTTCGTTTCGATTTTTAAAGAATTTGGTCGACGTAAAAATTCGTATGGAAAAGTTTCTCGCCGAAAAACCTGAGAGCTTCTGGAAGGATGGAATTTATTTCTCTCTGATAAAAGATTTTACAGACATGTTACAAGTAGCCACTTTTTCGCATATATTTTATATCGTGATCGAGTAAACGTATGTAATCTTATCAGAGGAGCGTTCCTTCGGAGATAAACGGTTCGGAATTTCGGGGAACGAAAAATTTACCACAAATATAATCATTACGTATACAATTCAAAAGATCTAAGACCTAAAATCCACACGGATCAAGAGATCCGTGGAGTCGTAGAGATAAAAGCTACTATACTCTTTCCACCGACTAAAGAATACGCGTATCGAGCGTCTATTTTGCCATAAGCGCGCTCCAAAGCTAGATCGGACTCGTTACTTTCGATGTTCGAACGATCGAATCGCCGCCCTTATGGTAATTGGTCTAGCAGCTTCCTGTCCCGGATTTCGTATTTCACTTATCGCCTTAATAGCAGCCACTTGTACCAACTGGCAGCGTACATTCGAATCAAGAGCATCTATTAACCTGATTAATTACCATAATCGTATGGCACCGGATTGCATCGTATCGACGCGAAAGCTGCAACACGTTCGTACCATACATGGCTCGAGTCTCGGTTAAATAGAAACTCTGCTTCTCCGTGGAACGAGCCGCGCATTCAAAGAATCTACGATTCTTCTCACTAGATAAAACAACACGGCCAACTCGAAAACAAAGTGGGAGGCCAGACAATAACGGAGCGACGCGAGACGAAGGAAGAAAGGGAAAACGCTGATTATAACGTCAATCATAAACGTGACCCGCAACCCGCAACCTTCAATGCGTATCTCGAATGTCGTTCCGTCTCACTCGATACTATCGACCGATGCTTGGCGAGACAACGCGAACAAGAATTTCCGATGTTTTCTCGCGTGTGCAAGGAGAAATCTAATTGTAGGGAAAAAGTCGAAAAAAGAAGACAATACGTGTCAAGAAAGAACCGAAGTATCCAGTGGATACGAGAAGAGCGATCTATTTGCTCTTGTCGAGTGTGAAATATTACGACGGTGATTCGGTTATCGGGACGCGTGTTTGAACAATTTCGAGCACACCTATTAAACTCTTGCTATCTGTTACGAACTCGTGTAACTCAACGTCAAACGTCGTTCGAATGGAAAACAATCGCGCACGCTTGCGTCAAATTAGAATAAACATATCGCCGCGCGTGTTAAACCGATGCAAATTGACTTATCGTGGAAATTTTCGAAAATGTGTAAATTTGGCTCCTTCGACAAGTGGATGTGCTCGAAAACGGCTCGCGTTATCTAAATTACGAATGGGCGTTTTATATCGCTGATATCGTTATCAGTTTCATCGTACGATTATTCTTCGGCCCTTTAACTTCGATAATTGACTTCTTGTCGTGGAAACACTTCCAATTTGGCTATCGAGAGCAACGAATACGACTGAATAAAATTCTTTCTCGCAATTGACGAATGGAAACTAATAACGCAACTGACGCGCGTCATTGAATCGAAACGGTAAAAGGATAAGGTGATTAGATGTTGGATTTTTTCGAAAGGGACGACCCATAAACGAGACAGCTTCCGTAGCAATTGCGACAACTCAACGTGTTGGAATCAATCGCGAAACTGATCGCTTCCGGAACGGTTAACGCACGCCTTTTCGCAATGACAAAAGTTTAACGGACCGGAATTGAATTCGACCGAGGAGGCACCCTTCGAGAAGAACGATAGCGAGGGTAAAACGAAAAGTTAAAGAACGCCGAGACTCCGGCTGTCCGGAGAGAGAAAATTGGATTTCGCGTGTTAACAACAACCGGCACCAACAACAACCACGTCTGCACGGAACAAGCCTCTGCCGTTCGATTATGCTCCTTGCGAGAACGGTCTACGTTTCGTTGATTTCGCGCAATTCCACTGTGAACGTTAATTTGTGTTCGATGGTGCGCGAGATAAAGGAATTTTATCGACGACACGTCTTCAAAGATCTATTACAGACACGTTACGATATGTACTGTGCATTTTTTATGATAATTATTTAAATTTGTCCAAATATCTCTATTGGAAGTATTTTTAACGATTTCGTTGTTATCGAGCAATCGAGATAAATTTCTTTGATCGAAGTACAAGTTAGAACACATACCTGCGTTGAAAGCGGATATTTTTGATTAAAGCAACTTTCACGATGTTAGATATGCTGCAAGATATAAAAATCTGGATTTTTAAGAAGAAGGAACATTTTTAATCCATACCAACTCGGGTTCGGCATTAATAAAAACGACACGCAATACAAAGAACAAAGTACGTACTTACTTTCCGCGATTCCTGGCGATGTTCACAAGGAAATACATAGTCGAGTATTCAAAGCACACATCCAATTATTTTCAGTGCCAGTCTCCAGAAGTTCCGGAAACGAAGAGTACGAGTTGTACCGACGTACAAAAAAAAAGAAGACAGAACGAGAAAGAAAAGAACGAAAGGGGGGAAAAAAAGGAAAGATAAGGGGAAAATATTACTTCTCTGAATTAAGGAAGAACTCGGTCTACTTCCATTAAATTACGAGGAGAATCGAAAAAGTTCCCCCGTTAAGAAGAGAATAAGCGTCGGTTTCGCTTAGCGTACGCGCCTCCAACTTCAAATTAATTACACGTCAATTAGGAATACGGCTGCAGAAAATCGAGGCTCGGTCATTAAAGCTAACTACTAAGTTCACCGTACAAAGTATGTTGCAACGCACAGCAACGAGCTAATTTTCACCAAACCACCCCCTTTCTGCGCCAACCATCTCTTCGCTCCGCTCGTCCGCCTGAATACACCTACGGCAGCTCCTAGTTTTCAGCCAATCGCTTCTTAAGAAGGTCGACGTTTCGTCCGGTCACCGACTTATTTAAGGCGGAATTTCCTTAGACGTGCGTCTAACGCGCGCGACCGCGTTAGAAACAGTTTTAAACCCGAATCACACGGCACACGCATCCCACTGCGACATCGCAGCGGGTGCCTGACGTATGCGTCGAACGCATTTGTACTATGACAAATGTTACAACGAAGAAACGTTGACGTTGCGATATCGCCACGATCTTCTTTTTGTTTTCCCAGTTAGACAACGAAGACAGACGTATGATCGCGGCGAGATCTTTTAACGCGGACACGCGCATTGCGTTCGACGCGTATAGGAAATCCCACCTTTACTCTGAATGCGCACGAGCGACATTTTACCGTACGACACCGTTGCGCTGCCCGTTCGAAGAACAGAGAAACAAAGTTCTTCTGTCTCGGTAAAGAAGAATACGCGCATACGTATTTCTTTGTTTTCCGAATCTGGTGTCGCTACAGCGATTTGACTTTCGTTCGCATCGGGCCTTAATCGGTCATGCAGCTTCTCTCTTCCTTGACGCAGATTCCTTTCGCCGATTGTTCCATTGAATCGTAATAGCTCGAGCAATGGTTCAGAGATCACAGACATAAGAGAAACAGGCCGAACGAAGAGCACGGTCCCCGTTTAACGCGGTGTCGCTTTCTTAACAGATATTTTCTCCGGCCATGGAAAAGGAAAGAGAGACTCGTTATTTATTTCTATCTCTATCTGTTTCTTCCAAGTGCATTTTCTCCGCACAGTATTCGCGGTCCACGCTTCTTGTATCTACGTCAGAGATTTACGTTGCTCCGAACTTTCGGCGTAAACATTTCGTCGATACCATTGGAATAGTTACGCGTCGACTGGATTGATATAAACTCGTTGGCGGCAAAGGAAGGAAAGGGATAAAAGGAGAAGCACGGTTTCGCCGCAAATGTGATTTTCATATGAAACGAGGTTGGATATTTAACATTCATGAAAGTTGTTTCCAACGGTGCTGATTCTAGACTCGAATGCTACAATTTTGGCGAATCTAGGTTAAAATGGCAAATTTACGGCGAGCTTCTGAAAGAAGAAGCATTCCAATTTTAAATTCGAGCCTGAAAACCGAAAGAAACTCCTCCGCTCCTACGACGATTCACGATTTTAATTCCTTTCAATCAAATCGCAAAACGTCCATGAACGATGATTCTACGAAGATAAACGCGGTATTAATAGCTGCGACGTTAAAAGCGGAAGATTCATGCGATCGCAATCGAGGAGATAAACGACGTTATTCGAGTCCCCTGACTCGCAATTAAAGTCGGTTGCGGGCAAACACATCGGTAATTATAATGGGATTCGATACGACCGCATACAGAACGCGCGTCGCGAACAGAGAAGCGGTTGACCGATAATAAGGATATTGGTAACGGGAAGTGGACAATGATCATTAGAGAGCGAGAGAGCGGTGGGTGAAGAGGTATAGCCATGTCCTACGTAACACAGGTCACCGACCTTTCAACCAAATCATTCTTTTTCTCGTCAGAGGCAACCACAGAAAAATATTCGATTGCTCTTCAATCGCGAACGAGCTAAGTTTGGTTGTGAACAGATCGTTGATACGATTCGGCGTGAATTTTCCTGAATTTATACGTGACTGGAAGGATAGGATCGTTTAACGAGTCCCTTTCATTCTATTTCGAGATTGTGACTGTGCGTTAATTAATCGCTAACTTCTGCGCATATATTTTTGTATGGAAGAATCGATCTCTGTATTTTCTATGTGTCAATCGTTCGACCAGAAGATACAGTAGACGCAATTATAGAAAGAGAAAGGATAAAAATTAACGATGCAGAAGTTTTATTAAGCTTATGCTATAAATTGTTTCTTAATTGGGACAAGGTATGAAGGATAAAATTATTTCCCATGTTTCTACTAAGAAACACGATAGATTTTTATCAATATCTGTCCAATCTGTCGCGGTAAATCTTCCGATCTAACGGATCGCTCTGTACACTGCGTAATGCGCGTAGAACCTGCTTCGAAATCAATTAAACGCATCAAGAAGGAAACACCAAAGGCTGGAAGAGCAGTCGCTCGAAATCCCCAAGACGGCTCTAATAAGTACCTCGTCAAAGGTTTCTCTGCCTTGTTTGGATCTCTCTAGCATTACCATTGCAACCGTTAAATCCTCGTGAACCAGAGTACCTCTATTCCGTTTGGTTCGAGTAAACTTATATGGATACTTGTAGTTGGACAGATGCTGTTGCGAAGATCGTACAAACACACCAGGTCCAACTATACGGAACCCGACGTACGACATACTTACTCGAGTTCGTGGAATACGGCTCTTTGCGTGAAATTTGCCATCTTTGCTAATGCCGCGATTACAACTTGGTCTTAACGTCGGCAAAAAGTCGATTTAACCTCTACCAGAACTACCGACGATTAGACCATAAAATGGAACTTGGCTCAAGGAAATCAAAACGCAAAGATCTACTTGCTTTTCACAAATGAAATTTTTTAACACACCCGTTACGCGTAAAACGATTACGTTGTCCCCTTGAAACGACAACTTTAAAGTTTCAATGTCTTTTTAGCTTCGGGTTAGATACGCGTTAGATACATGGTCTTGGATATATCGTTTCGACTCGCGTGTGACCAAAGTAGCAAATTTCCACCGTAGCTTGCAAAACGAACGTTATTTAACGCGTACGAAAGTTGGAAACCAGCGCCATAATCTGGATAAAAGCTTTTTAGTGAGTCGCTCGACCGCTCGGTAATAGCCGGAATTACGACTGTTCGAAATTCGTGTGTCTATGCAAATATTAACAGCATCGGTAACACCAAAGTGGTTTACCCTTTGTTTGTCCGTAAATACGCAATTTATAACGAACCAACTGGTTACCTACGTCCAACTATTTCATTTTCCGTAAATTGAGTTTATAATAACGTTCCGTTAAGAGGATTAAGAAATATATACTTTAATTAGAGGTACTCTTTGCGTTGATTTACGATTTTCGACGAATACCATGGAAGTCTTGTGTATGGGTTCGATAACAGTTGAAACGACTCGGTACGCTTAAACAAAGATTCGCATGCAGCCGAGTTAAAGCACGTTGAAAACAGTATCTTTATAGACGATACGGTCGATAACCCACTTAGGGAAGCGTGACGCCGACACATGAAATAGGTTTGAATCATGCCACATAAAAAGTTGAGCAATATGCTCGTCATAGTGGTACTCCGCGTGCTTTCGTTATTACTACTTGTAGCAATCAGACGTGTACTTTTATTCATCGCGGTTTACTTTGTTCCTTATCGAAAATTTCATTCTAAATTCAAGTACGGAAGAAATAATTGATTTCGCTGTTAAGCGTCTACGTTATTTCTTCGTTCGGTGTTAGAATACGTAACTCTGGACGAACGTAAACATCGAACGAAACCATCGAAACTGTTACGATGAAATTATATTTCGTCGGGTGTGTGGATACTTCTAAGCGGCATTGTACGTGAAAAATTGAAGATTCCTTCGATTCGGTAGCACCCGTACGTGTCGAGAGCTTGAGCACGACGCTTTAACAAAAATTATGCTGAAACGCGATATCGATATCGTCCGAGCGGTAAAAAACGCGTCGTTAAAAAAATCTAAAAAACGTGTGCCTCGTCATGTATCGCGCGTGAGTTTCGTCGAGGCAGCGCGATATTGTTTAACGAGGGACGCGTGCATGCGACGAGACTATTATATTATCGACACCGAAAATCTCGATGATAAATCCCGCGGGCCGGTCTTTATTCGCGAGCCTCGCAACCAAATTCATACACAGCCATCTCGCACCGAATGCGCCGCGGCTCTGCTCTTCGGTTCAACTCGGCGAAACGGTCGGTTACAATTACAAACGGAGTTCCAACGCGTGTAATCATGACATACGCACTTGCAAACACGCTCGTTACACCGCCGGTCGCACATGCACACATTGAAAGGGGAAACGACGCGAGCCAGACAATTTATTCGCCGCTATCTCAGCTAACGTTTACATTAACCAACGCGAAATCGTACGTCGAACGGTAACAATACAGCCAGCGACGTGCTACTGATCATTTTATCGTTCCACGATCCGTCCGACAACCTGTCAGTCCGCCAACACGTTCGTTTCTGAATTTTTCAAGTAGTTTTCCGGGCCAATTTCGCCACTGAAGAGCAGATTGCGCTGCGATTACCGTCAAAGTCGATATTATTGCCACTCGAGAGGGAACCGCTGATTTTATTAGAGATTTCGAGAGATAATGGATACAAGATGGACGTTAGATCGAACGATCGTACGATTAGAGAAATCGGGTAGATTAAATTATATTAAATTCGATTAAATTCGATTAAATACGATGTTTTCCTGTTCTGCTGAGAAACGACGAAAAACATTTCGGATCGATATTTTCACATACGATAACGATAAGAAAATTATGCCTATTACGGGAGTCTCCTACCATCGGACTAATCTTAATGATTATTATTAAAGCTAGTAAACCTGAGAATTTCTGTGACAGTAAAGTTTCGATAAGAGAAACAAGCATCTTGCTTATTTCGTGAAAATCATCGCCGTCAACACGGAATATGTTAATAGGAATACTACACACTCTGTAAGCAAGCTGCGGCCAGATTACGTGACTGGTTTTACTTTTATCCCGGTGGCTTTATTTCTTTCGTGCCGGAGATTGCGTTTATATGTGACCACAGTCGGTATTTACTTCTTTCCACGCACCCGTTTTACACACCAGGCCACGGAATGAATTTCAACGCGATGTGAAATTATCCGTGGCTTCACGCGACGTTTTACAGCAAATTTCTCGCCGATAATTATTCCTTTCCCTTTTCTATGGATCCAGTTCTCCCCTAATGCAATTTTTAGCCGCCGCGTATCGCGGTATATCTATGCTCCGCGTACAAGATTATTACTGTGTCGGATGCAATAACGCGGAAGTACGCAATAACATTCATTGCGAGCCTAATGCAAATGCGTGCTACGCTTCCTTTCGCTGCGTCATTTCAAACGTTTCGAACCTTTTGTTTCGCGATTACGCGTTATTTTTATTATGCGAACATTACAGCACAGGAAAATATGACAAACACGATTCCGTCGATTTTCTAACATTCGTTTTATTTAACGTTCTTTCTATATCCAACCCAATATATTTTTTAATTCGAACGCGCACGGTATATTTGCAACTAAATGTAGCAAATACGCGCCTTAAAATAATTCAGCTACCTTTTATCCGCAAGAACGACGCTTGAGAAAACACCAGACAATGCTACGACATCCGAATAATAGTAAAGTCGCTGTGAAAAAGGAAGGGACGTGTACGAAAACGCGATAGCTTGGCAAAGCTCTCGGAAACCTTCTTCGCTCGAGTTTCGAGCGAGTCCCACCTCAATTATTAAACCCATAGCCGGAGGCTGGCGATCACAGAAATAATCCCCAGCGACGCAACGACGAAGAACGCGGGTGGTCGAAGCCGCTGGTCTCTGACTTTTCCATTTCGTCTCCAACGTATTCGACAAGCACGCATTTCCATAAGCCGAGAAAGCTGTGCGGACGTGTAGATCACCCGCGACGCGACGTTTCTCCCTGGAGCACCCTGTCGCGTCGGTCTTCTCGGCAGCCGCAACGGAAATCCCGATCGAAGTCAGAATCCCCGAGAGACGTTCTGTGGTCTCTCGATACACGGGTTATAGCCGGCGCGGCGATGTATGCGCTCGGAGCATCTTGAGCATCCTCATAGCGAACGCCTATATACCGCAAGCGTTATGTCGAGATGCTCAGGGGCTCGATAGATTCAAACCGGCAAGGGAGGATCTGGTCGGGGGAAAAAGGCAGGAAAAGGAAAGACGAGAGAAGAGAAAAATGTAGAAGAAAAGAAAAGAGAAAAGGAAAAAGAAAAGCAAAGAGAAAAGAAAAGAGAACAAAATGAGAAAAGAGGCGAGGAAGAAATAAGAGAAGGAAAGGAATGAAAGTAAGGGAAGAAAAGACCAGTTGTAAGCAGAGAGAGAGGGAGAGAGACGATCGGATAGAAAGGAGGAGGAAGAAATGGAAAGGAGAGGGAAAAGAAAAGACGCCCGAGTGAAGGACAGAAGAAACGAACGAGGAGAAGAAGACACCAGTTTGAAACGGAGAAAGAGACGTGCGAGCGTGCGAGAGAAGAGACCGATGAAGAGAAGCGAACCGACCTGCCTGAGTCAACCGGTCTAACCACATGTTTGCCTGCAAGTCGCTATGCAACAGGATGGGGTTCGCTCAGAACCGTAAGCAACCTCCGTTAAGCCGCATTTACACCGAAGAACAAATCGATCGGCGCGACATTTCTCCGTGGAAAGCGACGTTTATCCTGTAGATCGATCGCGAGTGTCGCGGCCAGAAACCGCGGACAAAGAGAGACGCCGTACCGCGCCGGTAGCTGTGTAGCTGTGTAAGCTGTGTAGCTGTTGTCTCGCATTTAGGTTAATTAATGGAAAGGGCTGCTAGAAACTCGCGTTACTGGCTCTACGCTGCGATACACGTGGTGGTAGTGGTTACACCAGCATTCGCGATCGATCGAGATAATCGAGATTGAAATTTTTCCGACGCTATCCGCTGTAGACGTCTGCGTTTCGTTCGACGCGCGCGCAAACATCCGGATAGCGATCGTGATATATCCGTAATTAGGATCTGTCGTTTGATCGATGCGCCTTGTTAAACCAATTTAAATACAATGCCTGGGACGCTCAGCTCTGCTTGGTGTAGATACCTTTCTAACCAGATTGCCGTGGGTAGATCGAGTGGAGGGTGCGTTCGACGTTAAGTTCGATTATTTCTTCAGAGTTTAATTATTGGTTTAGAGTGGTTCTTTTCCGCGGAAAAAATGACAAGGTAGAGTATGTTCGTTTTGTTTTACTTGTTAACGGAAGACGCTCTGCGGTGGAGCGTAAACGGGGCTGCTTGCTTCTCGAAGGAAAGTTACGAGTTTTGCTTGTTTAATTACGACGTTAGACTTTTTATCGTCGAAGCTAGCGACTCGCAGTTTTGTAGTAATGTACACGTATACTGGACCGAGAGTAGTAAAATTCATTTTACTGCCGTAATATTCTACGATACACCGTGATATCTTGCCAATTCTTGGCCAAGCATGTTCGAACTCTGTTTACTCTGTTTTCTCTGTGCCTTTAGTAACGCGATAATTAAACCACACTTTGTGGAAAAATAGCCAAATGTCCGAACGCTTTTCGACCGTAGCGTATATCCGGACGAAACAGCGCCAGATATCCGATATACGGAAAAATATACAGCCGTTTCGGGATTCGATCGCGCGATAAAAAGGACTGTTCGATCAGGAGGTGTGGGGAAACAGCGAATTACAGCTATCCGACCCGAAGCGGCCCCAACGTGCATAACACGCGTGCGTACACGCGTACAACGGTATACCGGTCGGTCATTTAAAATTTAAATGTTCCGCGTCCCGACGCACTTTATGTCGGTATCACCGATGCTCTTTCCCAAGCTGGACGATGCCCATATTTTACAAACCGCACACGAAAATCATTTCGCAGGAAAATCATGATATTCCTGTAAATATCGTTGCGTAAAAATAGCCGATAGTTTTCGAGAGTACGTTTTCCGTTTGAAATGGTGCCGCGTTATTCAGCAACGCGAACAAATTGCTTTATCGCGGTACGATTAGTTCCGCTACTGTTCGAATTGGAATTTTCCACAGAATTTTGGAATCGTGAGTTATACAACAGCGAGATCTGCTTTTTTGCTGTTTTTCTACGGCTGTGGAATTTCGAATCTTTCGTGTTCTCGTCTTTTTTCCCCGCAAACAATGGCTATAGATAGATCGTAGATAGTTTGAATTTACCGCAGGCAGATCTGGATCGTATATTTTTGTAAAGATGTAGAGTTTTAAACGTTCACTGTGAATGTTGAGTTACATCGTACAAATACGGTATTTATTGTATAATTATCGCAAATGAAGAGTTATCCAGTTGTTCGAGAAAGTCGACTCGTCGTAGAGTCGATGACGCTTAAATACATCGATGCAGACGAAAATCAATGAGAATATGCAGGTACGTGGAATTCGCTTACAGGTTAAAACTACCTTTCTCGTATGAAAAAAAATATTTGAGTAAGGTAGAATTTAATAGATTTTACGTATTATACGTTATAGAAGAACGTGGTCAAATTTTATGGTACACTATTACTCTGAGTCATCTGTTTTTGATACATCGGATAATGGAGGTCTCGAATAATAGGAGCTGGGATAATCGGGGAACCATAAAGTTGCAGCCCAGTTAAGTTAGACCTCGGCGTGCTTAAAGCCATGAACATTTCCCAACAAGACTATGAAATAATATCGGGCGGAGGAGCTTCTCTATAGATTACATAAATTAATCCACTCGACTGAATCGAAGTTACTCGCTCCTATTCGCTACCTCTTCCACTCATATACAGAAACAAACTCTGAAAAGGGAGGAAGTGCAAGGTACTAAAAACTACTAACAGAAGGAAGATTTATGGATAATTTAACTGTGTCTAAATATATCTAATAATGCGTTAAGGATTACATAAATAAATCCGTTCCTAACTATTTGCAATAATAAATAACTTCAAAAAAAAGAAAACAAAAAGGAAAAGAAAATAAAAAAAAAAGAAAAATATTAAACCGCGTTGAAGCGAAATCGATCGACACGTCTAATTGCGTCTAGAGATCACCTGATCTTGATTTCCTCGGTCAATAATACGGAATTATGCAAACGAATAACATATATATATATACACGGATTGAACCGGTCGTCAAGGTAAACCGGAACAAAATGAGGTCCAAGATAGAAGCAAGATTGCCACGACGAGAATCCTCAGCCGCGCTATCAGAACAAACTGCTACGAGCAGGTGGACACGTAGCACGGTTAAGCTATATCGCGGGCGAAAATAGGGGGAAACGAGGTTGTTACACCTCGTACGAGGGAATCCGCTGTGAAATCTCGGCCGGTGTTCGTGGTACGCGGACGCGCCGCTTAGAATTTGCGGCACGAGCTGGAAAAAATCCAAAGACGGAAACGACGTACGCCGTGGACGTACAAAAGGGAAGATCGGTCGTCTAGAACGACGAAGGAAGAAGAACAAGGAGAAAACGGGGAATGAAGGGGGGAGAAGGCTAACGGGGAGATTGAAATGCACGGAATAAATTTCAGGCACCGAACGCGAACGTTGCAAAGAGATTTAATTAAAGATGCATTGCGCTTCATTTCTGAAGTTGAATGGAGCCCGTCGCCAGCTCCAACCTGCCCTCCTCTCCTTGATTACATCCACCCATCGACCTCCGCATCGCGTTCACTTTTTATCCGGCCAAACAAATCCGCCGACCGAATTCGCACATCCCTGCTCAAACGTTAATTGAAGCTTTCCTGGTGCCTCGTTTGCCGCTAACCTTCCCGCGGAATTACTTTATCCGTATCGTTACTTGTAATTACGAGATCGGAGAATTTTTCGTGCCCAGAGTTGAGGAATATTTTTTCGGAGGGCATATTGTACAAACGAATCGTTCGATCGAAAAGCTGAGAACGTTACGGTCCGTTATTGACGTAAATTTGTCGGTGAATGATTTATAGAGATACGTGGGAAATCTCATATCGCAGTTTAATATAGTTTTGACACATATGGAATTCGTACGAAATCTACAAATATCAACTGCACTGCGAGTAAACAGGAGAAGTTGCTGGAGTTACTGCAGGTACTTTGCAGGGGTTGAGAGCAAAATTACTCGATGTTTGTGTGACTCTTTCGTACAAATTTACCGAGCGACGTAACTGCTTGAAAATATCACAGGGATGATGAGAAAAGTAGGTTTAACTTTCGTCCGGTTAAAACGTATCTCCGGCTCAGAAGCAAATGGATCCGTACGCGTCGTTAAGGAGACATTAATCTAGAAATTCCAAGGGTGAATTCTTCGCCGTACTCTTGAACTTTCCATCTTTAAATTTAACGGCATTTAACTACACTGGTCTGATAACGCGAATGAACGAACGAGCCGATAACAATCGTATATTCGAATGGAATAAAGATCGCGCGAAATAATCAAAGTTCAGCGGCGTTAAATAGAAATCGCATCACGAATTAAACTATCAGGCGATCCATCAACGAGCAATACGGTTTAAAAATACATACATAATTCGATAAACGTGGTCGAGCGCATCTATCATCGCGTTAAACGCGCCAGCTTTCAACGCGAATATTCGCGATTCTTTTAACCCCGCGAGCACCAGCCGAGTCCACTTGAATTAATTAAACGGTCGCACGAACCATTTCAGTGCACCAAAGGAAGAAAGCACATGCTGCGGTGGGCGGAAATTATTCGATCGTGTTATTTTTTATCGCCAACCAAATATGTCCATCGCCGATATATCTTTTTATTTTGCGAAACGCATAACGAATGTTTGTTCCGCGCGCGCGGCGCGCAACATGCAACGCGGTGAAAAAATATTTCGCCGAGCCAGGAGGAATCGCTATCGTCGGTGCGGATCACACCATTCGACGCTGTTCGATAAAATCATCGCCGAATTTAAATTGTATATTTATCGAAAATATACGTACGCACCGTCAATTAAAACAATCCGCGTATCGATAAAAATTCGAACCGCCGTCTCAAAGGGACGAATTAAAATAAAAAAGCGGACTAGTTCGAACGATAAGGAGGAAATCGACGTGTTTACGCTATTTTAATATATCCCGACTTAAAAACTTTTAATACACCGGATCTGATTTGGTATTGCTCGTAACTTACTCGTAACGCGTTCCACCCCCAAACAGATATTTTTACAAATTCACAAAAAGCGAGTACGTACTCTACTTTGGATATTTCGTATATTTTCTACTACAAAGTACGATACACACGTACCTATACAAAGAATTATAACCTGTCTCGTATAGATTTAAACGTATTTAAAATTATCTTTTTTCCAAATGCTTCTACGAGATATCCGAAATTTTTCGGTGAAATTTCAATCTATTTGCAATGCGCTTGATCACACCGCTATCGAACAATTTTCGCTGCTCTATCTCTCGATTTGTAAATAAAAAAAAAAAGCATCCTTTATGACAGAGAAACAACGAAAAATCACGTCCGAGGGATTCGCATGCAGGATCCTTTGCGATTTGAATTTAAAATTCTCGTCTCTACCATGCAAAACATGGTGAAACGGACGTATGATTTCGCCCGCAGTGCCCGTCGTATCGGCCACTCTGAAAAAGTTTCAGCTAAAAAGGGAAGATTTTGTATGCCGACCGGAAGCTTGATTTTCGATATTGCACGACACAGTGACTGGCTGGAACGAATCGATAAACCCGGTAGGCAGATTTATTGCCGTCTAAATACGCTCAGCCGGATAAGAAATAAGTGGCGCAATAACGCACGTTACGTCTGCTCGCCATTAATGCGCCGGGAACGCCGGCAGCATTCCAAACGACTGCGGTCAACGAGTATCTGTTCCTTCTTGCTTCTCTGATATTGCGGTATACAGGTATTCCGTGTGTGCTTCGACGTTCGTAGGTCATGAACACGTTGCAAGAGCAAAGTGTTGGAAAGGAGATCTCCGCGCACGTGCTTAGAGTTCGCGATCGCTCTAGAAAATCTTGACGTTTCATTTTTTGGCTCGATAACACCTTAAGAGTAAACTAATATTCCATGACAAACGTTATAACTCTTTCACGGTGTAATATAACGAGGAATGCGGAAGAAACGAATTAACCCGTCACTGGTAAAAGAGGAATTCACCGAAGCCTAGATATTTTTACTTCTGTAGTAATTTAGAAAATTTAGAAAATGTAAGATCGGTAACTGCTAATCAATCTGTATGTATATATATAGGTTAACCAATTTTTAAGCAAACCATCAGCATAACGCGCGGTATTATCAATTTTGATTTCTCTTTATCGCTTGTATCTGATGCGAATGCTGTTACTGCAAAAAATACGGTTTTATATTATCCGCGTGCAAACCGCTGCGTTTCGAACATTTATCTACGACTCCAACATATTAATCCGAATACACTTTCCGTAACCGATCTGATCCAGCCCGAAAATAAATACGGCGATCCATTTCGTATCAGCTTTCGAAACTGAACGCACAATACATGATTGTGCGTGATTTACTGATCAAAGACCGCAGATTGTACATTGGCGAAACACTTGTTGCTAAAATCGCAAGCCTGAAAAACGTCCACCCGCATTTGCGAGTACATGTGTCGATTTCAGGTTTTGCAATTAAAAATGACGAATGCTAGCGGGGAAACAAATATTAGTTCGCTTTTATCGGTATCGAAAAAGACGAGACGATAACTACATCGACCGGAGATAAGAGAAAAAAATAATTTAGTCGCAACGAAGAATTAATAACACTCTCGACAATAATTTTTATCCGATACGCTTGAAATTGGAAATGAAAGATTGCGCGAATTTCGTACGTACACCGTATCGTGTGCGCAACACAACTATACGGTGTGCGTAATAATTATCCGAATTACGCTTATTGTTTGTTGTGTGTCTCGTGGCAAATAACGGGGACCATCAATCACAGACCATGAATTAATAATCGTGGAAATGGAGTGGAAGCAATCCGCGGCGTACGTCTTGTTACGACTTTAATAAAATATGGAACGCACTGACGAATCAATCTTATCGCCTCGTTATGTCTCATATCGTCCGATTACGTGTTTTTTCGCGGAAAAGTCACCGCAGTTGCGCTAGTCTATGCGCCGTGATAACGATTAATAGATACCGGACGATAAACAAAGTACAAGGCTGCACAGTAGCTTTGCATTCCCCTATACGTGTCGAAGGCGAGCAAAAGTCGAAATTTTCGTTTAATGAAAGTCGCGTGTGAATCGATGAATGCTGCGATTTATCGAACGTTTAGTCTACCATATTAAGGCCAATTTGCAATTCTTTTCGGTCAGTTTATAGCCCGAAATTGTTTTTTAACATCGTGCCGATGAAAGAAAATTTAAATATAATTAATATCCTTGCAGCATTTCTTCCTTCAACTAGAACCTGCAATTTTATGTATGAAGCAGGTACATTATACGAAGACTCGCGCCATAAAACACGCGGAATAAATGTAAGAAAGAAAGAAAGTGTAGAACGCATGTAATTACTGTGTCACGCATATAATTACGATCTAGTTGCCTGCTGTGACACGAGAAGTATGACCGGATAACAGGCGATGTTCTCTAATTGCAGGATACAAGAATCGAGCAAACTATAATATTGATAACAATATGTATACGTGTACACGACGCTCGTGCACGTATACGCATCGATACGAATTTCACGTGCACGTAATCGCAACTACGATCGCTACGTTGCGTACTATGGTCGGTTCGTTCATAATTTTCCGTTGAAATGGAGCAGCCAAGTACTAGGAAACGTAATACCACGCTTGTGCCTTCTGGCACGAGTTACTATCTTTTAGTGGATTAGCGTTTAATCATTGAATCGAATGTACCTAAAGTTTTATACGGGGGAATCTTCATTACGGCAACTCGTGTTATCCGGGCTATACTTGCCGGTACGAGCATTCTGTTATCCCAACATTCCATTATTCGAGCATTTCTTTAACCACGATGCCCCCGATGGCCCCCGACTCTCTCTCTCTCTCTCTCTCTCTCTCTCTCTCTCTCTCTTCCTCTCCTGCTTTTTCGGCCAGAAACGCTTTATGCATGGTTGATCGTAATACGATGATATTATAATATAATGGAGCGTACGTGCACAATTCGGTATATAGAATTAACGTAATACTCGTGTTACGAAAAGACTGCACGTTAATTAAAGAGATGCTAAACGCGAAATAATCGAGGTTTTAATGTAACGCGATACATATTTAAAACATCGATACCTCGCAGATTCAAATATTTGGCGCTGATTCTTGTATTTCTATCGTCGCAATAAAATTCTCATATTTCTTACAGCCGATCCCAGCTTGAAATGACATTTGGTGGATGATTTTTGCGACTACCATTTATGAAAAGATGATGAAAAAAGTACACTGATTAGCTTCGAATCAACAACAGAATTCCTTCAGCCGATTGCGAATGAAACGTCGAGCAACGCGCAGGATTCTGGATTACCTCCAAATGTTTTCACCGACACCAAGTTCGTCGACAATGTTTATTTACCAACAGCCGCCTCACCGACATAACCTTTGTCCGATAATTATGCCGATCGCTACACGTTACCGTTGATCGCGTAGCTTTATCCAAACGTTTATTTCCGTGTATAGACAAACAAAGAAATAGAACAATTATCGGGCGAAAGACGGGATCGATGAAACGATTGTTGGCGATTTGAAGGTTAAAGGTGAGCGCAGAATTTCATCGTAAATACCAAAAATCATTTGATATCATAGTTACGAGCTATCAAACCGAGCTACGGGCAAGATCTCGGAAGAAAAAGAAACAGCCGCGCAAACACGGGTTCGACGATTGCCAGACACGAAGGGAGCACACGCGTCTCGTACGTTTTCTGATCACGTTTGCGACTTGACGCGAAATGAATTCAAATCGTCGTGCAAATAACACGCGCGGACGCGCTGGAATAGCGTTATATCGATAGACGAGGACGAGTCGATAGACAGCGGACGGTGGACGCGTCATAAAGCGGCTACGAAATCGCGATTACCTCGGGAGAAACGTAGCCGTTTTGAACCCCCTTTTAGCCGAATCGCGTATTAGCAAGTCAGAGATCTCGAAACGTATGGAACGCGAGAGCTCGTGGAAATTTTGCGAAACGAGAAGGATCGATCGAACGTATTTAAAATGCTAAACGAATTTCGCGGATATCAATAGCAGAGAGCGAGGAGTGGCCACGACTCCGAATGCTCGTTACCGGAAACGAGAGGCCGTGTAATCACCGACTGTTCGAACCATACCCCACCGTCCTTTATTTCCAGATAGCCAGGACGATGTTTTCGTTCGCGTTTCGCGACCAATTGGAATTTCCACAGGCGTTATTCACCGAATAATCACGAACAACGCCAATGACGCCACGCGCTCTTGCCGGGTCAGGGATCAAAGCGAAAGCCACTATAAATCGATTTTTCGCCAAACTACTTTCCACCGGTATTTCAACGATGAATTCAAAAGAATCCCGATGCATAATGCGGACAGGCGCGCGTCAAACCCTAAGTGCACGTTCGTTTATGTAGATGTAGGTCATGCGTAGCGTGTGCCTTCTTATCCGAGTGGTAACTGGGTTATTCGGTACTACGAACAACAGGGTAGTTCGTCCGCGGACTGCTGAAGCGAGCGGATTTTAATCGAACGAAACCGAGAACCGTGTTGCTCGTCGGGTTTCGGAGGAAACTTCAATTCAGTCGATTAAACCATAACCTTGGTTCGAGCATACCGTGTTGCGCGTCTCTCCGATACGCCACCAGCGTGTTTCTATTTTCTTTCTTCAACCGCGTCCTTTTTTTCCCCACAACGTTGCCGCTACGTAAACAAATACTCGGTCCAACTTTTTTACGTCCGCTACTCGCGAATGAACCAACGAGCTCCGTTACGATTACACATCGCACGTACTTAGACATGCACGCGTATAAACAGTAGGTCACATATACGCACGCATGTACAATGCACGTACGCGAAGAGTTCATGACACTTTCCAAGGCGGGAATTTAAAAGGAAACGCGTTTTCAACACGCGAGCTGGTGACGAGAAACGTGGCAACACGCGACAATAAGGAGAGTAATCGACTTACCTAAGAGTTAACCGGCCAAGGGGGAACGTCCTCGCGGCAATCTCGACGGCTACGCTTCCGCCGTCGCATCCACACACTCTTCTGCACACTGGACACACGCGAGCGGAAACGTAGTTGCCGAACGGACACGACACGAATCAACGCACAGCGGGCAGATCTCGGGAACTCGATGGTTCGTCAGCGCGACACACGCGGCAAAACTCGAGGCAAGAAACGCGATGTCGAGTCTCTCGACTCGCTCGAAATTCCGATACGTTGTATTACTTTGTGCGGCGAGCGTTGCTTGACAGGTGACAAGTTCGCGTCGCGAGGCAAGAACGAACGTACGGCGGACCCTCGCGATACTCTCGATACTCGCACGCCGAGAGACCGGCTTCGACTGTCGAGCGACGCTTCACTGGCCTCACCGAGGCCTCCTAGCCGCCGCTGCTGTCAACGACACGCGGACTCCGCACCCTCTCTCGTCCCTCCGCGCGGCTCTTCCATCGGGCCACGACTACGCTATCTCTACACTTCGACCGGCGTATCCCCACCCGGCGTCGCGACGCCACCGACCACTTACGAACCCTCGCGAGCGTCGCCGAGCAACGCAGCGCGCAAACGCCCGCCGACTATTGGCGCGCCGAATGAATTCGTACGTCATTTAAACTTCGCGCTTTATTGTTTACCATCTGATTTCGATGCGGGTTAAGCTTGGAAGGTGATAAATATTGGAAGAGGTACGGACGTTCTGAAAACAGAAACGATGGCATTCGAGGTGTGTTTGAAGAAACAGCGTGGTTACAAAGGTTGTTCGTTTGCGCAGCGTTACAGCTTTTGAAAGTTTTCGGCGAGAATCGATGATTTAAAAGGTTTAAAAGGGGTGTTATGTGTTTTGACATATATGGTGGCAACCTTTTTACTAAAAAAAAAGGCATCCCAAATGGTTGGCTTACGACAAAAGACACCTTATCTCAATTTTACTGAAGTGGAAGTCGTAAGCCGATGGCACAGCCGGTACATATTTGTCATGACTGAATTTGCGTGATATAAAATTCCATTTACAAACTTAAGTATGTTACGTACGGTCATAACTATATGTACATATTTAAAATATGTCCCGTATTGCCCCGGGCTACAGAAAATATTTCCACGCTATTGTACTTGTTATTTGTTTTTATATTGTTAACATTTGTCACTTTCATACAACTACAAAAATTTGATACCATGGAAACGAAATGTACAGAACCTGATATAGCGAGGCTATATTAGAAAATGAGAGTCTGTGCAAATATTCTTCGTAGCGACCGTGTGTGTATTTTAAAGAATTTTCCGTGGAATCTATCTTTTTAGTATCAATTAAGCATTTTACTCCATCCCGCTATATGAATCGACTTTCTAGCGATAAATCTTGCGACAGAAACTTCCAAAACTATAAACAAAGTACGTATATGCAAAAACGGAGACACTTTAATCTACAACTATAAGACTTATGAAATGAATGTCACGCTCCAATGCCAGGTGATATCTAAAAGCGGAAAGTCTGCAAATATCTCAATCGCTCTGCGTGTGTCTCTAATCTCGGGTCTAGTAGATCAGATTTAATCATCAAAATCTCGCTGACAGTTTGCTCCCCTCCAGCGTGCATGCGAAATGAGCAGGATTACGTAATGCCTGACCTTGTTTCTTCGACCAGAAGCTCTTGCGAGCTGCCATGGCTGCTATTAATCTTCCCGATAAACCAATTACCGTCGCGAAAACCGGTTCAACTGTAAGCCGCTTAAATATGTACACGTTCATACGTGGCGTTCGCCCCCGGAAGAGCTTTCGAAATTTTATTAACGCTGCCTACTTCACACAACGAGATTAACGCGATTCTCATCGAATGAAAACCGTATTCAACCGCTTCGCATCCCCCAACCAAATATCTCGCTAGATCGTTCGTACGACGTTGTTTACAACCGAATTTGATTTCACGTGATTGCTCCATAGTCGAGATGCCGCATATAGCAAGAGGCTCCATAGTAAAGGGGTTAATGTAAAAACACGCGAGATGTGTCGCCAAGGCCGACGACGTTACGTCGCGAAATCTAGTCCAGCATAGTGCACGAGCGCGAAACGGTTAATGTTGCGATTTCCCGATAGTTGCACGCTGGTACCGCGCAACGATGGAAAAAGGTGAAAAAGGTGAAAAAGGAAACGAAGAATAAGAAGAAGATGGGCTGTCGAGTGTCCCGGGGCGGTTAGCCAGCCGCGTAACCGTGACGAAAGAAATCGAGCCATTACGAGCGAGCCGTTCCGCAGATTTAAATTCTAATTCGAGGTCGGTAATGGTAGGGCTCGGTTAAGTTTGCCAGGCGAGGTGAACTAATGCCTCCGCCAGCGCGAAGCCCCCGAAGGAATTTGTAAATTCGACGCTGGAAGTTTTAATCGTCCATCAGGGAAGAAACGAGGAGCACGAACTTTTCGCATAATAATTCTTTCCTACCCTTCCCGTGATAGGTACCTTTCCCGCTTCCGTCAACTCTTGCACCGGAGCCCTTATAACCCAAGGAAAACGAACAGGAACGATCTGCGTACGCGAATGAATATTCCCTCGTCCAACTCTACGAGGCTCGATGAAATAATCTGGGAAAGTATTCCCGTTCTTTTTCTCTTTTTTTCTTTTTTCCCCAGAATTCTTTGCTCAATCGCGACTGAGACGCATTATCGCAATTTTCGCGTTTACCTGAAGAAAAATGACGATGGTGTGAATATTAACTCGAATATCGCAACGGCTATGATGAATTTCATTGTTTGTTGAGCAATCGCACATTTCTGATTTTCTATTTGCGAAAAGAAGAGAACCAACCGTAAAAAAGTGTAATTTCTCAAAAGAGAAATATCGAACTCGGTATTTGAGATAAGATTCGTTCGATTTCTCTTCGTCGGTGGGAAGGAACGTCTGCGACTCTCTGAAACGATGAAATTTTCAGCCGATTCGTGAGTTGTATAATTCTACGGACTAAATCTTTGAGGGCCGTATGATGCAATTAATAAGTTATGTTACGATTCCATATGCAGGATCTTTCGAGAAGCAGTAAAAGATTTTGTAGGGCAATCCCAAGGGTCCGAAACAACTCTCGAAGTGCTGCAGGCACGGTTAGATATATTCCTAAGAGATATGGGGTGATTTTAATTCTAAAATATGGCCGGGAAGATACCATTACGTTCTATTACAGACAACAACTTCGTCGTTTAATATTCTTCTATCAAAAACTGCATGTCTCTTCTAACGTCTTCGTACTTTCCCGGTACTTTTCCAATTTTTACATAATTTATCATCTACGATCTTTTATGTATTATTTGTACAAAGGAGAAATTCGTCCTGAAACTACCAAACTTCACTACCAAGCTGTACTCCGCTCGGTATGGAGATGGTAAAGAAAAATAGAATCACTTTCAGCTCTGCATTTTTTATTCTAATGAAACGAAGAAGGTGCATAAGCTATATAAGAAGTATGGATAAACTATCACGTTCTGGATTCTAACAGGTCGGTAAAAATCCAATGGAATTATACCGGCAGAGAAGCGTAAAGCGAGGAATAAATAACTACGCAACAATGATATCGACCGTCTTCCGAACGAGGTAAATTCTGCGAGCTATACAGATACACGACTGTATGCTCCCAGGTACTCTAAGCACACCTGGGAAATCAGACGTTTCTCGCCGGCCACTTGATAAACGTTAGGAAAGGTCTATGGAATAATTACGTTACATCGACGGCTCGGGGAAAAAGTTGCCGCTATTGCAAAACCAGAAGAAGATTCTTCGAACTGCTTGTATCAGCTCATTTTCCAATCTAACTCGCACGATTATTGCAGGAATAAAAATTAGGAAAAAGAAACGACTGACACGGATAAACGCTCTCTTCGCAAGTTTATCTTTAAGAAATAGCGCAATTTCCAACTCAACCGATAATCTATAATCGAGAAAAGTGGCGTAGAATATTCCCAAGCCTAAATAAACAGAATTAGAACGAGACTGGAGAAACGAATCTTCGATAATTCGAAACTAATGTGAAAATTACATCTGAAGATAACGTATAACATGCACACGATCGTGGTTTAAATTTCGCAAGAGCTCTGCGATTCCGTGCGGCTACGCAAGTCTACGTTGTACCTAGAAAGGCTGCTACGGGGTCTAGTTTTTACGAGGAGGATACATCTTCGCGACTTGTATTGCATCTTCGTGAAGTATTTGACTCCCGAGGTCGTGGGTTCAGTGGCCGGTTGCAAGATTCTCTTAGCCAGAACTATTTCTCTCAAGATCGAGCGGTTTGCTTTTTACGAGTGGCTTACCTACAACCTGCGACGTACAGCCCGGGATATAGTTGTCCAGGTACTGCTTACTCCTAACTCTGGATCTCTGTCTTGTTCGACTTGTTACTTTATGGGTCGCTGCGAAAATTTGCATCGTTGTCCGTGCTGATTTCACGTACCACAGGTGCGGGAACCTTTGTTCACACTTTCAAGAACGTTAGCGTATCTACTTGTGCACATGTCGATTTTTCAGCCTGCGTTAAACGATGCGTTAAATTCTCTTTACCCGTCTTTCTAACACTGGAATGTTTCAACTTTCTACGTTTCACTGCAGTTGCTACAGTCACATTGTTAATACAAAAACTGTTCTTCGTATTATCCCTAAAGATAAAAAATGGAAATGGAAAAGTCCCTACTACGTGTATACGATTAAATGCTTCAAACATCGACGATCTTTTTCATTTTAGAATGTTTCGTTAAAAGCGCGTTTACTGGAGTTACCGGTCGGTCGTATCATAAAAATGTTCGCACGCAAAGTATCAAAAGGCTAGTCATAAAATTTCCATATTTTGAAGTTTCGCTAAAAGCAGAGCAGAAAATTAAACTACGACGGCAACTTTTATTTGAACAAATTTTTAGAAACGAGATTCGCAATTTTATCGTAAGGTAGTAACAGAGAAGTAGAATATTCTTCAAAGATCCGAGCTTAAACACGTATGTACACGGACTAGTTGCTAAATTTTAAACTGTTCGCGAGAACTATGCCTCAAAGAGTAGTAAAGGCAAATTGAATTCATTTGCGATTCGTAAAAAGCAGGCAAACTATTCGTAAGCACGTTATAGAAACTGGAGACCATTACGCGCGTCTACAATTAACGCTGATTATTATTCGAGCGTCGCGCTGTCCTATCGAAATTCGTTCTGTGCAGCTTCTTAACCGATAGCTACCGCTTAAAATGCATAGCGTCTCCTGACCGAACGACACTGAAAGTGTTTCGGGAATGTACATTACCGATACATCGAAAATTCAGTGTTATCGAAATGCAAATAGAAATTTCCTGCTGCGCTTCTTGTGTAAGCAAATTTCTATCGTTCGCGTATCTCGCGTTCCTATCTCTTACAATGAATTAGAAAGTCTTGCGACCGAAATGATTTCAAAAGTTCTCCACCGATTAATATAAATTATTAATATTTTCCGTGTAGAATTTCTCGTGGATTAAAAAACTCATCGCAAAGATTGGCAAGGATTATCGTAAAAAGATCAACAACGATCCACGCGGCTTTTGCTACTATTTCAGTTAGCTTGGTAACAAAAAACTGTCGATAATTTTAGATTGGTCCAAGACGAAACAAACCACGAGGAACAGAGGGGAAAAGAGGAAAGAGATACCGCCTTTTGACCGTGAGTTCGGCATCGATACTGTCAAACGATCCTTCCCTTTGAACTTTCTTAGCACCGCTTCAGTTCGTCATTGGCACGTTCGCGAAGAGCATCGTTCGGATTTCGAGTGGCAGTACTATAACGTATAACCGTGACTTCTTCGCGTATTTTTCAACTTTTCACAATGAAAATATGCAGAACGGTCAACGACGTGTAAGAATTGTTATCATCTTCTATTTATTTTATGTTAATTCATGATCATTTCGCGGATTTGATGGAAACCACCGTGTCTACTTCCATTCGAATAGAGTTGTTATCGCGTTATCGAGTCGATTAATAGAAATCTGCTTGCAAAGTAGCTTTTGCTACCTTTGGTGTTTGTTACTGTCTTGGTGTTTGGCGAATGTTACGATCGGTGAACAATCGGTTACGTATTTCGAGCGTACATATATTTTCCGTCATGTGATCGAAGATAACGGAGTCGATGAATTTTAATGGAAAGGAAAGTTTCCACAGTTTGTAAGAGATATTGGCACACGTGTTCGCATAATTTACGCCAATCTATTCGAAAGTAAAGATAATTCTACGTGTCCTTGATTTTACTCGAATTCACGAATTTATCGATCTTTCCCACTTTACGTAATTTCCGTATCACGAAATTATATTACTGTGAAGTTCTCGCACTTTTCATCTGGAAATATTACGCGCGACAACTAATGTACGATTGTAGTTACCAGAACAGAGACAAAGCTCCTGCACGAAGCGAACGAAAAACACGAGGAAAGAGAAAACAGCGGACGATATATACTTGCAACTGTTGCAAATACGAGAGTAGTCGATACTATAACATGCAACGTCACAAAGAAAGGATCCATTCAAGGAAAAAGTTAAACGTTTGTTGCGGTAATTATACATTTTTCCAAAAAAAATTCACAATCTAACAAAAACTAATCTCGAACAAAAATTTTGTTCGACGAGTATAAACGTCAAAGAAAACGTTTGTTTCGGTGCGTTTGACGCGTATACTCGTCGTCGCTTGTATTTATTTACGTGACCCAAGTCCACGAGAGATTTCAGAAACTAAATTCCGCGGTTAATTGGTTAGTACGTATGAATATAAAACAGCCGTTCACTTCTTAAAAGATGATTAAACGTTTCTTTGGTTTATTTATTATTTACTAATCGTTACAAAAAATGTCTACTATACGTATCGTTGGATATCGACATCGGTGACGTCACTGTATTCTTCTATAAGAGCGTTTTGTTTACTTGATACTTTGGCTCGCGTACATTGTTATTAGAGAAAATAGCAAAAGTATGAAGGAGATACGCAACAAGCACGCTAGAAGATCGGCAGGACAGATCGTTTAATAAATACGCGGGCCTCCGTCTAATATGTCCGAGATCGACTCGATTATACGCAACGCTCTAAATAAACCGAACGATCCTCTGCTTCGGTGATAGCGTCGTGAGTATTCTTAGTTGTTCGTCCGATAAAACCGCCGCCCTTTAACTTCGGCTTCTGCGGCACTCTTCAATAAGAATATCAATGTGTTCTGGTGTCAATCTCTGCGTATAATTTCACTGCGGTAGGCCAATTCGCTGCGACCGCACACAACGTGCTCCAACAAGTTATCGCCAAAAATGAAACTCTTTGGTTTAACTTTTCGATTTTAAGACTTTACTTTGCGATATGTAAGAACGAAAATCTGCTTTCCTATCTGTTTCGCGTCTATGCGTTAACCCTTCGCACTGATTGTCAGGAAACGTTTCAACGTTCGTCTCTATCGATTCACGGGATTGTTAACTAGATTAACAACGTCAGGGAAATTTGACAAATCACGAGTTGAAAGCTACCAGTATTGATAAATTCTCTTGGAAATTGCAACAGCAACAAGTTAGGTAATAAAGCAGTCATAGCTTCATAAATAATCGATTCGTCGAGTCATTAATCATCACTGATATTATTAATCGGTAAATTATTGCGTAAGAGAGCAGAGATGATCGAACTCTGCTCGTATATCGTATCAACTTATCGACTCTAGCCGTCCGAAGCATGATCGTTTCCGAAACTAAAGAAAATCGTTCTCCTTCTCGCAGGTAAAAATTTCTTCACCAAGGGTGATTATTATGTTCATTGCGAGCAATTTCATCCTTCGACGAGGCCCTACGCGATCATCTCGAGAACCAAGTACAAAATCATCAACGAACTGCTACCGATCGATTCTGCGCCGAAGCATAAGAAAGTTGACATACCGTGCGACAGGCAATTGAGATCGAACAGAATTTGCGTGCAGGACCGGATGCAGACGAAAGTCAGCTTGAAGTATTCAGTGAGCTGCAGCGAGTCCGACATAGAGAACATACCTCTGATAAGTTTTCTCACCGATCATCGATTGAAATCTTTCTTGAAGCAATTGTCCGACTCGCCGAAACAGCCTGACACAGCGGATGAGGAAACGAACGAGAAACCGAAAGAGCAGGACAAGAAGCAAACTGTGAAGATCGCCATCTCGTCGCAGCAAAATATCGAAAAAACGGAGTGCACGAACGGCGTGGACAATGTTCGAACGAAAGTTTCCGGTTCGTCTGTTTCTTCGCTTTCGCTCGAGTTGCCGACGAAGAAGCTTATTTTGCACCGGTTCAGATCGAGCGTGCACGAATTCGATACTCCTTTACGAGATCAAAACGATAATACCGACCACAACCAAATGAATTTAGCGAAAGAGATTGCTCCGGGCAACATTAAGCGACAAAGGCGGACAAAGAAATGTATGCTGGTCACGGACGACACGAATAAAGAGAATATACCAAAGTTTGCGTTCAGTGTGGAGCAACAGTTAAATATAAAATTAGACAGTGGAATCACGGTTCCTATGGCGACTCAAACGCATCGAAACTTTTTGGAAGCCATCGATTTTGATAAATTTAAAATATTTGGAAATCTTTGAACGCAGGAATCCTCGGAATAAGAATTATTTATTTTTCGATACCAAAGATTATAGATAGAGCGAATGCTCGAGTGAATGTGATATAGTTACATTTAATAAGCGATAATAACTAGCGAAGAAAAAAGAAAGAAATAATACAAATTTCAAAATAGGTTTTTATATTTATGGTTAGGAATAACACGCGTGTTTTTGCAATAAACGTGTGTCTTTCGAATCGATCCTATTCCGACTGCCGCAACTTTGTGGTTGTTATTTTAATAAAGTGCACTCTAAGACTGAAATTATGCAGCGGAATGCTTGTCTTGCATAAACCCACACCTGGTTCTCTCTCGTCTTCGAACATTTTGCCTCCAGGAGAGTACGTACGTCACTTTCTCAACGCGTCAGCGTTTTGTTTAATACCGGCCATTTTAAACTCTTTATACCTAGCGAGCAAACGAAGTTTCGAAACTCCCCTTTGAACGCGCTCTCGGAAAAATGTTTCATCGTCGAGCTCGTAATTCAGATTCATTTGCATGGTGCGTTTCATTTTTGCGGCGTAGTTTAGGAATTCAGTACACGCAGTGACCTAAAACTTCCTGCCTAAGAACGTGCACTCGATGGAAAAAATTAAGCACGCAGGGTGACGATGTCGAGTATCAAAATATTTCGGAACGATTTTATAAGAAAGACGCGAATAAACGTAAAACAAAGGACTATTGTACAGAAAATGCGAAACTAAGATCATGAAAAGTGGATTTAATAATAAAATAACTGTAACCTAGCAGTAACTTTTTAATCCTCTGTGTCTTTAATTGTCGTCTTCCATTTTTCAAATCGAAAATATAACTTTTTTTTTTAGAAACAAACAAGATTCCAGTTAAAAGAGACTAACGAAGCTATAACTCTCGCTCGAATCGATTTCCGGATCCTCTCAGAAACTGTTTCTCTTAACTCTCGCATCTTTTCACAGCTTCTACGCTATCTTCTCTATCTTGAAACATTCTGCGCTCTCAAAAATCTCACACACGTGAAACATACATTCGTGTCATGTTCTCCATATATCTTCGGATGGTACCATGCATGTCAAATCTACATTCTCCAAATCGTTCCTCCTGCATAACTCACGCGAAACCACAGAGGGACGCGAGGTTCCTCGCACGTAAGTTATTACTTAATTATTCGAATAAAAGATATTTAATAGAAGTACATACACACACATATATATATATATTTATTTATTTATTTATATTAAATGAGATGAGAATGAAAAAGGAAAAAGACGAATATTTCATAGTGAAGTACATATTCACGATAATACTTCTTTCGTAAGTGTAAAAATTCATGCGCATCCTACAATGCAAAATGGAAAGAATACGATATGACGTGGAAGATAAGGAAAGATGCAACGCTGTACTCTTGTAATTATGTTTTCTTCGTCTTACGTCTGATAAACTCCACGAAATTAAAGTTAAAATATCTTTATCGCGACTATGTAGTTCACTTTGAGCGAATTATTTTTTTCTCTCTCTTGGTTCTTCCTCGTACTTATCGTATACGACAAAACCACTGACTAGGAAGAGCATAAATACCTTGTATAAATATTTGAAGCATTCCAGATTTAAATACTCGACAACGATGTTCCAATCCGTCCGTTCGGGTCGCTACTCAAAACGTGGCACGTGCCACGTATTTACGTATCTTCGTAGCTCGACCCTCTCAGTTGTTTGTTTACGTTACAACGATAGCGAAGCGAGCGTAACTTGTATACAAAATATATTTCTAATTGATATTTACATGATATTCAATCGAAGGTTTCGTCGTGCTTCTAAGATTGCATACGTAATCTCGAACGTTACGCGCGCGACGTACAAATTCAGAATAAACATTCTTTATCTACGTTTGTTCGTTACTCTTCTATTATTCATCATTAATATCGATAATATTATTTCTAGAAAAACATAGTCGTATGTGAGTTGAGGTGCGCGAACGGAGACAGGCGTAGGGCGTAGTCTAGTGTTAAATTTTGAATTTGCTTTTCCGAAACAAAAGAGAATTCGTTTAAAGGGTGTCCGTGGTAAACAAAAGATTAAGAACAGCCGCCCTAACATAAATATTCCATCGGTCTATCACTTGTCATTCTCGCGAATTGTATCGCTCTTTCGCAATAAGATTACACGGAAGAAACTTTTTACGATTATGTTCGAGATATTGTCCGAACAGTAATAAGGATGGTGAAAATTTATCTTTCATTTTTAATCGACGGACAATGTACCGCGGTATAAAATTTCAAACAATTCTGAACCGAAATTAAATAAACGTAATTCTGAAATATATCTCTGAATAAAATGAAAGTTCGTCCGCTTGATTAAAACGTTATAATGGCGAAATGAACGAGAAAGTAATCCGTTGTCGGAGCATTGGCGACATGACGTGCTCTCGAATTTTCCGAAGTTTTGCGAATACATGTCCACAGGACTAAAGATAGTTTCATAAACAACATTTTCCAATGCTCTCGGATGCTGGTACCCAGAGCGGAACAAGCGTTTCGCGAATGTCAGTCAGATTTTCATTAGACTTTCTAGAGGAATTTCATGGGAAATCGGATTAACCAACTTTAGTTTCAACGACAATACAAGAGATTTTAATTAATAGTAGTGATAGATACGACAGATTGAAAATTCGCCACCACCACATATCCAATTGTTCGTACGCAATCCCAATCCCAATCGTAGGCAGTTCGAACCTCGTTAATGATTTAGAGTAACGAGAGGGGAATAAACGAACATCTAAAAATTCGAATGTATCTTAGTTTCACGCAAATGGGCAATTTATCCGATTACATGATCGTCGATGCTCCTATTCGTTTGTTTTTTTACTTGTTTCATCACCATAGTTGAAGAAAGATGGACGTAGTTACTATATTACGTAAAATTGTTATATGAAAACCTCGACAAGACAAAGAAACGAGATGAGATCAGGGGCGAATTGGCCATCGAGGAGTTTGGAAAAATTCCCGGTGGATCGAAAGAAATTTGAGACCGCTGTACTTGATGTACTGTAGAATGTACTTTAATGAACTAAAAATGGAGAGCCAATCGTAGCGGCAATCTACCGGTAAAAATTTAAGTCCCAGTCCGACCCTGCACGAGTTTGCTATGTAAAATGGAATTTGACAAAGATACGACGCAATGTACGAAATCTAGGCACATGGAAATCCGAATGCACTTGCTAATTATTTGGTTGTTGAGTATCTAACGAACCGTGACTACTCATTGTCCGGTTCGTTAACACCCCGACCTCACATACACCCTTACTCTTGCTGGTACACGAATGGAACGAGATAATTGCTCGGTCCAATTGCAACCTGCCACCATACTCTATCTATACTCTGTTTGGAAAATAATGTTCTCGATAACCCGAATGTAATAACGCTTCCTTATTGGTTACGGAGTATATTGGCAAATGATTAAAATCTGCCTGTGATTTAATAACGTAATAATTAATTTGCATGCTGTCCACTTTTAAACGCATGTTGTTGGAATAATATATGGTCGGCGTAAGTTTTTGAAGCGGCTTTCTGCGCTACGTTTGTTACTTAGTCTATTCTTCAAGTACAAAGATCGCTGTACAACGAGTAGAAAAATCGACCATCTGTCTCGATTAATCCGCGGTACATTTATCCGAAGAAAAAGCTTCATCATCGCGCGATGAAAGCGCAGGTAGGAGTCTTTTGTTCGGCAAACAGATGAGTTTGGGCCGGCGCGGAAATTGCAAAAAATTGTTTCATCGAAGAGGATACTCTAATTTTAATGAAGCGGACGATCACGGTCGAAAAACGAGATAGTACTTGTGCGAAAGCGCGGCCGTTGCGACTTGATGTGGATATCCAAAGGGATATTACGAGCAAGGGAGCAACGTCGAGGAACCTAAACGAGTCTAAAGTACCCACTTCTCTCCTACTCACGCTCGTTTCACAACGCGAGCGTAACCGAGTGTTTTCCTCGATGCTTCTTGACCGAGTTTCTGATGGTTCGTTGTGGACACAGAGACACGTATACTCGTAGATCGCCCAAATACGACATGCTTTCACTCACAGAACTATCCCCCGGTGAAACTAGTATGTATTCGGCAACTTTGTGTTTCGTTTTGCTACTCGGCACGAAATTTATTTGCCGGCTGGCGAGCTCCACTCGCGAGGATTCCAACCAACTGGATTGTACGAACAGCTTGTAAATTTTTCATCGCCTTCTACCTCAGCACGCGAACGCTTGGTCGCGAATCTCGTGATAGAAGCGATAAAAATACGACGCATCGATCAAAATTGATCGATGTCAGAAAAAATTAACTTTCCACTGGTAGTTATTTATAGAAGATATTGGTACGATGTCGTGTATACGTAGCGTCAAGTTGAAAAGGTCGAAACACATCGCCAATCGATTAAAATTGCTATTGAACGAACATTGCCAAAGAGATTGCAAGAAGATTCCAGAGAAACGAAGAAAATTGGATTTCTCTCTTCTTAATGCTATGCGATTCGCAAATATCTATTTTAGATCTAATTCTATTTTAGAGGAATAAGCGCGCATAGTGCCGTATTGTAGGAAAATTCGTGCATCACCGGCGTAGCACGGTTGAACGACGTATTCATCCCTAACGTAATTGTTACGGGACTCGTACTCCGATCTTTAGTTTAATCAGGTAATGCAGTTTACCGGATACCGAGGCAACCGATGCACCGTGGAATATTACTGACAGCCACCACCCAGCACGCTCTGGCGTCGGTGATGTATTATTAATTATGCCAACATGGAGCTATTAGGCCAAGACAATAGCCCGTAATCTCTATGTACTGAGGTAATAGCACATTCAGAAACGTACAAGGCGTTCTTCACCCAACAATGATACGTACCGTGCTCTATTCATCGAGTTCATCGAACAATCTTGGCTAAAGAACCTGTGGAATGTTCCCCCGTTACCTCTGTCAATCTTTTCGATATTTTCTCGACGTGTTAGATAAGTAAGAATTTATCGTTGGTCAAATTTATCAATTAATTAATTAATCTGCCTGAACGAACGTTTCGTTGCCTACGATGTATTACGTATTATTACGTATTATTACGTATTATTACGTGTATAGAAAAATTCAGTAGATTGGGCTTACGTTTTGTGCTGGTGCATGAAACGCGACGCAACTTTAAGCTGACGCTCGCTGTATATTCATCCGGTAAAAATTACACGTTACGTCGCGGACTGCGCTGTGTCGGAATACATTACCACGCAACATTGTTCTACTACGCACGCTGATCTTTGTTCTTCGCCTGCGTCTAGTTAATCTTTCTTGAACCGACTACCCACGTTTCTCTTGCAAATTACGTGGCTCTTCGATCGACTTCGATTGTCAGTTGGAACATCACAAATTAATTCTACGATTATTCTAATCGTGCGAAAGAATCTTGCGAATCATTTTACGGATATCTTACAAGGATCTAAATTTTATATTTTCGTAATTCGCCGTTTCTATTTAGTTTCAAGCGAATCTATAGAAACGTAAAGTAGCGTATGTTTCTGAACGTAGATTGCCTCGTTTGCCTAAAGAATTCGACGCACATGGTCAATACGTCTGTTCGCGAATTATCAAGACGGCGTAATTTCTGACAGACTGCGAAGTGGCACTTAGCTACAATTTCCAGACGATCGTTGCAGTCGGCTGCTGTAACGCTTTATCTCTTAGCGTCTAACGAAGCTGCGGTCCGAGATTGCGGCACGTGGAACATCAGGAACTCGTTAGTGCGTGAAGCATCCAGGTATTCCGGAAACTAACTCCATTTACCAACGGTACCACGAACCTCGGTGCAGATCAGAGAGGCCTGACCGAATTAGAACGTTTCGTCCCTTCGAAACGTAATTTACGTTTCCACTAGGACGGATTGATTTGCGGCGATTCCTACCGGTGGAATCGGCGAACCCGAGGCGAAAATAATCGCGACAACTCGACGAATCCTCACCGGTACTGCACGCTCTCTTCTTTTTCTCTCGTTTTCGTTTCGAGAGCATCGATCGATCGATCGACGACGACGAGGAGGACAAAAGTTTTCTTTCGAATTAGTTTGCATCGATTTAAATTGGCTTTTCGTCGATGAGCGTAAAACGCGCAGTTCTCCGTTTGTTTTCCACAGCTGTGCGAGTAAATATCGCCGTTATTTGTACGGAACTTTCGTTACAATGGATAAATCGTCCGAATTTACTCGTACGCGAAAAAAATAACTGCACGCCCCTTCGTTTGCCAATTTTTAAATAAAATTCCGTCCGATTGTTCGTCATACGCGGAACGTTTGTTAAAATAAAACATAAATGGTAATAATCCCTCTGGACCCCGTTTAATCCCATCGTGTTCAAGCTGTCCATTTTTAGATCGAACTGGGTCATTTTATATCACTGCCTTTGTGCTTTCACGCTGTTACGAATAAAAAAGTTCTTTAGAAAACGTAACGGATATAGCTTCCATGAAATTTCGTATCGACTCGTCGCATTTTACCAATCTGACTGGTATTATTTCGTGTCCCAATATTCCAACTCTTTGTTCCTTGCCTCTCACTTATTAGATTAGTCCGTGAATTCAGCAGAAACTTTCTTTCGTTCAACGATTCCAATGAAAAGGCTGCACTCTGTTTCGAAGCACAGTGTTGCACGCGGCTAAAAATTATGCAATGTGGTAGCGTCGGAAGCGCGCTCGGAAGGGTCGCCAGAGAAAGAGGTGGGTAAAGAGGTGCGGTAATTATTATCATTGGAATTTATGGTGACATCGGGATTACCCTTTCTCCGTGTTCAGCGCCACGGAACTGCAAGAAACTATTATTACCCTCGCTCGTGTTTCTTGTTTTGCCGTACCCCTATCCCGAAGGACCTCGTCCTAGGTGAAAGTCATAAATCTCAGCCACCGCCCCGGCTACACCCACCCGCTCATATCCAAGAAGCATTCTGTCCCGATAAAAAACCAGCAATCGAAGGTTACAAGTGCGCGCACCACACGCTAAGAAAATTGAAATACATATCCGACGATGGCCCTAGATAAGAATTCGCGTTCGGTTGTCGCCAAGGAAAAATGATACATCGGCGGGCGTGGATAGCCATAAAGCGATCCAGGCTATGGTTTGATCATAAGGTGAGAAACTCGGGACGCGTATATACTTACGACCCAATAAACTGCTTACTCATTGCTGACGAAATTGACCGGTGACTGTGAGTAATGGAATGCGGTATAACGGTTGTTGGAACTTTATAAAATAAAATATTTGACGAGAGGGTCGTTAATAGAATCGATGTTCAGTCAGCTAACCAAAGATGGCATGTAGATGTGGCTTAATTATAAGTGGCCTATATCGTACGAGAGGAGGAAAATTGATACACGCAACTCGTTTAACAGAACTGTAGCTAAACAGTCGGGTTGAAACATTGAAATTCCTCGCTATGCGTATGTATCTATAAAAGCTGAGAAATTCAGAAGAATATCCTGCAGGTAAATAGGGATATTATCGTACCTTGTATGTTTCGTTCTTTGGAAAACATATATTTCTCCACTGAGCTGCTTGTATATAATGTTTTTCATTCTTAAATTGCGCATTTCAGCAATATATTTTCAACGTTTATTATTTCATTACTGTACAACGTTATTAACACGGTAGTACAGACAAGTAAAGATAAAAGCGAGTAAAGATAAAATCCAATTCTTCTGGACGAACGTTAACAGTAGCTAACATGTATTTTTAAAAATTGAAAGCTAAAATTAAATTTTACGCATTACAATTATTCCGACGTTTTGTGGGCAGGCTTGCTTGTTTATTGAAATGTTTCGCGTTCAATCCAAAGGGAATAAATAATTTTCCATTTTAATCCGATTAAGAAGTATCGTACGAGAAATTTCTGCTGTCGGTGCTTTGACCATCGTGTTAGTATTAATAATACGCGATAAGAGCTCTACCTTTAGACTAAAATATCTATTGCGACGAAGCTACGCATTATTAGCCAGGATTAACATCAGCTTTCTCTATAGTAGCTGATAAGGGATATTTGAGAGGATTCGCCGAATACAAAGCGAATATATAACGAACTCTACCATCAAAGAGAGTTTTGCCGTCAAAGAAAAAAGCTACGATACCTTTCAGCGAATATTAGGATGAATAAAAGATAGTCCTAAGATAATACGTAGTTAGGAGATCGATTTGTCGTCCATCTTAAATACTCTTTTTAAAACACCTATTAATAGCACGTCGCTTAAATTTTGTTTGCAGGCTTCTCTATTTACAAATTGCATTCTATTTGTATGCCTCTTGTACGTGTCTAGACTATACTACGTATGTATCTGTCAAATAAGTTAGAAACGAGAGAACGAAAGCACTGAAAGATGAAATTTCGAGACGATCGACCGTAATGAAACTATGACGGAATGCGAAAACCGGCTACCGCAAGAGACATTAAAATCGACTCGATGTCTTCGCTCTTTGTTTAGATATTTCCAGTTAGTTTTCTCGAAAACAAATCATTCGATGCTTGTGCGAAAAGACTTCGTTCTATGCATTTTCGTATGGAATCAACCATTTTCGATTATATCGCCAAATTACAGAAATATCGTGTATCGTATCCCCGCAAAATTCTATTTCCATTGAGACGATATCTCTTGCACCCGTATCCTTCGGAGTGATAGTAAAACGAGCCATCCGCTACAGCGAATAACTGAAATTCGCGCTTGCATTAAATCAACGTACAGTACATACGTATACTGGTTGAAATTCGATATAGAATCCGAGGTTGTGATCGGCGCAGTGCATTCGTTAGCCCGCAGTTTCTTTAACGCGGCGATAGACCGAGCGGAGCAGAAAGTGGAAGAATTATTGCTGTGTGTACAGATACGCCTAAGGGGCCTGGCTAACCCTTTACGATCCATTCAGACGATAGCCGAGGATCGATAGCCGAGCGTTATTGTGAAATTTTCTTATTACGTGTAAGACGAGGAGCCGCGTGATTTACCGTCTTTGAAAAGAACCGTCAGGAACGAGATCCCTAATTAAAGTCGTCTATATTACCGAGAGTTTACCAGTCGGGAGACCGTATGTAATTAATTCTCCGCAATATCTGGTTACCGTGCTCCATAGATACAACTGCGGATACCGCGTGTAAGAAGGAACGCGATGGAATTACTCGACTATTCGTGCGTAACGAAACGAAATTACTCCGTAGCTGGTTCTTTCTTCGTGCTTTTCCTTTTCACCTTGTACGCCTCTGCCCACCCAGCTGCGTGTCGCGATCGACCTAAGTTAACGCTTTCGACACTGATACGATGTGTACCGCGATAAACAAAAGTATCGGCAGTACGTAACTCGTTGTTGGAAACGATGAGACTTCTTTCGAAAGAACTTGTCTTCGTTGATCTACGATATCTTCGCTCCGAACTGTTCGTTGTATCATTTGTTCGCTGTACTACCGTTTGTTCCGACATACTTCAAGAAGTGGTTTACCATGTTTTTAGACATTCACTTCTTTTTAAGTTAAACGCTCTTTGGCCCACGGCTAGTTTGCTTCGGGAAGCTGTTTCTAACGACAGTGACAGTAAAAAGTTTCGTTTGAAATAGAGACGTACCGACCAAGGTTTGGCCGGCTAGCCCACTAGCCGACTAACCGATTAATCGACTCCCCAGAAGCAGATCAGTCGGTCGATTAGTCGTTTCTGCCGATTATTTTCAAACACCGCTACAAAAGAGTAGAAGGAGAAGATTTCGTAACATCGTCTGTTATGTTCGTCTTATCGCGTCTCGTTTCTTCGTTTCAAAGAGCTGCTTCTTACGATAAAATGAAGAAGTAACGACCAAAATACTCGTTTGATTTATTTCAGTAAATAACAATCAATATTTTTGATCTTTTATGTAATAATTACGCTACTTGCGAATATGTACCTATAAGTAAGAATACTGCGTGTTAAAAAATAGAAAAATTATTCCAATAGCAGTAAAGGAAGAACGTTGTATTTTTATTTCTATACCTTATAAAGTTATCAGTAATACTAAAAGTTTGAAGTCGATCGATCGGCTTTTTTGGCCGACAAAAAGTCGCCGGGTAATCGGCTTAACGACTAGTCGGTACATTCGTAATTTGAAGGTAAGCCACACGCGTGACAGTAAATCGAAATTTTATATATACTGAATCAATGAATCGCTAGCGTGAATTTCTACAAAGAAAAATAAAAATCGGATCGAAAGAGGCAGAATCGTTGTTGCGCGAAGCACGATTCGTTTCGCCTAACAGACGGCAGGTAACGTGATTCGTTTCCGCAAAAAAGAAAATTTCGAAGAACAACGTGAACACCGCTGGTTTACCAATCGCTGCAAGTATAGGCCGATAATTATGCAGTGCATACGGTGAACTCGTGCGTGTCGCAGCGTCACAACGTCTCGAACTCGCCGCTTAATTTCCTGTTTAAAATACACGATCAATTATGTAAACGTTGCTCTCGTTACTTTCCCGACGAAAGTGAATGCTGTGGCATCCGTCGCGTGTGTGTTACGTCGAACCTCGTTCATTTAGCGCAACGAAAGACCATGGACGCTTATTAGGGAGATTGTATTGTGAAGATAGGTATCATGGGCGTAGTATGGTACAACTGTGCGAAATCGATATTAGTAACCGGTCAAAGTTAGTAGACCCGATCGTGTTAGTAACTGTTTCCTCGCTTTTTTCTTTTTACTTTGCAAGAAGCAACAAATTGCAGACTTATTACCTGTTTTTAATTACCATTTTTTTATTTTCGCTGAAAGAATTTTACTGGAAGAAGTTTACTCATCTTTTCGACCACTGTGTCAATTTGGAATCGGAGACGAATCGAATTGGAAAAATTAACATTAATTTGCTTGCAAACGGTCCAACGATAGACAATATAGAAGTTTCAGAGACTGAAGAGATACAGTACCAATATTAAATTTATGATATTAAGTTAATATTGTTCGGTATTAATGTCGACTAATAATAAAGTTAGTTGAGAGATTCGGTTAATTTAAATTTAGGTCAGCCAAACCGAATGTTAAAAATTCGTCCAACGTGTCATCGAACCCGTTCTTGGAAGATCGTAAATGAAGGTACAGACGGGAGAACGCTAATGAAGATCTTTTGGCCGGTTTCCTGAATTTTGAATACGTTACGGTCCAAATTCGCTGCATTCGGCATGCAGGTGTGCGATGCAGAGACATTCCATATGTCCTTAGTATGGAAAACTATTCCGCAATTCCGTAGTTCCTACGTGGAACCACTTTCGTGAATTTCTAATAGAGTAATTGCTATCGTAGAAAGGAAGAAAGTGGAGAGAACTGCACGAAATTATTTTCTGAATTTTGCCGAAACCCGAGTGAAGAATAAACCGGAAGAGGGAACTAAGAAATTCGAGAGCAGGCAGGAGAAGTATATGTAAATTTTCCAGCTAGAAAATAGCGAAAAGATCACGCATCGTCGCATCATAAATTCAGATCACGTAGTACACCTCTTGGCTTTCTCAACGAGACAATTCTTAATGAGGTCTTCGAATTTATCTTGATATCGATTTTAATATTCTCAACCTCTGTGTCAAATTTCCTAACATTTATTCACTTTTCGACCTTAACTTAACGAAAAAAGGACAAGCGTTCGTCGCACGGTTGATGCTTGCGACAAAGGGAAAACAGAGGAAAAATATATGACCCATTTGGTGGAATTTTTTCGTGCGGCCGCTTCAACCGGATACAACGCGAAGAGAGTATCGCAAACGAAAAAGCGCCCAGTCCATTAAGCACACGTTCCAGAAATCCGTCAAAAGAGCGACCCGGAGCGCAAAAGAATTAGCTGTCTTGTCCGATCTTTTTCGCGTGATATCTTCGCTGCGAGAGAAACGGGAGTGGTGCATCACGGGCGAAGACAGAAAAGTGGCAGCGATGCGGCAGAATTTAAACGCTGCAAGTAGTCACTCTCTCGCCAGGTGATCCTCGAATGGTCGATACGGGTGCCCTTATTACCGCTGTCTGTCCTTAATTCAGAGTTACGCCACTGCGGCGTGCATTCTACCTGCGGGGAATTGCTTTCGCAGCTCGATGAGAATCCTCCGATTACTCGAGTCGGAGGAAGTGAAAGAGCAAAGGTTGTTCTCCAGTACGTGACAGAATGTCTCCGCGATATTGGCGAACCGACAGACGCATGCGTCGTCGACGATTCGCCGCAATTTTGGAATCTTGTCAACAAACATCTCACTGTACCCTTAACCCGTAAGCCGGACCAGTCTTCCGCACGTCCGCGACTCTGTTTTTTTCCACGTCGTGGCGTGATCGTCTACCGTCTACGATATTCACCCGGTTGAAACGTTTAGTCGACAGGAGTCTAGGCGGAAGATAATATCGATGCTTCCGTGGAGTATACGTACGTCTGCGCGAAGGGGATGAACGTTGTTTTCAAAGTGTCGTCGTGTGCAGTGAATAATATCTTAGTAAAAGTGATTTTCTCAGATGTATCAATTTGCGTAAAGTGCAAGGCAATCTGTAACTCGAACGATAGTTTAAAAGTGTTTGCATCGATTCAGAGGAAGTTTGAATCGCTGATGAGTTGAAAATAATTTGAAGAGCTGCGTATACACGTGTTACAAGATGGATGAGATAGAAGCTGAAACCGATCGGTCGACCGCTGCGACACTCTCCAAAAGGTAGAACACGAAGATAATTAAGTATGGTGAAATGAATCGTTTTACAAATTACTGTTTTTTTATATACGTTTCACTGCGGTTAGTATTGGCTTCCAACGTATCGAGCTCATTCTCGACCACCCTCAGAAGGTCTGTTACAGCGGAAATCAGATTTCAGGCAACGTACGCTTAGATCTGGATGAACCAACAAGCGCTTTAGGTAAGCTATCGCCGAGGCGATCTAAAAACATCTAATTTAATTCCAAGGAAAACCGAATCTCTCTATGACTTTAACTGTCGCGAAGCGCAAACTGTTTCCACCAAATTTTTCGAATCGCGCTTTCTCCAAAGAAAGTTGTTCTCGTCAAAAATGGCAGAGTGTACTTTTAAATTTATCACATATTCGTGAACAGAGTGAGAGAGAGAGAGAGAGCAGATCGTCGCTGATATGGTTTGCAATGAGGCATCGAAATTGATCTCGACGGAACCGACCGTCGGATAACTTTGCCAGAGAACGGGGCAACTATAGTTTTAAGTTTCGCTAGTTGGTCGCGTCGGCCACGTTATCTCCTTTACTGGCTCCGATGTATCGAGAACCGACCCTGCTCTGCTATAGATAGAGGAAAGGCACCTCGCAGCAAGATATTCGATTGGCTCGTTGTAACGACCCACGACTAACTTCATATTTATTTTCGCGATATTTACCTTTGTTGTCGCTTCGCAATCACAAAAATTTCTTCTCTGTTCGAGTCGAACGTGTGCCAAATGTGTCATCGATCGTGTTGCATAACGGGTGACCTAAAAGACTTTACTACCGCTCTGTATACGTCACCCAGACGATGTTACCACGTGATTCTGGTATTGCAGGAACGCTCTTAGAGCGGATAGATAGAACGCAGGAAGATTCTCTCGTACGTTCATGACTGACTTTTCTTGTGCTGGAGAGATCGTTAAGCCGTATCTAATACACTGTCTTTTTTTTGCACGTTCTCTGCCTTTTCAATTTTTGCGAATTCCAGCTGTTACTCCGTTACGTCTAACGAGCGTTTAAATAATTTCTTACTTGAATCTAGGAGTACGTAGCGAATAGAGAAACGTATCTGGTAACCATAGAAGTGTATATATTTGTATTGGAAAGTTTTTGCCTTCTCGTTATATTAGAATAGATGTATTATAATTAGTAGCTCCTATTACTATCTTCCGACAAGGATTTTAGTTCATTTGCATATGAAATATCGTTTCTCCGAAATTTGAATTTAATCCATTTTGTCCTATCGTTAATTACTCCATAATGAAGAAGAAGAAGTAGAGGAAGGAGAAGAAATTTATTAGAAGACACGTTTATTAAACGTTAAGCGCTTTGGAAAATGTTCATTTCGTTCCTTATCGGCTGCAATATTTAGAGAACTAAAGAGACAACGTTTCATATGCAACAACCAAAATAGTACAGTATATTTAATGATAAACTGTTTGCCATAGTATCGTTGTAAGTTGATCCTTCCCGCACGCAGGAATTAGACTTAAATGCAAGGGAGAGGCTCAGGTGTATTTTACCGATCGATCGGCTGGAATTCGACGTAAGTTCTCGGCGTTCGAGAATTATCTTCACGTGGAGACGTATCTTGCTGGCGGTAAGTACACGAGATGGTAGTGATTGGAACACGAGTGGCAGGATGTTGGATTAACAGATTCTCGTCACGAGTAGATGGCAAAGAAAAGTCTATGATAACCGGAGGCGTCTACCCGTTCAGTCTAACGCTGCCAGAGAACTTGCCGTGCAGCTTCGAGGGCCGATACGGACGAGTACGGTACTCGATTAGGGCATTGTTGGACGTAACGACCATTTATCGGTTTTCCACCAATATTATTCCATTCACGGTGGCACCCATTCTTGACCTTAATCGCGATCCTCTCGCTCCCGTGAGTAGGAATCTAACAACCAACGATATTGCTTTTGCGATGTGATTTGGTTTCTCAGGCGCAGCCAGAAAACGCGCTTTCGAATTAACGACTCGTTCTTGCGCTTCGTTAATGCCGGAGAACGCTCAGCCTGAGACCGATACCGTTTAAAACTTTCAACGATATGAACGATCGTTTCAGTTGCCGATAAGTATCAAACAGTCCAAGATGTATATTGGCCAAACGGAACCGATCAGCATGTCCATGACTGTTCCAGTTCGTGGTTACGTGCCTGGCCAGACTATACCGATTAAGATTGTCGTGGCGAATCCCACCACCGTCGTCGTTACGAAAATCAGAGTCGTTTTTAAAAAAGTATACTCTTTCTGTATAATTGTAACGTAGTTGGGGGATATTCTACCGTAGTTTTTGAACATCTCTTTATATTCCTTCAGAGAATACAGCTTTAATAGTATGTATACAAAATTCCTCTAAACAAATTCGTAATAGTTACCGAGATATAGGTAAAAATCAGATCCTACAAGTTTCTTATAACGAGAGACTGGCAGAGAAGAAAAATCCAAAGAAACCGCATAAGAGCACGTCTTACAAGAACAGTAGAATATCCTCTTAAATACATCTCTTCCTTTTATCGCATGCTGCAAGTTATTTTCTAATTTTTGTAGCAAATAACGTAGTTAATAGCTTCATTTTAGACTAGTGACACTGCACTGTGAGAAAGTTTTTTTCGTCGAATTTTATTTGAAAGCAGCACCTTTTAACGCAGCGTATTGCGGGTAACATAAAATTATGTGGGTCATGCTCGAGATGTGTTTCTTTTATTACGTTTTTATTCTCCCATCGATTGTTTTAAATGATGCATATTTTCTTAGGTGGTGTCTTATCGTTCGACGGAAAAGTCGCGTAAGCACAAAGAAATCGTAGTAGAAGTAGAACAGCCCGTTAATAAAGACTGCGATACGTACGATGTCACGTTTGACGTTCCTGCAGTACCACCCACCGGGATGATCCACTGCAACATCATCGACGTTCTATACACGCTCAAAGTGAGACTGTCTCAAATTTAGTACTGCCTGCGTTCGATCGTAAAATCAAAATGAGCTGAGATTACAACTGCCGAAAGAACTTAATTTCCATACAAATTTAACTTGGTATTTTGTGCCATCAGAGAAACTACACATAGCGTTAATTCCTGCTTTTCGCAAATCAACTCGTCATGTCGTTACGTAATCGTTGTTTCCAATATCCAAAGAAACAGCCGATCGTGATTTAATTCGATAATAGCAAAAGTCTTATAATACCCTACATTTTACTATCTTCTATCTAATTCTAGTTCTAATTTTTTATCGTGAAAAAGTTGCTCGAGTACGAGGAAAGTATAATAGAATCGTTCACATAACGCGGCTTATTTCTCCTTTCAATTTTTTACCAAAGTTTCTCTTAAAATATAAAAATTCGTCGTTAACTTTCACGAGTACAAGATTCACTTCGGTCAGAATAAAAGAATTCTCGTTAAAATTAATCAGATCGTTAAAAAACACGTAGCTTCGATACGTGTTTGCCAATGGTACGTGCAAACCAAGTACATACTACTTTTTCTTTACGTTCTTTATCCGAAAGGTCGAGGCCTGCGTAGACGTGAGCGAGTGGTACTACAGAATGTTTCAGAAGAACTTGAAACTGCGAACAAATATAGTAGTCGGCACGGTGCCACTTCAAAATTACGAAATCCCACAAAAAACAGCCGACGTGACGGAAGCTTTTTCATTTCATCCCCCGTGTGCTATGGCTACGGAAGAATACGCCAACGACATGCCGCCGTTGAAAAACATCGAGAGAGAGGAAACTGCGAAACCAAGTTTGTCTTGTACGTACTGCCCCGTTACACAATATACAGCTGCTACATGTTAATTACCGGTATTTGCGGAAACTACCAGTTGGTTTACATTATTCTCCTGCTCCACAGTGTAAATATCCCTGGTCAGTTAGAAACCTCCGCCACGGTAGCCACCTTGTCTTTCGCAATTAAAAGTTTCGCTGAAATTCCGGCCGAACCTGTTGGCGCGCGTCGAGCCATTGATCTTCGTATTTTAAATAATCGGTGACTGTTTCGAATCGGTGCAAATGAAATACCATTTTTGCCAATAAAATACGAATTGGAACATCGTATATTTCGTCGCACGATTCCATATGCACTTTCCTAGCTTCGATCGCTAAACACGCTACGATCTTTACGCGACATTTTGAAATCTCGATCGTAACGAAAATGAACCAACAGCGTTAATCTCAATTTCGTGAATTTTTGGAGAAAGAATTCTCGATAATTCCTCGAAAGTAGTATGAGAATTCGAAAAGAATAAAACGAACCGAGAAGAAATCTCTTCCATCTTCGTTACGATCTAAAGAGAATATTTGCAATCGAGAATTACAATAGAGAATTCTACTCGACAAACACTTACTTGCATCGCAACCTCATCCATTATCCACTAAAACCAACTCATTGCCAAGTTTCTCTATCCATTTATTTACCAAGTAGTTCTAGCGGGACTAGCAAAACTAAACTGTATGTTTCTTCCAGCAGTGCCGCTGTACGAGAAAAGTCAAATATATCGATCCTCGAAACCGGACAGGGACGATCCCACGGGAGACGATGGTGACAGCGACGGAGAGGTCAAGCCATACTCGCCTATGTATCGCGTGTACACGTTCAAATCATCGCAGAAGAAGGACCGTTAGATAAGTGCTTGACTTCGTAACTAGAAAGAGAGAGGAAGAGGGAGAAGGCTTGCTTAATTATTCGTTCAAAGATTCGCCGTTCGTTAGCGGTGTCCGCAACGGATCGCTGGAGACGAAGAAGAAAATTGTGATGCATCGTTGAAAGTAAAAAGTAATTGTTCTTTCCAGAAATTGTACACATTTTGACCGAGGCGTGCACAAAAGTGTACGCGTGAATTTTACGTCCAATTTCGCGCTTTATCGATCGACCGATTGCCTTCGATTCTTGCCTTTGATTTTTTATTTCCTATACACGAAAGAAAAGAAGGGAAAAATAGTAAACAAAAAAAAGCATCATTAGAAACGCCGAGTGAGATATGAAAATCCGTTGGGACCAACCCGTGCAGCTAATTAAATTCCTTAATCATGCGGAATAACTCGCGGAGAAAGTAATTCTATAATAATTGTCATGCCGTGCAACGTCGAATATCGTCGAAACGAAGTTTGCGAGACAACTAAATACGTGTCGCTTTAATGTTCAATAAAAACGTTCTCGACGAGTTTCGTTGAAAAATTAATTCCCCGCCCCGTGTTCTTTCCCTCTCCCGATCGAAAAACATCAAGTGGATTAATATGAATTAATTTCATATAACGTATTTTTTGATAATTCGAAATTGTTTTACGTTTGTTCCACGTTACGTTGTTCTAAATTAAACGAGCTGATAGAAGCGTCGAGGAGGTGACGTTTCTGAAGAGTGGCATAAGCGAAAAGAATCCTATATACGAAATGAAAATTACGCATTAATCGTGCTACGATATTAATAAGCGTATTTTAAATAGTGAGAATTTAATCGAGTACTTTAAATATAAATCAGCCGTAAATGCTGATATGAATATTCATAATAACGGAATACTCGATAGAATCAATTTTAATATTAGCAAATGCAGAAAGACTAACGACCGGCAATAAAACGTAAATTTACTGATATTCTTCTATACATTGAAAATCATCTTCAAAAACTCCTATCAGTTTGAATGCGATTGAAAAACCTGCCAGTTTTCTCGCTCTTTTCTCTCGTCAAATAAATATGCGCCTGTATACTTTTTCCTTTCATTAAAACGATATACGTGCGCTTTAAATAAACCGAGACGAATGCGCGAGAAATTGCTGAAGATCGAAAAATGTATTTGACGCATCGCGTGGCATTCGTACGAATCATTAAACGGTACCAGCTTACCGTTTCGTAATCTTCTCAACGTATGTACGGGCGAACGGTCTCGTTCGCGTCGCACGCTCGAATTAATGACGTTGTTAATGCGTGATTCAACAATAACGTGCATCGATCGTCGTGGAAATGCAATTACAGAGAGTGGCGGTTGGTACAGGTGGCGAATAAACGGTGTACAAGACCCGACGAGTGGAGAAAAAGAAGAAACGCAAATGAAAAATCGTATCTATTCGTTGCGCCGTGGGATTTACTCTGATCGTAGCTCGTATTCAACGGAATAAATAAAAATACCGCGTTCGATGCTACGACTATAACTTGCCACCGAATTTGACAAATACCGAAGGTTACGAACGCTCTTTGTTACGCCTCTCTTTGCTCTATATTTTCTATTCGGGTTTCCTTCTTTCGCGAAATCGTGGAAAATTTATTAGTTTGTCATTTAATCGACGCTTTATCGTTTACGCGACAGAATAGAAAATACTATGGGAAATGCGAGAAGATACTATGGGAGATTAACGATTTAAGTTTCATTCAAACGCTCGGAATACTTACGAAAGTGGCGCTTTAAAATATATGCCGTTATTACAAAGGTACTTTTTTCAGAGAATCTTTGCTCCACTGGCGTGAATCGTGAAAAAATCAACAAGAGAGTCGCGTGAAATCGTGTCGGACATAACTAAATAATATTTCACTCGCGTGAAAACGTTTGTTCTTTCTAAAAATGGAAAACATTTCAAGGTTTCAAACGATAGGATTTGATTAAAGTTTCAAGATGACAACGAGCGTTCGTTCTAAGCAACGGTTAATTATTGATATAAAATTGAAACGTTCGTTCCATGGAAAACACCTCCTAAACAGATCTGTGACTAAATGCATCGAACCACGTTCAACTCAATAATGTATCAAGATACGTTACATGGAACTGGATGTCGTGAAATTGCTGTACTCTAGACCAGATTCGACAGGGTGTGTAACCCTATCAGCTTCTTGATTTTGAGGTTGGCAACAGATGATGACGAAATTGGCAGGGAAGCTCCAACTTTGTGAGCTTTCGATATCGCGATGCTGGGTCTTTGATTACGGACGCGCTGTCTACCAAATGCTCCTCGTCTTCCTCTGTTCTCCTTCGTTTGTGTTGCATCTTCCTCCATCACGGTGTGTATATCTACTTTGAAAGACCACATCATAGGTGGCCAAGTCTGGAGGTTCGGCTTAATCACGACACTGCAGCACGAGGTTATCCTAATTTCGTAGTGATTAAACGTTCCTGGCTTGTAACATCGACCGAGCGACGTGAAATTCACGAAAATTGAAGTTCCTTGTAAACCAGCTTGATCTTTCCTTTCGATTTTTCCGAGGTTAACTCGCAATCACGTTACCGTTACCCATCCTCGTGAAATAATTCACGAAACCGCATATTTCGGCTTAAAAATCTCTATGCTTGCTCTGTTCGTGCAATTATATTCGTAATAATATGTGTATTTTACGATAATTAGTTGAAAATACATCTTTCCTCTATCTATGGATATTCTCAGCCTATTCTCGGGAAATTGTCCATCATAATTTCCGAACGATTATTAAATAATTATGTACGCGAAGCCCGTGTTGTGGTGGAGTTATTATATTTAACAGCACGTCCGTTGGTTATAATTAATTTTGCGATCAGAAGGGCTATTACAAGGCGGTCTGGAAAATTAATTTCTAATCAGCTATTACACTTGCAACCCTATTCGGGCAAACGAAGAAACGAAAGCTCGTCGTACGGCGGCTAATCGATCTTTAGCGAGGTCAGGTCGCCTCGATATACCCTTATGTTCAAGTCACAGCGTCAGAGTGTGCACCTAATTAAAAGTTCGTACTACTTTTGTAGAACCCGGTGTTACAACCATCGACTGTCGCGAGAACCAGCTTCCGCAAAGGACTGCCGCTCGCCTAGCATTTGAAATTTCTCGTGTCGTAACTAGAAAAATTCTTTCAGAAAATTCGACTTTGTCTCACCGCTGAAATCAAATTATAGGTAGACCAGACTCTGTAGTTCCGCGTTTCCCAGAAATCAAGGAAAAAATACGACGAGAGTTAAACGAAAGATAAAAGCATTGCCAGGTCAAGTAATTCTTCGTCGATCAAAGGTTTATTCATCGAATATATGGCGAAGCTTCGAATTTTGTTCGTGCGAAATTCTCATAAAACGCTATAAACGTATATAACGGTAATTCAATTTCCATGCGAAAATATATGAAGAATTACTTAGAAGTTTCGGTTTCGATTTTATGAAAGATTTACATTGAGAATAAAATAATGTACGAGCAACCTCCGGAAGGTAACGAGGCGATTGAACCGAAAACGCGAGGGTTGTGCTCTTTGGAAAAATTGAAGGGTAATCCTTCATGAGGTAAGCAGGCAATGCACTCACTCCTACCCGACTGCTTACTTTTTTCTTCGAGCCTGTAGACTCTGAAAATCGGGTTTGCAATACAATGAAGGCTTTCAAGGTAGCGTGCAATGTTGGCACTTGCCAACCGAACGATAAAGTTTCCTCTGAATTTCCCGCAGCGCCCCTGGCAGGAGACGAGTTTACGTGGATTTGCTCCAATCAGAGTTTGTTACGTATACACACACGGCGGATAGTTACCAATGAAAACACTCACGACGATGACATTCTCCTTGACGCAGCGATATCTATACATCGCACTAGTGAATCGATGCTTCGCTTTTCCTTCGTTTCATTAGTTATCTTGCAATGAACTTCGCGTGAATAATCGCGACGTCGATCTATCCCACGTCGAATTTCACGTTATTATTTCGCATTCGCTTCGAGTCTTTATATGTTCGTTTTATGAAATTTTAACGCGAAGAGCGAAGCGTAGACGGCCGGATACTGTGAAAGCATTTAATCAAACTTTCACTCGGTTCGATAATTAATTAAACCTAAATACATGTACAACGTTGTATTATGAAAATGTTTTCTACGATTTTATTATGCTATTTATGAGCGCTGACAGGCTTTACCATATTATCCGGGTTTCTGATTATCCGAGGAAGACCCGATGCGGATCAACTTGGATCGATCGAGATTCTACTGTGTCTACCTTTACAAACTAAACTGATAAAGTGCTTGTAGCAACAACTAATGACTTTGCACGCGTGTATTCAACGACAAACACGTCCTAATTCCTTCAAGGATTCCAGAAATCGAACGTCATAAGCCTATCAAGTGTCTACAATCGATCCTACACCTGACTAAACCTACTGCATAATTTCCCAATAAACTTCCAACTGAGTAAACATTCTCAAACGAACAAATTCTCAAGCAGCGTCTAGGGTACATAGTTTATCCACAACAGTTTAATTCGAGTTACTTAATTTTAAAGTGTACCGCTCTGACTTATACTATTCCGTGTTTTACGTGATAAGAGCAACATCAATGACATTTATTTATCACCATCATCCGACTTAAATCCAACGCAACTGCTGTGTTTACCTACGATCCGGAGATATCCAGTATCAACTGGAATTAATTCAGGATCGCTAAATTTTTGCCGGTCATGTGGCTTGGAAAATCGAAAGACCGAAAAAAGATAAGAAGAAAGATGGTTCGCCGTGTGATACTATCCAAGAGCGATGCGAAAACTTGTACACCCTCGCCCGATGGTTTTCCTTTGAATTTCAATGGTCGACCCTCAGAGAATCGCAAACGTTTCCGCGAAGACCAAGTACCGCGACCCGCGTTCTCATTTACCCCGGGGAAAACCGTCTGTTCAGCGGCGAATTTAAATCCTGTCCATCCTTCCCCTGCACTCTGAAAGCGTCTTTTTGCGTGTAATTCTCCGAAGACGCATGAAAACGTTACACCACGAAAGGAACCAGTCGGTGTTTACGGGCGCGTGATTAAAACGTCTGTACAGGTCTCACCGGCACGAATTACCAAGGTAAATCACTTTTGACCTTATTACCGTCGCACTTTTCACCCTGAAAAAGGAAGACGTTTCTATCGTTGGCTCGCGCTTATTCAATTCCCCGATCCCCTTACAGACGTACCACCGCTTTGAGAAAACCGTGAGATCGATGCCTCTTTGCTCTACTCCTCAAGGTATCTTTACTTTTAAAGCCGCCCCTCTAATGAACGCTAAATGCTGGTAAGACTTCCGCTTCCTGGACAACTTGAAAGATATTTTGATATTTCAAGTTACCAGCTGTCTTTGTAAATTTATTCCTCGTCTAGTAAACCTTCTTCCCATCTGTTATACTTATCAACGTCACGAATTCACTTACTCGGACTTCAAAACGCGAAGATTCAGTGACGTTGCGCGATTCGGTGGATTCCTATTATATGTCTAACGACGCGAAGCGCACTCGCTTGGCGATTGCGAGTTATTAAATCGTCGAGCCGTTGGATCGTTGAATCGGACAATCGTCGAATTATTTGTCACACACTGCGTCCATTCGTCGTACCTTCGTACATCTTGGACGCTTTGCAATCTTTATTCGCGGGATTGTCGAGCATTATCGTCGGTCGCTTCGTTAAAACAGTCATTGTACCATGGCCCTCGTAGGTGGCTACATAAATCCGGGACTTATTGAGCCGCATAGTTAAGTACGGGCGGTTAAAACAATTAGCTGCGCTCGACGCGGCTGCACTAGCCCCGGTGTAAACAGCCCTCAGCAGTAATTCTGTTATCGGCGCTCGACGAGCATTCATAGGCTTAACGGGGCTTATTTCCCTCTCTCCCCGTCCTGACCATTTACTCCTCTCTCTCTCTCTCCCCCCCCCNCTACCTTGCTACCCACCGGCTGAATTAGGAGTCAGCTTTATCATATCCAGAGTGCATCAATTTGAGCGACATCGGCGATGAAGTCATCTTTCGAATACTCGAAGCTCACGCGTCACGGACGAAGAGGATTTATAACTTCTCCATGTTCCGCCGAAAATTGTGATGGATGCCTCGGCGGTGTGCCACCGCGCACCTTCCTTTCCTTGCCCCTTCGTGTCCATCTGTTGGATAATCTCATTTTTTTAAACTGATGACAGTAAATACTGGCTAAGTACATATGCACACACGTGCTTCTGTCTGTCTATTATAGAACAGCGATTATATGAATAAATGTGAATAAATATAAATATGACGCGACTAAATAATGTTCGCTATTAACAAATAATATGTCTTAGCGGTATTTTCTATCATAGACAGTCTGGTAATAAAGGGCGCTGAAAAAGAAACGACTCTAAAAGCCGGAAGGGCCATCAATGTATCCACTCGATGTAACCGAACAACCGTGAGTGGAACATTCGTTTTATTTCGCAACTCTAATTTACTATAGGTATAAAATAGAAAATTCTCAAATGAAATCGCGATGAGTGCTTTGTCATTTTCGCGATGTTAATTTACTATTGATAAAAAAAAAACAAGAAAAAGATAGAAAATTCGCGTGTGAATTATTTGCGCAACGCTAATAACTATTAATTTATGCACTCAGATTTATGTATTCGCAACGCTAATAACGTTCCAGTGTAGCCGAATAAGAGGCTACTGGTGAAACTGCATCTGATGGTCGAGGAGCAGGAACGTGCTTCCACAATCCAGTGGAAGAAGATTGGGCATTGAATATAAACGCAACGCTACTTTAAAAAACGCGATCATTCGTCGACGCGACTCTAACTGCAGAACTAATTAAAACAATCGCGATGGTAGGCCGAAACGCTAATTCTTAAAACAAAAATAAAATCAATATCCATACACGAAGGAAAAGCTAGTTCAAATATCGTACTACTACAAACTGTAATACTATGAAATTAATGAAACCGCTATGTAAATTTTAAACGAAGGAAAATGCTTTAAAGCGTACAAGAAAAACTCTAATATGTGTTAACTCTCTAAAAAAATTCCGACAGTTTATAATAAAAATTGCTAAAGACAATCGCGATGTCATAATTCGCAACACTAAAATAAACGCGAATATCGTTCTTTCGCAACGCTAATTCAAACCGTAATCGGTACCTCGCGACACTAACAAAAAGCCACGAAACTTTCCGCAACTCTAATTCAAACCGTATTTAATTTCTCGCAACGCTACTAAAAAAAACCGCGATTTGCCCAATGTGGTGGAGGGCCGACATATGGATCGGCCAAGACAAAAAAAAAAAAAAAAAAGAAAAACTACAAATACTAAAAGCGAGCATAGTGACAAAGTAATAACGAGAATGACTTTCCATTCTTTGGATTATCCAGAGAATGGAAAGCCATTAGTAGTTGCCCTCTTCTATGACAATTTGTCGGGCCTCTTCGGCTAGTAGCCTCTTGTTTCTTCGGGCGCGATGCCCGCTGAAACTTAAATCTAGCTCGAGACTTTCTAATCGGAAAACAAAACATAACTTGTAAAAGTGAAATAAAAATATAAATCGCGGAAGCTATTTCAGGTGCGCATGGACGACCAACGATCGTAGCGATCGCTGCCCGTTCGCATGTGCGTGCTCGAGCGATAAACGTTCGTTTCGGAACCTACCCCCTACTCGCGACCACGACCGCGATATTCGAAAAGTCGATAGGCAAAGCTCAAGACAAATGGTACGCTCCATTCGTGATGTCAGCTCCACCGTCGATTTTTCAAATCAAATTTCCTGAAACAGGTTGGTCACGCGAAGACGCGCCTACCCGACGAGAGACTGTGCCAACCTGCCCGGCCCTACCTACTTATAGTTAGCACTCATACCAGACAATATGCTACCTATCCTACCCGGAAACCTATATTTAAAATTTGAAAAATAGCAAAGCAGACACACCAACACATTCACTCCACGGTTCTCACGCATAACCCGGGCGCAAAAGCCTACACTAGAGAGACGTCCCGGGACGCCTCCGACACCCGAGTTTAACATACAACATTCACACTCTAATTTACGTACCGTTTCCCTGAAATCGACTGACGATGGCTAGCGACCATTGCGTCAAATATGGTAAAGATATTACGCGCATTTTGATTTTAATTTAAAAGTATATCAGAATTTTAGATTTAATCATGTTGTATACAGTATAATAACGATATATCATCTAGAGAAATATTAGAATAGATGATACACAATTTGATATTACTATAGGTAATATGATGGTAAAATTAATAACATATTATTTATATATATGTATATATTATATTACTTAATAGCATTGTTACTGCGAATTGAAATTTGTAAGTATATATTTACTTTATATATAGTTTTAACGAATAGCGAAAACGACGCAATTCCACAGCCTAACCACACACACATAATGCGGAAAATACGTCGCGCACGATACGCTAACGCAACGTCAGTCGCTGAGAAGTTATTAAGCTTATAAACTACTCGTCATACCCATTGCCTCTCTCCCACCCAAGTAGCACCTGGGCACGTGAGTAAGATCCTGGCAATGAGCATGGAAGGGGTTAAATCTGAAAATCCTGAGCTAAAAATTTGATTAACATACCTATTGAATGTTATATCTCGCGGAATAATATTCTTTGATTTTGTAATCTCACTTCGTTACAAATTTTAACGACTCTATTTATACATATCTTAATTTATTAATTTTAGAAATTACTAAAAAGCTAACAACTTGAACGTGAGGATAAAGAATAAACTTATAAAAGAAATGGATTAAGTTTCGATGAATGCAAATAGTAATAAATTCAATGGATAGTAATAGACGGACTCTCGGTGGGATATCAAGTAGAAATAACCTCAGGCGATTCCTTCGTCAAAACAAACGAACAAAATATGCTTTGACTCTAAAATCTGCCTGTCGCGAAGTGTCTTCTTGCACGGAATTTAATACATCTTTGGACGGACAAAACTGGGCTTTAATATCTTTATAATTGTACATTTCTAATTTTACTGAAATTGTACTGTATATGGAACTGAAATAATAAAGTTATTCCATATCGTAGTAAAACAGGAGGTAAAATTTAATGAAATATGTAGTAAGTATCGTGGTTAATAGTAATAATAATTCTAATCGCAATTGCAATTTCTCAAAATAACGAAGTCTGAGGGTGTCAGACTTCTTCGCTACAAAATACTCAAGTCAGTCTGATGTTATTTACTTCAATATTCATACTTTATTTATCCATTACATACGTATGCTTGTATGGATATTTTATCTTTGTACTGAATACATGCACTCTGATTTTACAAGCAAATATATACGTGTAACGAATGCAAATTGTCATTTTCACTTGTGTAAAATAAACATAAATTAGTTATCAATATTAATACCACACTCGTGTCAATGATCACTAAGATTCAAAATATAAAACTAATATTGAAAAGCGCGATGTGCAAGAAGACCTATCCTGAACTGATAAATAAAACACAGAAAAGAAAATGTTATTACTCACGAGTATAACAAATACCCGCGGTCACTATGCTCGTTAAGAAATCTACGTATACAACCAGTCACCCGTGTCGATTCGGACCTTTCATCCTACGACATGATTGAGTGACCAGAGGAACAAAAATGCATGCGACTCACGATTTGATGCGAAGAACGTTGCCGTCGATATTGTTGTAGCCCAGGAGAAGTCATCGTGAAATCGTCATGAAATAGTAATCCTTACATGCTTAGCTTTGAAGCATCGTTACACCCTTCCCGAAGAACTGGAAAACGTGGAAGTCGTGGAAAACCTGAAACAAAACAGGTTAAATATCATAACTTGTTCTTAAAATATAATATTTATTGCTCACAAAGTTTGCAATAGCGAAAAGTAAGACTTCGTTCGAACTTGAAATTTTAATGATAATAAGAATTGAAATTCTGTAATAAAGTCTAATTACTATAAAAATTGGAACGTTGAAACAAAAATTAAAAATTTAGAAATTTGAGAATCTAATCATTTCTGAACCATGTTAAATACTTTTATTGTGTACTACGATATTAAAACTTTGATATTTTATCTCAGTACAAATTAATAATAGTTCAAACAAAATATGAATATTAAAATAGAGTACAATGTAAAAAAATACTTACTTTCTTGAAGTCCAGCAGGGGCTTCATCCTCTTGCGGAAAGTGGATGTTTAAAAAAAAGATGTATAAAAAAAAATAAAAATAAAAGACTATCGATCCGTCCGTTTAAAGTAATAATCGGCGAACGCACTGACTCTAATTTCGCGTGTGATCGTTATAATTCAATTTAATGAGAGCTACGATGCTCTAAAGAACGTTAAAAATAATATAACGAGCAAACACTGACTCTATCGATCGCATTGCGCGCGATCACAAAAAATTATCGAGAGCACGTTATAAAATACCTCGTAATACGTATCAAATATCTATGAGTATTGTGTAATGCAAGCAATTTGCAAAAATTATAACTCTGACTGCCCGTTATTAGATTTTAGAAACTTAATTCGTATTGAACAAATATGGCGTGCTTTTCTTGTCAGTTAAACATATCTGCGCAGTAGACAAAAGACACGATGCGCAGAAAATATTCGAATGTTATACCTATCTACGATAGTATCTCTTTTCGAAAATGACATAAATTATTGAAAAAAATCAAAATGACAATACTACGATTTATTATTACCTATCGTAATTGATATTATACTCGATTTGGATAGGTAATAATAATATATTGGTTCTCGATGCTTTCTCGATGTAGGTATGACCTTGATTGAATACTAATAATCGTCTATTCACATCCAAAAACGACAAATCGCTCTAAATTGTATTAGATTATGAATATAAAATGAACCGAATTAAGATTCTCACCATTTTGAAGCAATAACTTGATGTAATAAATTAAATTTTCCACTTTTATAACGAGCTCTTAGAAGTTGCTTCCTCGTTTCAATATAACACCGCGCGAAATGGTATAATTTTAAATTTTAATTCCTACTTCTGCCACCAGGGCGGAGATACGTGTCATCAGAGAGGAAACTCTCTGGTATCGTGTATACTGTCAAAGAGAAAATTTCCTCTCTGACACTGTATACGTAGTATTGTACACTGATGCCACTCGTTGATTGGTCTTACACTTGCATATTTGACTAGATGAATGTGCATGCGTTATTAGACAAGGACACAAGGGGTCTCTATACAGCGTTCTCTTTTTATTCCTATATCGCTTGTTCAGTTCGCTCACAAACTCTATCTTTATATGCCTATGATCCTGTACCTTTACCCTGTACCATGTTTGTAATATAAAAATATAAATAATCTGACTGTTTATACTGTGCCGATAAAATTTGGATGTTTACACAATTATCAAGTTCGCCACTACGTGGCGCATATGTTTAAGAATTCTATGTAAGATTGGAAATCTTCTAACACGCCATTTTAAAGTGCAGTGTCATCAACGCGCCGTGAAAAGTAAATTAACCGCGTGTAGAGTTTTTAATATATTTATCAAAACAAGTTGAAATATCAAGTATGTCAGGAGGAGCCCTATTTGGAAATAATGCTTCACGCGGAACTCCTAAAAATTTGGTCGAATTTAAAGCAGGAAAAATGACTATGAAGGGAAAGATGGTTTATCCAGATATTCGAAAAGGACAGCTTTACGTTTACCAATCTGATGATTCATTAATGCATTTTTGTTGGAAAGATCGTGTGTCAGGATATGTTGAGGATGTAATGATATTTTTTATTATCTTTAAAATTTATTACAATTCAAAAATATTTATTATTTGTAAAATTGATATACTTCTTTCAAACTCTGTTTAGATTTCTCTATAATCATATTATCAATATTCTTTATTCATTTATAGGACCTGATTATTTTTCCTGATGATTGTGAATTTAAACATGTTCCCCAATGTAAAACTGGAAGAGTGTACCTCTTACGATTTAAATCATCGAACAAAAAATTCTTTGTGTGGCTTCAGGTAAGATGAGTTTTAATATTAAATATTAAATTTCATACATTTGTTTATATTTTGTACAAATTATATTGTAGAAAGTTAGTATTTATGAAGGGAATAAAAAAGGTGTAAATTTTTAAAATAACAAAGACAAAATGATTATTTTTTCAATGCTCATAAATTACTTGTTAGCTAAATTTTCTTAGTTAATGATCAACTTATTAAGAAACTTTACATGTTATATATGAAACTTTTATATAATATATTTTTATTTGTTCGTTGGTTTATAGTAATACGTGTGTTGATATACTAATCAATCCACCATGGCATTTTCTATGAAAAAGTATTAATCTATTTATGTCGAAAAACTATTTCTTTAGTAGATATTTAAAATTTAATTTGTCATATAAAAGACAAGGAAATTCTTGTGTTTATGTTGTCTTTATTTTTCATAAGTTCAATGTAAACATAAGATAACCGTTTCGCGTTTTTCTTTGTCTTTCATATGACAAATTAAATTTAAAATATCTGCTACACTAATAGTTTTTCGACAATATATGGGTTAACATTTTTTTTAAAGGGAATGCCAAGGTGGATCGATTAGAATATCTCTCGTGAGATATCCTACCATTTCCAATTAAACAAAACACTCTATGTATATATAACAGGTTATGTACAATAATATATGCATAACACATATAAAATCATATCCAAAAAAATTAAATCAATAATTAATTAGATTAAAAATTATATAAAGTGTATTATCTTTTGTTTATTTACTTATTTATTATTATCATCATTCTTACCTTAGACTTTTGCTCATTACCACCTGAGGTAGTAATGGATTTCAAATATAAATAAGAATGTAATAATATTTTTATACAAAATATATATATTTAGATATATTATAGATTGCAATAAAATATAACATTAATTACAAAATATTGCAGAATGTATTAAGTAAACTGAAATAAACTGAAGTAACTAAAATATATAGGTATATCACATAAAATATATGTATGTACTTTGCATAGTCTAGGAAAAGATGTAGTAATTCCACAAAAATTGATAGGATATTTTAGTAAGTAGGTAATGTTACATGCCTCATTTTTATACAGGATCTTAAAACAGATAAAGATGAAGAATATTGTAGAAAAATTAATGAAGTTCTTAATAATCCACCAACTCCTGGATCACAAAGAAGTGGTAGTACAAATCCAGAAGGAGATCTGCAAAATTTATTAAATAATATGTCCCAACAGCAGTTAATGCAATTATTTGGTGGTGTAGGCCAAATTGGTTTAGGTAGTTTATTGGGTACAATGAATAGACCTCAAGGTGTGCAAAGTACTAGAGCATCTACAACAACTGCATCGACTCGAGTTACTACAAGTACTGTAAGACCTGCTACGCAAATAATATCTTCGGCATCATCAGCTAATGATACCCCTAAACCTAATAGTAAGCGTATTTATTGTATAGTTTATTGTATAATTTGTATAAGTGATTCATATAAATCTCTGCTTAGGTGATAATAAATCATCATCACGAACATCAGGTACATCAACACCTGCTTCAACAACAACAACAACAACAAATACAAGTAACAAAATTCAACTTAGTGATCTACAAAACTTTTTATCAGAGATTCCAACACCTACAGGAACAGAATCTGTTGTTCAGGTAATATCTTTTCTCCATATATAGCTTTATATAATATATTTTATTTTTTCTAACTTTTCAGCTTTTCAATAATGTTATTATTGTAAAACTACCTCATTTTCAAAATATTAATATAAACAACTCTAACTAATATTTAGGTTCTAACAGCTAACAATCTATACTCAGAAATAATAATGATCTAAATTCAATAATGTATGACAATATACATTATCACTCAATAACATCTTATGTAGAATATCTTGTATATCTTTTTTATTTATTATAGCTTTTTTATTTAATCAAATCAAAGACAACAATCATTGAAACCACAACTTTAAAATAATTTTGTACATAAGAAATACACATAAATTAGAACTAAAACAAAGAACACAATAGGACAGAAAGCAACAACAAGAAATCATCTTTATATTCTTTCAAAAATAGTAAAAATAATAAATGTGCATTTATAAAGGTAGTCAATTTTATATTATATTGCTATAAGACTTGCGTAGATTCCATTCTGTTTCTGTCTATATGAGTTTTCGTTTTTATTATTTTTTATACTCTTCGTTTTAACGAAAATTGAAATACTCCAATTGATAACAGTTATAACAGATAGAAGAAAAATAGATATAATAAAGATATAAAATACTAAGGCAAAAAAAGAAGATATTATACATATATTATGAAAATATTAAATGCTATATGACTATAAAAATTTTTTATACAAAAATATTGACTGAATGAAATAATAAATATTTGTCTCATTTTCTCTTTTTGTTTCGATTATTTATTTTTGTCGGATCAATCACTTGTATGGGTTATTAACGATTCAAGGGCGAGATAATTTTCTCTGTAAGAAAGAACATATACATTATTTCAGTACAAATATTTAGTAAAACTATATAGATAAATTACCATTAGTTTTGGCATATATCTTAAGATGAAATTTATTTTGTAATATGGTATTTATAATACACAATATGTATTATGTATAAGTCATTAAATAACATACTAGTATTTTTAACAGCTTCTTTTTTTCTGACATACTATATGTTGTTTTCTGTCATACTACATAATGTTATATAGAAAACATTAGAAATGTGTCTTGTATCCATGTTATTTTGCATATTGCTAGAATGAACTTTAATCATATAAAAATTTCATTCTTTTTCTTGTAATACAGAAATTTCCCATGTACAGAGTATGATTTTATAATAATTTTATATTTGATTTTTGTGTCATTATTTTATTTCACAGTTCTACATACAGATTAGATAACTTCCACGCAAACATGCGCGCGCGCGCGCACTCACACACACACACACACACACATCGATGCCATATATCACATAATTTATCAAATATATATTTCGCATTTTATATTGTATAATTAAATATTTTAATATTGTGCAATTACATTTTGTTCAGTGACAACAATTATTAAACAGTAGTTCGCTGTAATATATTATCTCCCCTTTTTTTATTAATCATATCTTTTCTTTCAGCTGTTATCATTATCAGGAACAGAATGGTATTCTTGATAACACACTTGAAATGATATTTCATTGTTTAATGAATTGAAATTATTTCCTTTCTAACCAGCTCTTCGAAATATATTCTTTTATGTGTCATTTTTTGATATCACAAGGTTGATTTAATATAAATTTTTTCGTGGTATAAATTATTAAATTTCAAGGCCAGGTATTAATGAATATTTTATACATTTATTTACCAGAATTAACACATGTGTCAAATAATTAAAATTTTTAATTCGTACAAACCAGTATTTATTCTTTTAACAGTGATAAATCTTCTGTTATTATAAATTATGACTGTGAAATTTTCAGTGCACCAATTAAATTATTGATATTGATATTATTTATAAATCTTGAAAAATAGCATTTAATGTATAATACATATTTATATATTGCGTGTCTTTCTTCTGGAACTAATATGATTCTAATTCAAAGAAGAATAATTTGTTAAACTATGTGGCATACTAATTGCATACACAGTCTTTATCTATTTAATATTTTTATTTTATTATTTGTATGCTTTGCATTAATTTACTTAATACCATTATAAGATATGCAAAAGAGAAGATATAATGAACAAACGAATAATATATATTAAATATTATGAATTTTTAATTTTAGCTGTGTAACATATTAATTTTTATCATTTCATAGAATCAGTGGTACCACCAATAGTTGAAACGCAGTATAGAGCCAATAAAACTATTACTATAAAATCAAAGGGCAGAGGCATGGTTGTTTCGTTATTTAATATTCTTTTCCACATGAACTTTTCCTGGCTGTCGGAGACTCTCGCTCTGTTGAGTAGTTGGGGAAGTTTCTCTGGGATTATTTGTTGTTTTCGGCCACCTACAGCACAGCTTATTGTCCGGCAGAGGGGAGTAGCAACAGAGCTGACCAATGCCATCCCTGCGGCGATTTCTACAACGGAAAGCTTGGAGCGTGCAATGAGCCCTCACTTACCACCAGGGGATCACCTGTGTACCACGCTAGTGTCTCCCCAGTTCTCCCAGGCGCTATCAATGTTCTGGTCTGCTTTGCAGTCAGGCCAGGCGGGACCTGTCATCCGTCAATTTGGCTTGGGTCCAGATGCTGTCAATGCTGCTGGCAGTGGAAACATTGAAGAGTTCGTCACTGCTCTCGAGTCTGAAGCTAAGAGTGGCCAAGAACAAACGCAGCAAGGGCAGGAGGACAAAAATACTAAACAAGCTCCACCAGCATCTAGTCCTGATAAGAAAGGTGATGATGACGAAGGATTGGATTTAGATTAAAAATAGAATTTAACAATATTTTCATTTAGAATATATACAATGTGTATTACATTATAATCGTTTATGTGTAATAAATAATTCCCTGATGAATGATGTACTTTGTTATAATATAATGGCATTTACATATATCTCTCCTTCTTATTGTAAATATATTAAGTTTTTTAAATCTCAAGTCCATTAAAATTTGTATAATAAAACATTAATGAATAAATCAAAATTAAAAATGATCTACAAATTGAATTTTTTAATTTTGTAATATATTGTATTTAGTTAATATTATTAATATAATGATATATTATTGATACATATTACTAATACATGTAGTTATACTTTTTATATACATAATTGTTAGCCTTTACAGATATCCAATATATATAGATATTTTAGGTAATATTAATCTCTATCACATAAAAATATAGATAAATATTAATTTATATAATCATTCTATAAATTCAAATTTTAGCAAATAATTCTCCTCTTTCTAAATTTAATTGGTTATAATAAAATACTATTTTTATATTTGTAGTTAATTAATGATATATTGTCTTTCAATTAAGTGTTTTTGAACGAATTATGCATGAACATTTATGAGCATCTTAAAGTAAAGTAAATATTAAAAATATAAAATTTCCAAATTATGTACATATTTGTATATAATTTCATATTCTTCAATATTTAATAGCGGGAATATAATTGGCCAATAGAGGAACACTGTTTACGACGCACAAACACGTTATTGGCCAACAACGATAATCGATATAGAAGATTAAACATAGTCATTCTATCATGTTCTGCGTAAAATTGCACAACTTGTGTCAAGAAATAGTTGTTATGTAAATTCGGTATTTCTACTCGGTTCTTGGATTATTTAATATAATTATCTCGTATTAATATTATATATTAACAAATTTTTCCCTTGTAGTATAAACATTGGCAGAACGCATATAACCTATGTTGCCAGACAGTTGTATAGTTAATTCACAGAATTTCTCATTGGTCTGCCGATTATGACATCATCCAGGAACGGCTCAAAACAAGAAGCTATATATTTGAAAGTACTTTTCTATATTTTATTTAAAAATAGCTGTAATTTAAGAAATGGTAAAGTATAAGTATTTCTAGTTGCACAAAAATCGTAATTATATAATTTTCAATATGTATAATTTTATAATAAAGTTACGTTAAAATAAAATTCATTTTAACGATATTATGATTAAATTAAATATTTTATTGATAGTCTTAAATATCCAACGTATACAAAAATTAATGGTCTTTTTATTATTTTTCTTACAAATAATTATATGTTGTTTAACAATGTACAACTAGTTGACAGTTCAAAAATTCTGTATTTATATAATATGTCGTATTAAACCAAAGATAAAAGGGATTTAACATTAAATCCTTATTGCATAGACTGTTACTATATATAATACTATATACAGTTTAATTATATGTAACAAGTAAATAGATTTAAATGCCATCATATGTACGTCATTGTTTGTAAACAAGTCCATGAGACAATGATACCTCATTCTATTTACTTGTTACAATCCTGACCACATGAGCATTCGCAATAACTGGTGAATCGAACAAGTAGTGGGGTCTTTCTCGCGGATGTTGATTACTGTTTCGGTGAATGTTGCCGAAAGTTTCCCGGTAAATTAATGAAAAACATACGGCGTTCGTTATGCATAAAATATAAAAGTGCATTGAAATACTTTATAACAAAGATTACCGTATATCAGTATCGGTGTCATTGTAAAATAAGTGCGAGCATTACGATAAAATACTATTGTTTTATGTTTCTACTAACATAACAGAAATGAAGAGAGTGTAGAGTGTATGCGAGTGCATTCAACATACTCACACAATCGGTATATTCGACATGTTCGTGTACAATGGCAACCTTGACACTTGGTGATCGTTTTTGGCGGCTTCGTTCCGCTCCTACTGAAATCGTGTTTGGTAGGATCGCGTCGTGAGTGAAAGCGGCGGTGGCCATTCTGTAAAATCTTGCAGAGTTTGGCAGTATCGGATCAGTAAAATATTTCGCGCTTCGTATTAACGATATTCCGTTATTGTGTTTGTTTTCGTGATTGCAATTCCGTTCGCTATATAATTCTCGTGTAAACTATTGTTCTATAAAGAAATACATCATATAACAAACCATACCAAACATTTTGTGCATATATTGGAAATTGAGAAAAATAAACAATTAAGGTTAGACAACAATAAAAATTCTAACTAAATAAATTATGCTATATTTAAGTGAAATACATGCTCCAAGAAAATTTTATTTGTTTGAAAATTTATATTTATTCATTTTGTCTTATAATATTTTCGTTTGATTGGTTCAACGACCTAATTTTTTTGTTGGACTACCAGCAATGAAAACAAACTATGCTATGTAACTGTATATCAACACGTTGGGTATATGCGATCACGAATTGTATATACGTGTAAACATATGTGAAGGTTAAATGATTCTTATTTTCAAGTGAACTTAAAGAAAACAATGCATTTTAATCTTATGAAAGAAAAGAAAATGTAATCGGTTCGCTAAATTACGCAGAAATTGTTCAAAACAACGGTAGAGTCTTTTTACTCAATCTTCAGAAAAACAATCTTTAGAAAAACTTAAACAATGTTAACAAAAGTATTGAACTATTCCACGAACGAAAATATTTCTATAGAATAGTTACTTATTTATTCCTTAATTGCGTATTAAATATGAAATGTAGTTTATGCGTACATTTTATATAAACGCAACGTAGATTTTGAAAAATAGCTAAATTGTTATACGTATGTATATAAATTGAAGAAATAACTTTAGTTCAATGATATATTTCTGATTAATATGAATCTATTATCCCTTCATGTTTTCAGTAAATTAATATGCGCAGAATTTGGAAAAAAGTTTTACATTCAACGTAATAATTTATAATTTGACTTTTCGTCAACCGAAATAAAAATTAATAACAATGCACCATACGTTCGTCAAATTGGACGATTTATTTTATAAATATGTTCGTATATAGCTGCATGCATACAAAACATTAATGTTTAAAAGCTACTTATTGTAGCGTATAAACCATAGTCATTGAAATTTGCTGTAGATTTCAAGCACGATATAGTTTTACGGCACAATTTTTGGATACGTAAATGTTTTGTTGTTTTGAAAATACGCATTTATCGAAAATAATACAAAAAATTAATTTTATATGATATGTATATTTTCACGTAGGTAATTAATTATTGTCATGTATAATAAATTATTATTATATTATATTTCATCACGGAAGATGTGTCTTTTATAGTGCTATATATAAAACTGTTACACAGTGCATAGACACTACCGTGAAGTTTATATATAAAAAAAACAATGTTTATGTGAATTCGATAACAGTGTTTATCTATTCCGCATATTATAAATCGAATACTACTCCTATAAAACAGGTGAGTTTTTAAATTGCTTATACGTACATTTAATCGCATACATATTTAAACATACGCGTGCGGCGTAGTAGTTTTTATAACCATAAACATTTATAAAAAAAAGACTTTAATTTGTAAATAAGTTTGTAAAGTATTATATTAAATAGTTTAAGAATTAAAATCAATCTTAATATTACAAAATAATACAGTACCATGAATTAAAATTATAAAGTATTAGTAAATATAAAAATAATTTTTTTTTATTTATAATATAGTCCCAATTACAACTAGAACTATACGATCATTAAAATATTAAATTCTTAAATTTAGTAATTCATTGATTATAAACAATTACAAAATAAAACCAATAATACAGTGTGTCCAGAGTAAATCATAATGATTTATGAAATTGTTTGTAAATTATATTAAACACTACAATGATATTTTGTTCATTTTTTTATTATTAAATATTAGATAACTTTTATTACATTGGAGATACAAATTATTTAATGTTCACTAAAATTACAAAAATACAATTATGAAAGCTTTGTATAAGCATCAATCTGATAGGTTGCATGATCAAAGCACAAATGATTACATACATAAAAGTAATTAATTAATGCTTTATGATAGAAAATAATACAACTACTAAATAAATGTTTCAAGTAATTAAAAGTACTTCAATATAACATTATATATTCTAATTTATTGTAATATAATGTTATATTGTTTCACATTTACATATTATATAGAACATATAGAAAATTTTATTATTATAATATAATGTTAATAAAATTTGGTGAATGTATTTGATGCCTTCTTTATGAATATAAATAACGATATTTGAAACAACATTGTAAATTTATTCTACAGGTTTCAGTGTAATAAATCTAGAAAGAATGAATGCAACTAAAAATGTCCCTGCTACAAAGCAGGCAACAAAAATGTACCATGTTTCTTCATCAAATACATCTGTAAAAGCTGGAACCTGATTATAGAGAGTATCAATAAGTTTCATATTATAATTTTTGCTATTTGAAGTATGACTTGCCATTTTAGAAATGAATTATCGTGTAAAACTCAAAAATTCTAAGAACTGTAGAATCCAGATACCTTTTTAAAGGTATTTTCAGAGAAAGGAAATTAAGCAATTAAACTATATTGTTAAGAATTCCTTATGTGCTTTCTTGTAGACTTTCACATAAACAATTGTTTTATATTTAAATGCTTAAAAAAAATATCAAAGTATAATTTTTAATAAATATATTACGATTAAGACTTTTATGAACTGACAATGTAGGTTTAATTTTCTCTGTTATCCCACAAATAAAGTGAAATATGAAAACTGGACTGTTTTAAATAAACGGTAAAATTGACTCTGACATTTATTCTTTAAAGATTTTATTTTTTAACTTATGTTTGTATTTATATTCAATTTTTTCTTTAATGCCTCATAATCAAATTAAATTGCCAATAAATTTATAAGAATAGTCCTCTACGTTTGCTTCCTGGCTTAATTTTAAATCCTTTCTTCTTTTTCTTTTTTAACTTTGTGTCTTCAACTTCAGCTTCAGATTCACGTGGAGCCAAAGGTGTGATATGTTTGTTGTAAAGTTCCAAAATATTTAAAGATGTCAAGTTTGCACCTTTGCATACTATTTTATCACCAGATACTAAAAGATACAGATGCAAGGATATAACATCAAATTTGTTTTAAACAGATTTTATAAAATTTAACTGTAATTTTAGTTATTGTAATTTAACATTAGTGGCATATTTATATTCACTTTCAATGTATTATGTGAATTTACTCCACTTTTAGATAAACTTATTACTTTTTTAATCCGCATCTTTATTTTAAAAACAAAAGCGATATAAACTATTAATCTTATTTCTCTTAAGTAATAAAATATTGTAATACTCACATAAATTAAATGTAATTATGGGTTCAGATAAATTAGAGACAATGCATGGTTTCACTGTGCAACGTGGATTTGTTGCAATAATCTTTGGAGTTGTAATTTGAAATAAAAAATCTCTGCAAATACAATATATATTTGTTATAATATGTAATATTAGATCACTAAATGTATACTCTCTTTTAAGTCTATCATTATATTTATAATTGTGTTCATGCAATGGTTTAATAAGATAGCTTCTTTCTATCATTTATCATTTTAGTTTTGATAATTCTTGCATTATCTTCTAATTTATTTGTTTATAATATTTTCAGGAAAAATGGCACAAATGAAACAACAACTACCACTTCAAATGCCAGATTTAAGTAGTCTTCGCATAACTACAGCTGTTTCCATGCTTGGTAAAGCATATGGGTGTGGACAGTGTAGTGGTGAGTTTTTATTTGTGCAATTATAGAAATAGAAACTTTTTAAAATAAAAGCAAGCATATATTTTGGATAAATTTACATTTCAACAAGAGACTACTAAAGTAAATTTTTATAAAAATGGTAGTTATCGAGAATCTTATAAAGCAAATAATTAATTATACAAAGCAAAAAAAATATTTTAAGTAAATATATTAGAGTTAAATGGGAGGAGCATAAATATTTATATATTATTCCATTATTTAAAAAAAAAATTCTGCCCTTCAATAGTTAATATTCAATAGTCTATCAATGATATAAAAAAGTATAACAATTAATAATAAATCAAATAAGTTTTATCGTCACCTTTAATAGTTCTGTAATATTTTAGCTGGAACACCCTGTATAACGCGTATGAAAATCAACTGTATCTTTTCAAATGTGTATAATAACAAATTACATCACACGTTTACTAATATTCAATTCCAATATTTTGCAGGCTACTTAATTTTCATATTATACTTTTATTATATTATTGTAGCAACTTAATCATCAACGTTTTCTAAAAATACTGACATCGTCTGCTAGTTACTAGAAACTTCACGTTACACATGCGCAGGATATTGACGTCATTAAACTAACCAAACCTCTTATAAAGAGAAATGAAACATAATCGTTATTGAGGCAATATTTCTAATCTCGAAAAAAATATTTTATTATGATAATAATATTCAAAACTTCCGCTGCAACTTTTAAATAAAAAGAGGGAATCGAGTACTACGTATTAACAAGCCATACTATAAAAAGTATAGTATAGTAGTTAAAATATTATATAAAAAAAGAATTTATAGCTAACTATAGATTGTATACTTTTTATTGTAAATTAAAGATAAGAAATACTATATACTATGATCAAATTCCAGTATAAGATATATAAGAAACAAAATTTTATTGAACTAACCTTGTCTCCAAAGCTTTATCATGAAAGGGATCAAACTTTATGTCGATTGATTTAACTGGTTTTAAAGTTAAATTTCTCAAGTTCTTCGCAATTGCAGATATTAATCCGGCAGAACGTGTACGAGTTCCATTGAAAGGAATCGACATTTCGGAAATCAAGCACGCAATCGCATGTAGTATTATCACCAATAGTTACAATTCTAGGGGAAATAGTTTTGAACAATGCAGCCAATATAATCAAAATTTATTTATCATTAGTTTATAAGACGATTATAAAGTAAAATAATATGTTAAAATAAGTCAAGATATAGAAAACAAATTTTATACTGCTTTATATTATTCGAAGTATTATATTTCTTAGCATTTTCGAAACACTGAAATGAAAGTATCAGGGTGGGAATATTACTAACATCCTATGTATTATTGATGTTGCATAAATTTCTTATATACTATATGTAATTAGTTTTATAATATCTGTTAACATATTCCTATTCAGACGTGAAAAATTTAAATAATTTAAGAAAGAATGATGACGCCAAGAACTATTAACTATCGTTTTATTATCTATGCGCTGATTGGTCAAGATAAGATCAATCGGAATCAAGTTGGTGGCAGCCATTGCAGGAGGCAGTCTTGTTCACAGTGTGTATTTTGGAGAAGTGTGTTGTGTGGTCAGTGGGTTTTGTGTTGAATTTTTTACTTATTTATTAGTGGTTATCTCGTATTTTTCATCGTCAACATAAAAGATGTATCCCGTAGGGCAGCGTGAGTATTATAACGTGTTAATATTTCTTTATAACATTTCAAAATATTCTAAAATAGGCTTTTCTGCATTTCTAAGCAAGAACAGGATTTCATTACTTGACTAAATCTGATCCTTTGTTCCTGTTTGATTACCTCAAAGTGATTAGAATTCTTTTAATTCAAGCACATGCTAACAAAATTCACCGTAGCAATAAGTTAAAGTTTAAAGAATCGAGGAAAATTTAAAATATGACCTCGAATGAACCTCGTTCAACAGGCACAATGTGTCGTCACTCTCATCCGTCAATGCGTGGATAACGTATGAGCGCATATGTAGATGCGTCTAATACTGATGGTTTTTTTTGTTATTTATAGTATATTTAATGTATTATTTTAAGTATAATAATCCCGATGAAAAATGAAGGCTTTTCAATTTTTTGTATTGGTATAGACACACTTTTAAATTTAACTATTATTGTGTTATTGATATTTCGGATTTTATTATTTTATAAAATATTCATAAATAATTTCTATGTGCATATTTGTAGTTTCTGTTACGTTATTTTCTTCTTGATTAACATTATATTTTTAACTTATAGTATAACTTGTTTAATTCAACTGAATATTTAGTGTAACAAGAAAGAAGTTAATAAAATAATATTGAACTAAAATATTCTATATTGATATTCAAAAATAAATAAAATTTGTTGTAATTTTTTCTTAGATTATTACTTTTTATTGACATATATATATATATATTTTTAAATATATTAATTGCAAGCCTTTGTATATATTACATTATTATGGTGACTTGACCATGTGTTGTATAAAATATTACTTGTAATTATCATTTGCCCGTGATTATTGCGTAAAAAATATAAATATGTATGTAATAAATATCTAGAACAGGGAGTTGAGTGTTAATTGGATTAATAGTTTTATTAATTTTTTGTTAAATCAATTTTTATAATTTAATTACAATTTAGGAATATAGTTATAACAGATATTGCTATAGCAAAATATCTATTTATTGTAGTATATGTATATGTCATATTATACTTAACTATTACCTTTTATATTTTGATAAATATGTAGGGTACCTTTATGTTTTACGATTATTTTGTTACATATATTTGTAACTGGTAGGATAAATATATAGAAATAATTATTTATGTATTTGTTTACATGCATTAGATATTTATGAAAAATGTATTAATTTACTACTTTATTTCAGCTCCACCACCTGGACCCACAACAAGTTCTTCCGTTGGTGCATCTGGGGCAACTGGCAGTAGTGTTGTAGCTCCAGGTTCTTTAGGACTTGTTTCCACACAACAAACACACACTCCTCCTCAACCTCCTGAACTGCCAAGTAAGTTCTTAAAAACTATTTCATATACAACGAAAAGAAATATATGGCACTGACATGATAGTATACATATGCACTTATGTCATTTCTTATATACCACTATGTTAGAGATTATTTACATTAAACTATTTTATAGTAATTTTGCTTTTAATTAATCAATAATATATGAATTTGGTTTCCTGTTACTAACTTTCCATTCTTTTTATTATGAAATTAAAACCATTCATTAAATTTTTATGTAAAATTTCTGTAAAATGCAATATTTTTTATCAAATGCATGATATAAAAATTGGTAAGAATATAATTCTTGAAAAAAAAAAAAGAAAAAAAAGCAAAGCTATGTAATTGTGAGAAAATTTATAACATGTGTATATTAAAACCTACATAGATAATAATTTAAAAAATATTCAAATAAATCCCTCAGCTAACAAATTTTATATGAAAAATATTTTCATATATTCAATGGAAATCGAAATAATATACTTAGGTCATACATGCTACATGTTATGTATTAATAAGTTAATAACAGTTTGTATTTTGGTGTGTAAATAATTTAAAATATATATTTGCAGTGTTTTCATGTCCTCGAAGACCAAACATAGGACGTGAAGGCAGACAAATTACCTTAAGAGCTAATCACTTCCAAATAACAATGCCACGTGGCTATGTGCACCATTATGATATTAATATCCAACCTGATAAATGTCCTCGTAAAGTTAATAGGGAAATAATAGAGACAATGGTTCATGCATATAGTAAAATATTTGGAACTCTTAAACCTGTATTCGATGGCAGAAATAATTTATATACAAGGGACCCCTTGCCTATCGGTACTGACAAAATAGAATTAGAAGTAAGTACAATGTGTAATAAAACATATATGCAGACTTCTTTTTTAAGCTTTATTTTCTAATAATACATACACTTTTTAGGTAACACTGCCTGGTGAAGGTAAAGATAGAGTTTTCAGAGTGGTGATAAAGTGGGTGGCTCAAGTTTCACTGTTTGCTTTAGAAGAAGCTTTAGAAGGGCGTACAAGACAAATTCCATATGACGCTATACTTGCTTTAGATGTTGTAATGAGGCATTTACCGTCTATGACATATACTCCAGTAGGTAGATCATTCTTTAGTACACCAGATGGATATTACCACCCATTAGGTGGTGGTAGAGAAGTTTGGTTTGGTTTTCATCAATCTGTTAGGCCATCCCAATGGAAAATGATGCTAAACATTGACGGTAAATATATAAATTATAATAAAATATAAAATAAATGTTGTATTCATTTCTTATGTGTATGTTACTTTACAGTTTCTGCAACTGCATTTTATAAAGCACAACCTGTTATAGAATTTATGTGTGAAGTACTAGACATTCGAGACATAGGTGATCAAAAGAGACCCTTAACAGATTCTCAACGAGTTAAATTTACCAAAGAAATTAAAGGACTTAAAATTGAAATCACACACTGTGGGACAATGAGGCGAAAATATAGAGTGTGTAATGTTACACGTAAACCTGCTCAAATGCAATCGTAAGTATGCATAAAAGCAATTTGTAATGTTATTTTAAACACATATAACATTTATAAGAATTTTAGATTCCCATTACAATTAGAAAATGGACAAACAGTCGAGTGTACGGTTGCAAAATATTTCTTAGACAAATATAAAATGAAATTGCGTCACCCATATCTTCCATGCCTTCAAGTTGGACAAGAACATAAACATACATATTTGCCACTTGAGGTTTGTTAATTCTAGTATTTAGATCTCTTTTTGATCCTTAAAATTATGTCTTCTTTCCAAGGAATATAGTGTCATATAATATAATTTTGAAGTATCATATATATGTACTGTTAGGTCTGCAATATTGTTGCTGGGCAACGTTGTATCAAAAAATTGACTGATATGCAGACCTCTACTATGATAAAAGCTACAGCCCGGTCTGCTCCAGATCGTGAACGAGAAATAAATAATTTAGTTAGAAGAGCTGACTTTAATAACGATTCATATGTTCAAGAGTTTGGTCTGACAATATCAAACAATATGATGGAAGTTAGGGGTCGTGTTTTGCCTCCACCCAAGCTACAGTATGGAGGGCGCGTAAGTTCCCTCAGTGGACAGGTGAGAAACTTCCAACTCAATCAGTCAGGTCTAGCCAAATCACACATTTGCAGAAACTCTTGTATTGTTTTTGGTAGAAATATATTTTTGCAGCGCTGTATACTATAGTGTTATTAATTATAATGTATTTTTCCCACATGAATAATATTCTTGCAATCATGATTTAGTTCAAAATCTTTGTTTTAGACCAGCTTAAGTTTTTTTCTGAGATTTATACATCTCTTTTTATTAAAACAAAAATCTTAATAAATACGACTTCATATAATGGAATGAGATCTTTCCTAAGATAATAATACATTTGGCCTCAAATTTTTTTATTTCAAATACATTAAAAAATTAATTAAATGAAAAGTTGCCAAATGAATGCATCGGTTCTATACCTGGTTGATTTTGATACATGGATTGTCACTGTAATGGAAATAAATTATTTGTATGAAATCTACAAAAATAGTCTAGTAATTATTTCAAATATTATTTCATCCTACAAAGAAAAAAATTCATTTTTTTATGTATAATTTGCATTACATTTACAGTCCATTATCACTATATACTGTCTGATGCTATCAGTTTTGTTCCATGCAGTAATGAAATGAAGTGGATTGTTATTTATTTTGATTTTTTGTTATAATTCTTCAAAATTTTTATTTGTGTTATTTTATAATTATTGTTTATATGATTTTTGTGGTAAGAAGAGATAAATATAGAAGAGTAATGATTGCATGGATTGTATAGAAACACTGGTGCATCTTGTTTATTTATTACAATTCAAAGTATTCATCATGATATTTAATGATATATTTCATCTTGTTTCTTTCCTTTTTAAAGACGAAGCAGCAGGCTATACCTAATGGTGGTGTTTGGGATATGCGAGGCAAGCAATTTTTCACAGGTGTGGAAATTAGAGTTTGGGCAATTGCTTGTTTTGCTCCACAAAGAACTGTACGCGATGATGCAATACGTAATTTTATAGCACAATTACAAAGAATAAGCAATGATGCTGGGATGCCAATTATTGGGCAACCATGTTTTTGTAAATATGCTACTGGGCCAGATCAAGTAGAGCCCATGTTTAGATATCTGAAAGCGACATTTTCATCATTACAACTTGTTTGTGTTATATTACCTGGAAAAACACCTGTATATGGTAATTATATATATATATATTATATTATATATTACATATTATATATTAATTTTATTATTATTATTAATATATATATATAGTAATTATATATATATTATATTTTGTTAGTAGCTAGTATAATGCAATGAAAAGTTTGTATAATTTTATAATTTAGTAAATTAATCATATGTGGCACAATAGATAACATGGGAGGTTGTTACAACGTAAAATATGTGTTTCGCATTATATGAGATTCTACAGTATTGATAACATATTAGTCTACATATGTTGCATACTCTGCTTACAGCTGAAGTCAAAAGAGTAGGAGATACATTATTGGGTATGGCAACGCAGTGTGTACAAGCAAAAAATGTTAATAAAACGTCACCACAGACATTGTCGAATTTATGTTTGAAAATTAACGTAAAGTTAGGTGGTATTAATAGTATTTTAGTACCCACTATCAGACCGAAAGTGTTTGATGAACCTGTTATATTCTTTGGAGCTGATGTGACTCATCCTCCTGCTGGAGATAACAAAAAACCTAGCATAGCGGCAGTAGTTGCTAGTATGGATGCTCATCCATCTCGGTATGCAGCTACTGTTAGAGTTCAACAACATAGACAAGAAATTATTCAAGAACTTAGTTCAATGGTGAGGTAAGTAAATTGTTATGATTTTTAAATAATACAAATTTATTTACTTTTTAAGCTCTTATAAAATGATCATATAAAAAATATTATATTATGTAAACAAATATTTTGAGTAAATTGAATTTTTACTTTTTTCCATATACATATATATACAAAACATATTTTGCAAATACGTTTTGCCATATATTATTTTCAATTAATAACGGAGATATATTATTCCTTTTTAAGGGAACTCCTTCTTATGTTCTATAAAAGCACTGGTGGATATAAACCACTTAGGATAATTCTTTATCGCGATGGTGTCTCAGAAGGACAATTTCTTCATGTTTTACAACATGAGTTAACTGCCATTCGAGAAGCTTGCATTAAACTTGAAGCTGAGTATAGACCTGGAATAACATTTGTTGTAGTCCAGAAGAGACATCACACTCGCCTATTTTGTTCGGAAAAAAGAGATCAAAGTGGTAAAAGCGGAAATATACCAGCCGGTACAACAGTTGATGTCTGTATAACGCATCCAACTGAATTTGACTTCTATTTATGTAGTCACCAAGGCATCCAGGTAAACTTTAAAACTCTTGACCAAATCTTTTTCTTTGTTTGTTTCAATTGACCTAGATATTATATTTATTTATATTTATTGTAGGGCACGTCACGACCATCACATTATCACGTTTTATGGGATGATAATCGTTTTGAAAGTGATGAATTACAATCTCTAACGTATCAATTATGTCACACGTATGTCAGATGTACGAGATCTGTTAGTATACCTGCACCAGCATATTATGCTCATCTCGTAGCATTCCGAGCCAGATATCATTTGGTAGAAAAAGAGCATGATAGGTACATAAAATTTTATATTGATATCATATAAAATATTCTTTTTAAGCTAAAGCAAACTATTAATTTGTTGCATTAAGAAATGATAATATAAAATTAAACATGCCGACTGTTATAAGACGTAGTATATAGTTAAAGATTCTGAAAATAGTAAATTAATCACATATGTGTTACCATTCGTTACCAACATGAATCTTCATCTTTGAATTTCAGTGGAGAAGGATCTCATCAATCTGGCTGTAGCGAAGACAGAACACCGGGTGCAATGGCAAGAGCTATCACAGTTCATGCAAACACAAAGCGGGTTATGTACTTTGCATAATTCTTCTTTGAATTTTTCTTAGACACATAAGTAAAATAGTAAAAATAATAAAAATGATACCATAAAATGATAATGATCATCATATCTTGCACGTGGGTATTTCTAGACTACTTGAAATGCTAGACAATCTTCTTGAGTGGTCAATTTTTTTGCTTACTTTTATAATCAAATAAATCTGTCTAATACCTAAAAATATGTCGAACAATTTTATATTGTCTTATTTTTTTTCTTCTTTTTTTTTGTTCTATTTAATATATTGTCGACTGGGTTTTGGACAGATTTTTTAACATGTTAGGATGTAGATATTAAACGAGGTGCTTTTAGTTAATCATGTTTTAGATTGATGCAGCTTGACTGTCGGATCGTTTCGCGATAAAGACCACACGAACGAATAATTTAAGAATCAGCTGCCGTGGATATTACGCTTATTTCTTCTTTTTCTCTCTTTTTTTTTAGAGGTTGAATTTCCTCTAGCATTTGTATGATGAAAAAAGATCATATTGCAACATAAATTCACGATTGTATAAATCGCTTCTGCAAGACTGTTATCTTGTTGTTTATATATAGTTGTTATTTGTATCAGTCATTTTTTGTAAAAAGGAAAAAACAAAAAAGATGCGGAGTTTCAAATTAAACGACGATAAAATATTGGCATGTAAGATCTATTTTTATGCTTGAGCAGCATATTCGTTATTGTGCTTATGAGACTATGTTCTTTACAAATAACATACTTATCGCATCTATCATATTTATCAGAAGCATTAAAAAATTTGGCCACATCAAGCAATGATTTGTCAATAGGGGGATACAAATAAATAAAATTTGTAAATGTTAATTGTAAAGGTTTCGGAGTCAATGGCCAAAGTAAGTTAAGAATCTTAAATAAAATCCAAAGTTGTGGCAAGTTGATAAAACATAGTTTTATGTAATATGTTTAGTCTCATAAAGAACATCGTGCCACATTTGCTAAATAATATCTTTTGTATGACTTAAACTTGAATGAAACTAAATCTAATGTCATTTTTGGGATTGTTTAGAATATATAAAACATTGACCTATATACAAACACAGATCAAGAATTTCTCATGTGACTAAGAAAAATTTCAAATGAATCATATGTAATTAGGAGTTGTCCTTCATAATAATAAGTAGAGTGAAATATGGTTTGATCATTGAATTATAATTATGTAAAAGAATAGTATGTTATATTTAAACAATTTAACGTTATCAATCGAAAATCCAGAGACGTATGTTTTATTCTTTTTTTTTTAGTTGCACAAACATTATTGTTTGCATATGGAGCGAGAATTATTGCGTAGCTTGAACTGTGGTAGTACTTTATTCATATCGACCAAGGTAAATGTATACCTTCTATCTGTATGTTTGAAATATGAAACACCTCTTCAAGCAAGGCAAGTACTTTTAAGTAAAATCTATATGGCATTAGATCCGGGCTGACAATGATGCTCTGTCGATATAGAAAATGACTTGACTAAGAATAGGATAAGGATAATTTAATAAATGCAAAGTTATTCAGAATATAATGTGAAATTATTAGGATAAGTTATATTTTATTTCTCGTGTAATGCAAGTTTTAAGGTCCTCGAGTTTTTATTTCAAAAAATTCATCATTCATGATTCATATGTAAATGGAACTATCTAAATGGAACAATAATCTTAATCGAAACACGCCTCAATCGAATAATTGTATTAAGAGTCTTGCAAGTAACTACAATATAGAGGCAATAGATAGGATAATGAAGTGTATAGATATGTATTGACGTGCCCCACGTTTATTAAATCGTTTATTATATACCGTTAGAATCATTAATACACTAGTAAAATTTTTGATAATCTTCGTTGTTTTAAATATAACGCAGGTAATTCTTTAAAATGATAATTTAATTTTATTTAACACAGAGCAGTATTAATAACATTTAAACATCAACATCATATCATTGCATGATGAAGCAAATTATAAAATTGTGAAACTTGTTAAAGGTTTTTAACAAATATCCGAGATAGAGTTCTACAAATTTTATTTAATGTAGGAGCCAATTTCTAAATAGACAATAAATGCAAAAATTCTACTTTAACGTTTGGTATTTTAATAGAGATCTCAAAAGATCACAACAGGGAAAAAGTCATTTCGAAAATATTAATTATTGGAATTTCAATGTGAATAATAGAGTAGATTAGCATCTGAAATTTGTAGAACTTTGTGCATTAATGATTCTAATTTTAGATTTACAAGCGATACAATGTTAATATTATCTCGGAAAGTATGAAAAGGACCGTAATCTATCAATAATATTTATTCTAGTTATAAATTTAAGTCTATATCGTAGGTTATCACTTATAATCATACTGTTTAACGCCTAGTTTCTGACTTTATGACAAATTAGGTAACTTGTTAAATATGATTTGAGTACGAGTAAAGGTCTGAATATAATCTTTGAACGTTCACAACGAAAGTTCAGTGGTTGAATCAGTTCCAAGCAATTAAAGGCAGCGGATAAATAGAAGAAAATAATAAAATCAGTATAGAAAGTAAAAGAGAAGTTGCGAGTTCTGACTAATGAAAAGAAAATAAATTTATTATTCGCAAGGGTGTGAAAATACCAAAATGTGGAACGTGAAAAGCTTAAATATTAATGAATTACGAATCGATTTGAATCGTAATAAGGCCATACGGATCTATTAGAGTTAAGTCAATTTGAGTGCTGCAAAATGTTGCAGTGTAAATATAATCGGTGCGCAAGTAAATACCAAGATTGACATCGATGAAGTGAAAGATCAAAAGTAAAGAATTCATTATTCATGTAGTTGAAAGTAAAGCATTCGTCATTCTATTATTCACATTTCGCATCTCGATCTAAGCAATCCTTTTCAACGAGATTCTTTTCTTATGGGCTTACGCTGACATTTGATATTTTCCTGCGCCCGATCAAATACTAGCCTCCATTTGTAAATATACCTCAGTAACTTATCCATACATCACTATCCCATTTAGTAAATAATACTGGATGGGCGACGGGTGGAATGTTAAGAATGATTTTTGTAATTTTTATTTTAACAAGATAAATTAAGATATTAGTTGTACATTGTTTATCGATCTTTTAAATCTGATATAAAAAAGAATGTCGCATTAAAATAAAAAATATGTCGATCGAAGTCCAGTTTTGATAACATACATAAATTTACGCAGTGTGTCGTAAACTTGCACCTAGAAGAAATCACGTGGCAATCTAGAAAAGAAAAAAACGGGTTTATCAAATGATCTTTACTTAGTATATAATAAAACAACCGAGTCTATTCACAAAACAGAAAAATTTTCTTCCTACCACGAGTCCCAAACATTTTAAGATAAGGCAAATAATTTATATTTGTATACCTACAATATATATATGTGTGTGTGTGTGTGTGTGTGTATATATATGTATATATGTATGTACACATATATATGCGTGTATATATACACACACATCTACGTACACACACATGCATATATATATATATATACACACACACACATATATATGCATATGTAAAGATTAACTGTACTGCATTTGTTAACAAATGCCATGTACAAAGAATAGATATGAATTATACAACAACACCAGGAGTATGATGACGATAAATATCCTTGTATTCCGATGAGCTTTACTGGTTATATCGTAATCAATTGTATTTGCAAGTGACCGATTTTCGTAATTAATTAATAAGCTGTATCGTCTTTAAAAAAGATGTGTCTCTATCTTGTTCTCAAAAGATCATCGTAATCGTCAGTGTTTTTAAGTGGCGTTCAACGATAAACTTAATAAAAATTAAGCAAGTTCGATTTCGATAAATTATGAATTATTGATACAATTGAGTGTTTATCAAATCATTTTACAGTATTAATATTAATTCGTTATCGATCCCACTGTACCATTATCTCTGCACAAAATCATGTAGGTAAATTGTGATTCTTTCTTTTAGCCTTTGTAACTCGCAAAGCGCCACCAAAGACCTTGACGTTGTAATATTATGATTTTCAACAAATATTACTTAGGTTTACGATAAAAGGAAAAATTGTATTAACGTGATTAGCACTATGTTAAACGGATATTGGTCAACTTCCAGGAAATGCAAATAATTAAACACGCAATACGGTCTTAAGGAAATAGAAATTAGGGTATATAGCGACGAACAGAGATATTAGTACGACAATACAGAGCTGTGTATAAATAATGAACAAATATTATCTTGTTTTTAGAATGTTTCTAAATTAAATATTTTATCAACTTTTTATCTTACTCGAATGTCTTGAGTAATCATACGGTTGTTGGAAACTGTAGAATATACATTGGTATTTGCACCGAAGCTAGAACGTATATTAGCGCTTTTATGGTTTTACATTGTGAGTTGTGAAATTAGTTTGCTTTGATATTTTATATTATATATATATATATATATATATATATATATATATATATATATATATATAACTTATTTAATTATTTCTTAAACCGTATTTTATAAATAATTATCTACTATATTACATGTATTATAAGAACGTTCTTAAAACTACATGCAATTTTTCTAAACGTGCTTGTACTCTTGTTTTAGTCTTTTTCTCTAATTGAAATCAAAGATATTTGGTAATGTTTAGATTCGCAGATCACGAAGGATCGAACGTAACGTTGAAAATAAGAATTCTCTTTTAAATCTCATTCTTTCATGCTTGTATATACGATATATTTCCAACATAGACAGTCCAAGGAGAGGTCTCTTCATCGCTATATACTTCCGTAAAGAAAGAAACAAGAGAATCGATAGCTTCGTACAACACGCAAAGATGTTGTATAATATTTTTCCAATGCTTTTTGTTTGCTTTTCCTACGAGGTTCCAACCACTAGCCGTTATACTTTTCCGCAAGCACGAGAAAAGCGTTTCTTTGCGAAAATGTTAAAAATTTATCGTAGCGTAAGTTCAATTCGTTTAAGCACTCAAGAAGCGTACACGTGTGAAGGTGCTTGGGGATATAGATGACAACAAAATACTAGCTTTAAGAATGTCAACACCTGGAACAAATTCAGTGATGGCGTTCCCAATGAATTTTATGATTCAGCATACGTTATAATATAGTATCGTAGTTTTAGGGTTATCTAATTAAATCCGTTTTAAAATGCGAATATGAGCATCGCATAAATAATCATATTGAGATAAGGGGATAATCGAGTAACAATGATGATTAATGAAAATGATAATAATTAGCCGATTGTAAAAGTAACGCTTTATAGGCTAAGCTAACTTGTATAATTTCTTGTTGAGCGTGCTCTGATTTCTTGTCTACACGCGCTTCTTCATCAGTGATCTCAGAGGATGTTTGCGCACCTTCTATTACGTTGCTATGTGTTTAAGCACGAGCTCTCTTTAACCCTTTCGTACCAGTGAGCTCGAGCACCTCAATTACTGTAAGGAAAGGTTTATGCAAATTTGTGATTTCAACGTAATGTGAATTGCAATTAAATACGTTTGCCGTTTGTAGGAAGCCTCTCGGACGACTTTAATTCTATCGTTACAAGAATATCGATAGTTTGCAGATTCCTCTAATTGCATCAGCGATCAATGTTTCACATCCGCGCTTCATATTATCATCGATCGTATCGATGGAAAACTGATTTCTGGAAATTTCATGAGATTCGTTAATTTTTTAACCTCGATGAAAGTTAATTCAATCATTTTAACTAAAAGCACGTTTAGTTAACAAATTTTCTGTTACGAATTTCGATCATCGAAAAAGCATTGGCTTTGTTTTTTGATGATATTCAAACAATGTAAATAGAAGAAATAAAAAGATGGTAAGGGCGACGCGACGCTCGGAACTTTGAATCGTCGAAGTACGTGATTGATGTCAATCGCAGCTAAGACGTGACATCAATCGCTTATTTTTGAACGGTTAGAACATTTCTCAACTATATCGATCGAAGATTTTGTTTAAAATTTTTATCGACTCACATCTCGTGCGAATTGTTTTAGTTTCTAGCTTCTTTTCTTTTAACGCTAAGAATGTAAAAGCGAGGGAAGCGTTCGAATGCTACTGTACCTGTTGGATTTTGAAAAAAAAAAAAAAAAAAAAAAGAAGATACAAGTCGAACAAGAAATGTCTCGGTATCAATGTTCGTATAATTGTCGATGGTATCTGATCGAAATATTTATTTGAAAATAATTCTGCTTCTCAAAGGCTTTTTTATATGGAATATTTTTTTATAGAAGTATTTTTTAGGTTCCGTATCATTTCAAATATATGCTATGTGCGTTTATTGGTATGTTTATTTGTATTATTTTATTTTAAGCGTAAACTCTAAACGATACAAACACTCGCAAATTACAAATAGATAACTTTGTTCTGTTGAAACACGTAATAGCAGGTGCTTGTTTAGTTTAGAACGATGGACATTATTATTTTATCGTTTGAAATTTTTATTTATTTTTACTCAAGTTTACTCGTAAACTTTCCAGAATAAGATATGTTACACTATCAGGACGCTAAGTATATGGCTTATTAATACACGTTTTGAGGACGATTTAAAAAAAGAAGAAGAAAACATAGAATACGCGTCATTGAAATAATTGTGACATTATTAGAACAATGTCGTCCGTCCTACAAACTGCCTTGTTCAACTAAATTCGACGTCCCACCGGGTAGAAAAAATTGTATAAATCTTCCTTATATCGACAAGTGCCTGGCGCTTTATCTGCGCGTGTTCGACGTGGCAAGTAATAAGTTTGAATTTATTAATGCGAATACAGATTTTTCAAATTTTAAAGAGCGTGAAAGAGCCCGGGAGAAAGATAGAGAACCTCGTAATAAGAAGAATGAAAGAGAGAGAAAGAGAAAATGCGAGAGCGAGTGAAACGTGTAATACCGAATATACATGTATATGAAAACAAAAAACCTGAAAAACCGAGGTGACCATTTTCTGAGTTTCGTAGTTGGACATCCAACCTTCACGTACAATAAAAATTTACTTTTTTCCACAATACAACTATTACGTATTCCAATTTCTATATAATATGTATGTAACGTGTTGTGTAAGTTGCATATTATTATATAATATAATGACGCATCTCGTTAGCCCTCTACAATCCAGGTAAGGTTCAAGCGAGAACCCTTAGGAAAAATCTTTTTGTTTTCGAGACTGCTGTAAATATCGTTGTAGCATATACCACTGTGCAATTATCGTTCTAAACATACATATTACAAAATAGGACGATCATTTTGAATAAATGTTCACACTATGGGTATTACTATAATTAAGAATAAGACGGTATGTAGAAGGTTTTAAAAATATTCAATTAGATTTTAAAGGCGTACACAGTTTCGCTTCACGGCAGTGGAGCTAGAGAAATTGATGTAATCTTTCCCGAATGCTTCTTTTTGTAGTTTTAAGTCTCTAAAGTTTTCTATAAGCGGAGTATATACGGAAGCGTTCAGAAATGACTTTGTACAAAGATTTCAAAACGTTGGCTCGTGAATACCCAAGACATGTATGTGTGTATAATAAATCCCCTAATTAATATAATGATCATCGTTAAAAGATAGTTCTCCGTGTGGGAAATCTTCGGAGATACATATTTCTAAGTAAAACAATAAAGTTTATAGAATAGAAACTCGAGGTCATTTCGGACATTCCTTCTATCGTATGATTTTTAAAGACGACGACTCAAAGACGAAGCATTTGTGGTTTTACGATTTTACGTTCGTGCATATATGTATGTACACTATATATATTTTTATCATGCTGTACCTTTAGACTCGCTGGACAATTTCAGGAATCATTGTTCGGATCTATTTTGTCAGAAACACGAGTCGCACGAAATGTACGATAGCTATAGAGAATTGTAGAGGGTTCGGATACGTGTAATATGAAATAGCTGTATTATGACATGGATTCTAGCACTAATAAAACAATCTGAAATTAATTTCTTGCGCTTGAACTTTCTTATGTCTTTTTTCTTTTTTCTCGTTTCACGGTAGAATAGTTACTGAAAATGGTTACATCTATTTCATTTCTCGATCATTTTACCGGTCTCGATCAAGTTGTTGCTTCGTGTTTCGATTTACGAAATTCGAATTTGGAGTTTTCCAAGAAATGAGAAATAAATATCTTCGTGATCGTTCACGGTCACAAAGAGTAACGGTCGAAAGGGTTGTAAGTAAAATCAAAATTACGATAGGAAGGTCACGAATTGTACGTACTCTGCGATGGGGGATGGTCACCTTAAGGATAATGCGCTTGGGATATGGAAAGTCCACCGTGAAAACATGTCGAAATGCGACTGATAACAATAAGGCGCTTATATTTAGGTGAATAGGTATTTGTTAAGAGGCGTGTTGCTAGTTTACTATCGGTTGCACACTGAAAGTATGTACTTAAGTATATCTGTTAAAAAGTTTTATCAAAATGCCGGGAAAAATGTTATTTATTAATCGTAAGACACAAATACGCCGATATCTATATCTATACATACATCTATATACATACATATAGTATAGAATATATTTATAAGTGTTTAACTAATAACTAATTTTCAATATGAATAATGTGCATTGTGTGCGATGAACGATTAAATTTCATTCTTAATATATCGATATTTAGCTTGTGCATTGATTCATTAATTACGAATGAAATATTGTGCATTGATCAAGATGATTATTCAATTTCTAGCACGTGTATAGTACATTTCTTTTCTTCTTATACATATATACATATATCGTTTATGTAAAAGATACAATTTTACCTCATTTCACCGTTTTACATTTCAATTACTAGATATAATATGTATATAAACAATTTACAGATAAGGACAAAAAGCCTATGATTCTAAAATCATGTATATGTGAATAAACAAGTAAAAATATTTAGTATAAAGTAATGATCACATACTTTTGTGTTATTCTATTTTTATTATTAATTATTAACTACGGACAGTGGATGTAAAACTAAAATTTGTCAGATAAGAAAACGTTATGTAATAAATAAAATACAAAAAGAAGGCAAAGCAACTACAACAATAAAGTTCTTTGACTAAAGAGATTTAATTGTTATGTCCCAGTCCCTCCGTACAATCACTGGAAGCAATTGAAAAATTTTTAAGCAATTAAAAATATTTAAAATCTTTGCTAATCACATCAAAATTGAAAACGATGCTGATTGCATTCTTCGATTTATGGGGAGTCATCGTAAGAATTAGTATTTAATTTTGTTATTAATCAATGTTACTACGTTCCCTTATAAGAAATGTTATGAATTGAATGCCGCTTTCCATCATCGTAACCACGTGTTGTGGTAGGACTGTAGTTGTAAGTAGTAGCTTGCGATCTTGTGACCTTGTGACAGTGATAAATTCAATTTGGGAGTTTTTATGACAACAATAATATTAGCTAGCTGCTAAATGTGATCGGATTATAATCATAAAGTTCATGTAGATATATACAATTCACGGTAATGTTAAGAAATAATATTCTATTATCATATTGATAAAACATTACAATATAACCTATAATTCGCCGGTTACACTGTTTGTTTATAGTTTTATAAATTATTATTGTAGTATAAATTATTTTGATGCTTATAATATGCAAGTTAAATATATACTATAGTTATTTATCATTGTACTTATATGTCTTTATTGTTGTATTTACGCGTGTAGTAACAGTTTCATACTGAGTTAATCTATTAAGTAATCTATTAACATAAGCCAACATTAGGAAAATTCGCTTCTTAAAACAGGCTAATTAAAATTTTATCTACTATTTACACATATCATTTAATAATTATAGATGCTTAAATGCCAGGAAGCGGTATCTGCATTTGCAATGTATGCTATGAAACGTAAAAATGCAGAATTATCATCAAATTCAAAGAGATTAAAGAGAAAACATAGTTCTCCAGAAAAACGAGTAGTTTTAAAAAATAATGCAAATTTGAAAATACAAAGAAAGGCAAAACAAGCACCTGTGCATAAAAGTGTTCAAGAGATAAATAAGATTCCAAGGACAATAAATAAAATTGAAAATGTAAATCGAAATAATAATCTAATATCTAAAAAGACTAATTCTTTTGTGCCTTCTAAGAAAAATAAATCAATTCAAAAACCAATACATAAAGGAGATAAAAAAATAGCTGTAATTCCTAGTACAAAGAAAGTTGAATCAAAAAAAAAATTAAGAAATTCTGTTTTAATGATAAATAGCGGTGTTGCAAAAATGAAACAAATTAAACAGAAGCAACAGAAACAAATTAAAACCAAAAGATTAATAAAAAAGAATACTCAAGAGACTGCTTATGCTAATTGTAATATGACTGAAGAAGATCATGAGAATCCACTAATAACAAGTCGCTCGATGTTTGAATGGTTAATACATCCTATGAAAGTAGAAGATTTTTTTGAGTAAGTTTAACATATTTACAAATTATATGTACTTATAATTAATAATAATTAATAAGTTAATGAGTGATATACCATTTCTCTTTCCAGAAATAATTGGGAAAAAACACCTGTCCACATAAAGAGAAATTTTCACAAGTATTATAAATTGCTTATGTCTACTGCAGTGTTGGACAAAATATTAAGGGAATCTTATATTTTATTTACGAAAAATATTGATATTACCTCGTATGAAAATGGTATAAGAGAAACGCATAATCCTGTTGGCCGCGCAATTCCAACTGTTGTTTGGGATTATTATATGAATGGATGTTCTGTTAGAATGTTAAATCCACAAACATACATACCAAAGTTACATTTGTTAAATGGTATTCTTTACGAAGAGAATATTTATAACACAAAAATTTGTTTATATAAAGACATGGAAAAACATAAATTCTTAGTTCTATAATGAAAGATGTTTATTATTTTCAGCCACGCTTCAAGAATTCTTTGGTTGCTTTGTTGGTGCAAATTCCTATTTAACACCCCCTAATAGCCAAGGTTTTGCACCACATTATGATGATATTGAAGCCTTTATATTACAAATTGAAGGTAAAAAGAGATGGAGATTGTACAAACCACGGAATGAAAAAGAATACTTGCCAAGGCATTCTTCGAAGAATTTCTCACAATCTGAGATTGGTGATCCTATATTAGATACAGTTGTAAATGCAGGAGATTTGTTATATTTTCCACGAGGAACGATCCATCAAGGTGAAACTATTGACAATACACATAGTCTTCATGTTACACTAAGTGTTTACCAAAAAAACAGTTGGGGTGACTTCTTGGAGAAGTTACTTCCAAATGCATTAACAACTGCTATAGAAGCAGATAGTGAATTTCGAAAGGGATTACCTATTGATTACTTAAGACAGTGTGGATTTGTGTATTCTGATATTCAGAACAGTGCTAAGGATAAATTCAAGGAAAAAATAAAATATTTATTTAATAAATTAATAGAATATATTGACATAGATAAAGCTGCAGATTTAATGGCAAAAAATCATGTTCATGACTGTTTACCACCTATTATTTCTGAAAGTGAACAGGAATGCTCCGCTGTTCAAGATGGTGAAAAGATGATTGAAAATGGAATTGTTGAAAACAGGGTAGAGATAGATCCTGATACTAGAATTCGATTAGTAAGATCTCATTGTATAAGGTAATTTAAGTTATTCCCCAATTTTTTTTAGAATTATAAGTTGTTAATTGTTTGTAAGTTTAATATTTGAAAATGTTGATTGATTTTGCACAATTTGTTATTTAAAAATCATACAATTATGAAAATAAAAGTTTTATTTTTTATTCCTAGGTTAATTAAAGAAGATGAGGCATTTAGGATATACTATTCGAGTGAAAATTCTAAAGAATATCACGAGTATGAACCACAATTTTTAGAAGTTGGTGAAGAATTTGTACCTGCTATTCGACATATGATATTGCGATATCCTGAATTTATACGCGTAGAAGATTTGCCAATTAATGGTGAAGATAATAAGGTAAACAAAAAACTGCATGAATCATTTCAAAGTAGTAGAGATAATTATGTTCAAATTTGAAGGCTCAACTGTACATAGAATGTTTTCCATTATTTCTATTAAACAAATAATTTAATATCTTAATTATTTTTATTTAACAGATACAGATAGTCAAAGATCTTTGGGAAAAATGTCTTCTTGTAACAGACTATCCGCTATGTACTTATGAATAATCACATATTTTAAATAATATGTAAAAAAAAATCAATAAAAATATAAATTCTAAAACTCAAAGGTTCCTAAAAGTATCAGTGGTATCTTAATTTTGATATATGTGTATAAAAAAGGTATGTTTATACTACGGTTTTTTTAAATATTTGTGTATTTATACAATATTACAATCATATGACATAATAATTAAAATAATCACAACTATTTTTAATGAAAATAGAATTAATATATTGAGTATTCCTTAATTGAAAATGTATGTATGTATGGAAAAAATTTGATTATTTATTATTGTAGTATACAGGATGATTTTTTAATTACCTGAAATAAATAATATACTATTTTGCAAATTAAAATCGATTGTATTAAAAATTAGAGTTTTTGTACATTTCAGTTGAAGACAATTGTTACAAATGAATTAATTAGAAAGAAACAGAAGATTTAGTTTCTCGTATGTTTTTGACATAAATTTATATGTTATACAGGATTATATAATTATTTCATTGGCCAAAGGCATTGTACTAGACGTGCTTTTAATTCTCCAATTTGTTATTCCGTTTTGCCTGAGCAATGTGATCTCTTTGTCTTCCAAGTACATACTCAATATATCCAAGGTATCCATCATGATCTAAGTCATCTTCTTTTAGTACTCTGTCTACAAGTTCTTTATAACAGAAATAATTATTATATTTCCAGTATTTCGTATCTTTATTTCTATATTTCTATTACGAAATTTGTTCTAATTCGAATACATAATTGTGGATATACGTACCTACGATCCAAGGCAAATCATCTTTGTTATCCATAGTTCTGGTATTTTCACTCGAACTTTCACGTTCAGCATTGGCGAGTCTGTTCTCGTGAAACGTATGTTGAATCGCATAGAGAATTTCTAATCCATCCAATTTAGTATTATTGTCGATATCATGAGCCCTGAATGAAAATTTAAATATGAAAATAATTTTTGATACTTAAAAAAGAAAGAAAACACGAATAAATTTGCTAGTCAATAAAAATATTTAATTTACGAGAGATATCCGAGCATATTTTTTTAAAGAAGTTCTTCATAATAACGACTGATAAAGATATTACTGAGATGTGCAAGTGATTTACTGTAGCACTGAAAATATAATATATTATTAGTATTACAAACGTACTTGAAGTAATGGAATTCGATTTCTTGTTCAGTCATGTTTGAAAAGTCCAATTGATCCGCCATTGATCCTATATCTTCTTTTAAGTGGCTGAAATTATATGCTTATATTTCGAGTTTTCGCAACGGTAAGAACTACATAAAAATTATACAAATATGGATAAGGTAAATAATACTGAAAATCCGAAAAATAATTGACCATAAAAATAATGTTTGTTTTTTTAGTCAGATATAATGTATAGAGGTAAAAATAAAATGATTATTGCAATATTAAATTCTAAAGATGCAAAATGATGTTAGAAGCTTAAAACTAGAGTAAAAATAAAACAATAACAAAGTGAAACAACGAACACATACTTAAATAAAATTATGATACTCAAGTAAATGAGTTAAGTGTTAACTAACGTAGCATCCTGTAGTAGTTGTGCGTCTTGCGTTATTTTAACATCTTTCTGCGGGACGTAATGATGATGAGAGACAGGACTTCGTGGATGATGAGGTCCACGTAAACCATCACAAAATCCGACGCATAAACCGATCAGAATTGCAGATATCATTTGTTCGTCTGTAACAGTTTAATAAAGAGTCTTTCGTAATCATCATACATATTTTTTTTTTTAGGCGATTGAGATCCTCACGAGAGGATTATTATCAGTATGTTATACTTTATCAAATAGATTACAATTACAATTATGTACAATGCACTATTTCCTTAAACTGCTAGTACATATGCGTTATGTATTCGACAAAAATTTCAAACAGCGCGCGAAAACCGAGGAAATATGTGACACTGCGTGATATTTTTTACAATGGTCAACAACAATAGGACCTGCTGAGACACTCTGATCGTCTATGTTGCCGTGACATTGCACACTGCCACTTGTAGGGGTTGAACACCCCTTGGCTAGCGACAGATGGGCGGTAGAGGGGGTTCTAGTAATTATTATGCGATTACCCACAAGCCCATTGATTTAGATTGGACCCCGGGGGGTAGAGCGTACGATGCTCTGGGCCCGTCTTCAAATTTGCTACACATCACTCGTCAGGAACTTTGCGATCAGTTAAACCCCTATGAGACGTGTACACTAAAAGTCTGTGCATTCCGCCTTTCTTCTTCTAGTTCAGTCTCCGAGAAATAAAATAATATCTCCCTGTTATATTAAATTTATTGTATCTTTAAGGATTGAATTTATCAAAATAGTCGTTTATAATACCTATGCGCGTTAAAATAATAAGATTTTAGATGAAGGTTTATTATAAAAAAAAGTTTTGATACGAATGAAATTAATTGTAATTTTTGAAACATCTAAAAATATAGGCGATATGATCGTACTAGTACTATAGTCATTTGCAAAGAGTGTCAACAGGAAAGAAAGGGCAAACAAAAGTGTCGTTTTCAGTCATGTTTGCACTCAAACTGAACACTCGAAGATTTGTGTAGAGAACAAACGAAGATAGGTGTTAAAAGACACGCGAGATTGACAGGAAATCCAGGGTACTTAGGAATCAATTTTATATAGGCTTACGGTGGTCGAGTGAAAATGCATATGTTGAGGGGCCCTCAAGGGGCTTTTGATGCAAGTGGACCCCCCTGGGGTATACACCCCAGTTGGAACAGTACACCCTCGATTCCCTCCCCGCGCTTTGGTGTCGAAATCTATAAATAATTTATATCATTTGGTCCATTCACTGAAAGAGCCCATATGTACCTGTGTCGCCTTACAGGGGACCTGTGACCGCTCCAGATTTTTTCCGCAGAATATCATTCAGATCAAGAACCTCAAATATTCAAATATATTATGTCGCTAAACAATGTACTTCGATGCAAGTAGCATATGTACTATTGGAAAATTCTATTGCTTTGTTCAAATATTAAATGAGCCGTTCAGAAGCCATACTAATGAATTCCATAGATTGGAAAGTAAAGAAAAATGATGTCATTAACGCATATTACTTTTTAAAACGCTCTCTAAAATTTATAATTATATAGCAACATAATTTTCGTACGATTTTGTTACATCGTAATAGTAGAGTAATAATACAGAACGTAGTAATTACTCGTCAGTACATAATTTTTACTTGTCATTCGTACATGTAATTAAATCTTAACATTTTGTTGAAGGGGAGCAAATGGTCGGATACTTTCGAGCGATAATGTATATTTTAAAAAACCCGCCCTCTAGCTTTCAAGATTCAGCATTCGTGACTATCGAAACGCAATCTCGAATCGAAGAAGTAGAAGCCAACCCCTATTTCAGCTCGGATCAGGTTATTCTAACCTAATCTTAATTTGAGACGAGACCGAATGAATATCCTGTTCAGCTTAAATCGTACGAATTTAATACGCGTAACTAAATTAATAAGTAGAATGTGCTTTTTACCTGGATTTACCGTGGACGATCTATCAATTATTGGCCTACGAATATAGGTCGAACTTTCGTTCGATTTTTCTCGGTCGATCTTTTTAACAATGTTTTCAACTGGGTTGTCACTTCCGTAAAGCGCGTGACATTTATCGACGTTCTTTATGGAGCTTGCGTATTCGAAGAGTTGCTCGCTACCGTTTTTCCTTAGAGCGGGTTATTTTACTTTTGAATTTTATAGAAAATATCATTCGGGAACAAGGATCTAATGCATATTAAAAATTGAAGAGTAATTACTCCTGCGTGTGAACAGTTCTAATCCTCAAATGGTATCGTTGGAATATGGGCGACCACAATAATGTGGGTTATAAGTTAAGTTCATTCTACAATTTTATTTTACGAAGTTCGAATTAAAGTTTTTATTACACTATGGTAAGCTATCTTGTTTCGAAGTCATACAAATTTACGCGTTCTATCATTGTTCGGTCCTGAATGGATCGACTCTTTAAGAACTCATTAAATTTTAAGAAAATATGTTAAACTGGAATGGAACGTTTTGTCCTATTTCATCACAGTATGGCACAAATTATTGTCTATAAAATACATTATTTCCTTATTCTTGTTTTATTATGTATTTTAATATTTTGATTGTAGATCACGTAATTTATTGCTCTTTTATCGTATATTTTATATATTTAAATAAATGAATATATATATATATATATATATATATATATATATATATAGTATACATAAGTATGTTGTATTAGATATATAATATATAATACTTAAAATTAAAAAGTTCTTCCAATTCAGATTTCTAATTCAAATTTTTGTATTCAATTAATATATTTAATATACTTTAATTATTTTTCTTTTGTTAGGAGAAAATAATTATTATTCTCACTCTGCAATTGAGAAAATGAAGCTCTCAGTTGATTTAAGCCGATATTCTTTACCATATAGTCGGTATTAGAAATAAAATACATTTTGAAAAATATTTTCAAACTGTTCATTACCGATACATTTTACATTGCGTTATATGCACTTTTGCTGTATAAATTACATTATACTTTGGTTTTCTATGATGGCTCATTTTTTCCTAAAATTGTGAGATGCGCCAAAATCCATCAAGATAAAAAATTGGCTGAAAATGAAGGTATAGACATCTCCTATTCGTTTTTTTTTTTTTTAACTAACCTATTATTCCATTAAATTCCCAATGATAAAATAGCAAAATGCTGATATTTCATTGTCAAGCTATTGTCAACCTAACCGTTAGATATTATGGTTTGTCAATTGTAACGAATAATTGCCTGTTCAGATACTTTCGTGGTCGATTGTACATATATTTGAAAATTTATGTTCAGGTGCAGCGATAGAAAGGTGACCGCGAGGTCAATTCTAAAGATAATTAAAAGTAAATGTCCGTAGGATCGATACGTAGAAACGTGCTTTAACGAATTGCAAGTACAAAGAGACAATTAAAAACAGGAGAATCAAAAACGAGCTATAATATAGACACGTGTGTGTATATATATACATATGTACATGTGTAGCTGAACGACAATTCAGAAAATAAAGGACCGTGCGTTCGGTTTGCGCCGACGCGGATAAAATAGAGGCAGAGAAGGTGAGCGAAAAAAGGTAGAAAAATGAGAAGATGAACGGAATAGAGAATCGGTGGAATACAGTGGAGAGGGCGGAAAAGCGAAAATATGGCTAACGTGTTCAAAGGAAAGGTGGAAGAGCGGGTGGAGGGTGAACGAGCAAAGGAAAATGGAGGGAGGGGAAGACACAGGGAGAGAAAAGTATGCGAAAACAGGGAATAGAGAGGAAAACAGAGAATTAGACGTTACGTGTGCAAGGATCAAAGTTAAAAAGATGGAAAAAGAAAATGGCAAAAAGGGAATGAAATAGAGAGAGGGAGAGGGAGAGGGAGAGAGAGAGAGAGAGAGAGAGTTAGGAGGAAAAAAGGAGAGAGGAAAGAGACGTTCGCGAGTTAGGAACAGAGAACGAAGGAGAATAGGTATGGTATACATGTTGGAAGAGAGGCAAGGAAAGAGAACGAGAGAGGAATTGCGAGAGGAATGAAGAGGAAAGGGTGCGTGTACGAGTATGGGTGTACGTACGTATGTATGTGTGTGAAGAGAGAAGACGAGGGAGAGAGAAGCAAGGTACACGGATGGGTCTCTGGTTGCCATGGTGACCACCGTCGCCTAAAGCTATGCTTTTATTGATTCCAAGCCGCAAACAATGTACAGGAGTGGATGTTTCGCTCTGTTCTCTCTCTATCCGTCTGGATAGTGAGGTATTAACGTACCCCGAAATACCGATACCCATGGGCACGTGCCCCAGAAAAGCAGGGTCACACGAACAGTCCTTCGATTAATTTACAGAGAACAGCAACTGCGTGCATTTTCTCGTTCGGCTTGTACGTTTTAAATCCTGTCGAAACTCGTACGAGTAATTACAACGTTCTTGTTACAAAAACGCTACGAGAATATCGCTATGGAAGAACAGTTCTATGAAACGAGAACCGACAATCTGTCGTAGGACTGTTTGCTCGTGGTACACCGAAAAACCAAACCTTTTCTCTCTATCCGTAACCACCTATTCAAAATCGAATCAATAACAACGAGTGGATCAACTGATGCGAAAGTCAGATCGCGATTGAGTTTTCTACCCGATTACAACGAACAGGACCTCCTATCGTGATATCTAGATGAACGGTATACCGCCTAGGGAATGCGTTTCGTCCGTGTGACTCCTCCTCTGTCTGCTCTACAACTTGCAAAACATTACGTAAAAGAATATCTATTTGTCAATATCGTATTTTCGACTTTCCTTATCACATTTTGCGTAATTAGATTGTTCAAGGTAACACGTTTATGATAAATTTTAGTATAAAATGTGTACTAACGGTTTATACCAGTTTTACTTTTGTCATATAACGATAGAATTTAATCATTTCACGATCGAGACTAGTTTAGTCAAGACTAAATTTATTCGATCGTTGACGTCGAAACGTAATTTCGCGTATTTTCGAAACACCATGTAAACGTAATTCCAAATTATTTTCGATAGAATATCTTTAAGTATCTGCGTCGTTCTTTTTCAGAATTCACGTGCCGGAAACATTCGGTAGAAACTTAGGGATTAAGTTTCCATGTTTCTTCATAACTTTCCAGATTACTTCGGCGAATGATTTGAAAGCCGCTTGGAACGTGCTTGCTAGTTTAAACGTAATACTATTTAAAGCTTAATTAAATGTCAGGACGAAGTTAATTAAAGATTTAAAAAGTCGTTCAGAAGGTATCTACTGCCATTGACTGCATAAATATTAAGTTGTACTTCAACTTCTAATGAATTTCCGTTTTTTGCTTTGTTACGCATCAACACTTTATTTAAATTCAAACTGCTCGTTATCTGAAATTTCCTCCAGAGAATAACATTTTTGTTTGTAATAATTGCATCAGTTTAAAATATATAAAACGCTTTGAAAATGGATATACTATAATTTCCTTGTAATTCGTCCAGCTGACTTTAATTATAAAGCTACGATTAATGGGAAAGTACTTACCGTACTATTTTATTCAGCACGTTTGAAAGTAATTTCGTGACGAATTTAACGTATCATTACTTTTCATTTCAGTTTTGCCCATTTTCGATCCATCAAGATTCGATTTGCAATATCATTTTTAATTTCATACATTATGTCATTAGTTGATCACAATTAGGAAATAAAACGATAAAAAGCTATTGATTATCTAACTCGAAGAAGTCCTTTCTCTAAACATCAGCGTCATTGATGATGACCAGCGTCGTTTGAAATGGTGACGATTCGACGTCTGATACTTACGAAACCCCTGTTCTAATATTTACGAGAACATGTGCTTAAATCAACCAAATTGCGTTAGGAAGGTCTCGCAACTTTTCTATTTCCTAAAAATGTATCTTTCCTTTGTTTCTAGAAATTATCTATTTCATTATACAACCTTTCTATTATACAACGTTACTCGTCCACGGTCAAATACTCGTTTTAATCTATTTAATCTTTCAGTTCACCGAGAACACAACGGAAGACGGAAGAAGAGATAAAGAAAGAAAAAGAAGAGGAGTAGGAGAGAAAGAGAGAAATAAAGAGAGAGAGAGAGAGAGAGACAGAGAGAGGTAAGCTGTTCAGCCGTGTATTTTCGATAATTATTCGACAGTCGATTTGCGTGCGGATGCAGCGTTGGGTGATACGCGGAATAGAGGGTGGTTGCAGAGGGTGGCAGCGGCATGGGGCGCTGGCGGGGCTGCGGGCGGGGGGCAGAGGATTTCGAGAGTCGCGTTCAACCATCCGGAAGCTATGAATATATTATTTGACGGGCAGTTTCGGTAGTCTCCGATCGGATGGAGCATCGATCATGGCTGGCGCATCCCTTTGGGCCATTTTCATGCGTCAGAATGCGACACACCTCAATCGAGCGGCTGCCGCAAAATGAAAAAAAAATACTGCTGTTAACTGGCGAAATACTTGTATGAAAAGCGCGTGACCTGGATTTCTGTTGGGGGAAAAAACACGCGGAGTTGTAGGATTTGCTTGTGGCGGCCGAGCAAAGTTTCGACGCCCGGGTCAACAGGTAGGGCCAGTGCAGCCTGCTTTTCAACCAGGTTCCCGTAAATAATTGCCCAACATATTATCATACGAACAATACGCGAGACGAATCAAGCGATTTCGGCGAGACAGTAATCGAGTTGGTGGCAAAGTAATGTCGGTTTTTGATCGTATCGAGGAAACCAACTTTTCCAATGGATCGTACATTACAGTTTACGAGAAAATCATTCTCTAATGACGATGTTCTGTATTTATAAAACGCTTGGCCTTCCTCTAAGCTTTAAAAGTCAATGTTAATCGAGACAGCTACGGGAATTTCTTCCTCGTTCTGCCAGTTCGGTAGAGTGATGCCATCAGACTCTGTCATCATATTCGGTCGTTGTAAAATTATTTAAATCGAAAGAATATAAACAGATTAATTAATTACTGTTTCAAATTAAAACCAGTTTCGCCGTGGAAGATGCCACGGAGGAGTTTCCATTATTCCACAGAGTAGTGGAATAATCACGAAGAGCGACAGATTAAATCAATTTATTTTTCATATGTACAAATCCGACATTACTTCCTCGCCGATCGGATATTAAAATTCAAATACCGAAGAGGTTCTGCCGTGTTAATTTTGTTTGTGTAAACGTACGATTTATTTTCATATTGCAAGTTCGCTCAGCGTTCCATTTTTCTCGTCATTAAATGTACGTAAGAGGTGGAAGGCGGGGAAAGAGCGCGATATATTCTATAAAGCCCCGTTCTCTTGCTTTTTCTCTTTTCGTTCTTCTTCGACTCGATTCACGGGCCGCTTCTTCGTCCAGCTTGTTGCATCGAGCTAAGTGCAAAATTATTTTAAAAACATTTTCTTAACCATGTTATCCTGAAAGCTGACCCCATCCACCCCGCGTGCGTACGTAAAAAGAGGGATGCGTGTTGGGCGAAAGGAATTGGTAATGCCGCATCGCGGTTTTTCGACTCGCCGCGGTTCTGCGCTCCTTCCGTATTTTTTATCCTCACGAACGCAGACCTCCGGTTGTTGTATAGGAACGACAAACCACCGGGTCTCAAAATAATCTTTCGAAGGATAACCACCAATCTTGGGGAAAGTTCAGCCGAACGACGTTTATAATCACCTAGTGAAGGGATAAGTAACCCTAGGGTAAAGCGTGTTAATCTTCTTGTGGCTTGGTGTTGTAAAGTTTCAAGACGCAAAAATATCGAAAAATTCCGTCGACACGAGAATTTCAAGAAATTACGAATTAAACAACCGAAAGGAAGGCCGATGTTTCTCATTATACGTTCAACAGTTTCTAATTGGCGAAGTTTTACGGTACGATACGATTATAATATTATACAAAGCTACCACGGTGAACGTTCGAGCGAGAAAATTGATGCTCGGAAGTTACCAGCCTGCAACTTGCCCGGTGAAGTAATATTTTTGGAGAAAATTCCAGTTAACGTATCGCGTTCCCTCTAATCCATCGATATTTTACGTTTCGTTTGCGTTTATATGATTACGTTTCGAACGGCAGCGTATTATAAAAGAAGCAAGAAATGCTTTTTACGGTTTAGCGTCTGGAGGACGCGATAAATTTGTTTGACATTTTCCTTCCATATCTCTCGTCTTCTCTACGACTGCTTTTTCGAGAAAAAAGCTCTCGAACAAGTTCAACGTTTTCTACGTAACGCTGACTAGAAACTCTTGGCCGAAGCAACGAGAGGTTGAAAATAAGAGAAAAGCGCAACGTAAAAAGCATCGCAGTGGTAGGGGTTTCAGAGAGAGGATGGTTTAAAAGTACGTGGAATGGAAAAGGTGTGTAAAGGATGTACACGAGTACCGCTGGAAAATATAAAGCTGCGTAGACAAGAGCGTATCGAAATCAGTTTGTTGCTTAACGAAAAAATTTCATTGCCCTACGAACAAACGATTGATACCTTGTTATTACCCACGTACGATGTAAATGGTAATGGGAAAAGCAAATCGCCGACATCGATCAAAGTTTAGAAGATAGAAGGTACGCTGTGCTTTTCCAAGTTGACCGTACTAGCATCGCGCAAGAAAAACGTTTAAAAAATTTCACGAGATAGAAAAAAGTTGGAGACACGGATTTGAAGATCACAGGAAAACGATACGACGAATGAAATATCGTGTTTTTAAATGGTCAGGAGTTTCTTTTACGCGTTTTAACGGAGATGTTATCAGAACGAAAGTGCTTTACGCGTGTACATACATCACTTAATATCAGTTTCATCCATAAGGTCGATCAAAATATCTTCATCGAATACTTAATTACTTTGATATCGCTATCTTGTAGATGGCTTGCTCTAACAGCCATGTATATTATATACAAGGAAGACTTATGATGGGGTTCCAATTTGCCGCGGGGCGCCGTCAGGCTGCGTTTAACAACTTTTTAATGGAGGCTTGGCGACCATCTCCCCGCCGCCAACGTTGAAACATTAATTCTAACGGGTGTCGTCTTAAAAATAACTTACATCTTTCCGGACCTTTCTTGCCCAGGGAATTTTTAACATTTCACATCCTAATATTTGTTACAGAAATTTCAATCGCCACGCGTTGTTAATTTCCTTTCGCGCCTTTAACACTAAACCTACCATAGCGGTCAAATTGACCGCTTTCAAATTTCCACACAAATTTTACCACACTTAAACGTTATCAAATCGCTTCCTAATCTATGACTTTTCGTAAAATATGCGTACGATATATTCTTCGGTGTCTATTTCTAGTTTGCTTTTTTCTTTCTAAGAAAAATTTTTAATCTGTCCTGCCTATCGCGAGCGATATAAATATACAAGATGTAACAAATATACAAGAAGTGTCGGTAGGTTTAGTGTCAAACGTTTCGTATATTTTTCCCTATTACGCGTATTCTACGGAGTTGTTACCCAAATTTCCCATAGATACATAGGCGTCCGCACAGTTTGTGCTTAGGTTAAACCAACCGACGAATGCGAATCGCTCGTTTCTCGAGAATCGAGCATCGATCGTATTATCTACGTACGCAACGAGACAGAAAGTTTCACGGAAGAACGTAGCCGATCGCCTTGTCTCTGGAGAGGCTCGATCATCGAAAGCGAAATATTTCAAGTCGATTAAAGATCGTCTCCTGTGGCCTTCGAATTGACCTCGCTTTATTCAGAGCCGAAAGTGCGTTTCTCGCCTAGACAACAACTATTTCATTTACAAGCCTAGGAATCATAGCTGGCCATGGTTCGCCGCTTCTAACGAACCAATCGATTTTTCACGCACGTACGCACGCACGCACGCACGCACGCACGCACAATGTACATACGTACTCACGCAAGCAGCCAGCCAGCCAGCCAGCCAGGCAAGCTGGTAGGCACAGACACGCGGAGGCACACATTCGGGCCGAGCCATTGCTCCAAGCTCTCGCAGAGTCAAACCCCGAACCCACCCCCGCTTCCACGACAATTCTCCACCCCTGATAAGCGTCCACCATCTCTCCTGCCTCGTCCCTATCGAGCCACCCCTTTGCTATCCAGCAAATCCAGACCTGGATACCGGAGTTTCGGAGCCCTGGCCCTCGATCCTCTGCTTCCCTCCCTCCTTGAATCTTTAGCATATCGCCTGCTTTCCACCATGTAACTCGATGGGAGCGAACAAATTCTATTTTCAACGATATCCTCTCGGTATGTTGTGCACGAGTAGCGCGAGAAGAGAATTCAAATGCGGTTTTAATGATATGTGAAGAAAATTATGTATGTTAGGTGTATATGTATATATATATATATATATATATATATATATGCATATAACACGTATGTCTGTGTGTGTGTGTATGTATGTATGTATATATTTAAATATATGCATAGAATGCATTACGAATAATGCGGGTTATATAATAACATTTCAACAAATTGATTTACGTACTGCGTATTATATTTTATTGCGCGATTGCAAAATCGAATAACGAATATAATCAACGGGAAAGTTAAAGCATTCCCGTGCTGTCCCTTTAAAGGTCTAATTGAAAGTTGGTCGTGAAACGGTTTTTGGAAGTCCTTATTAAGGGAATTATAAAACAATCGTAGGCGTTACTCGATACGGGATAATATTTGCAAACTGGCGACGAGAGTTACAAGAGTAGTGGTAGCTCGAAATTGTACTGAGTAAATTAGGAGATATATAGGCAAATTGCGTATATCTTTGAGGCTATAATTCTGCAAATTTAATTACACGATTAATCTTATAAAAAGAATTCAGCGACGAACGTGTTTTCAGAATCTGTATGTTTTTAGTCATAAAACGATATTAAATGAAAAAGGGAAAAGCAAGAAATGGTATACTCTCAGAATTTACACTCGTCATCTTAATACGCGCGCTATTTACGCGATCTACGAACTTCTTTATATTTCCGTAGACATGGCAACGGCGAATGTTTCGTTTATTAAAGAATAATCAATTTATATTCTTTCCGAACGATATCAAGCTTTAACGTGTTTCACAAATATCAAGAGATTCGAAATAAACGCGAAAACTCTTTAACAAAAAAGGGGAAAAGGGAAGGACGATTATTCTAACGGTATTAAAAACTTTCTTTTAACTCACGTTTCTAGTTAAAAGGTTAAGGAGAGTTTCACAGCATATTCAAGTATTACCAAGATACTTTTTTATCTTAAATCGGGCGACGAAACGGCCGAGAAACAACCGTAGCGGAAAAATTATTTCGTCGAATGGGAAAATTTCCACTACCTCTGCGCTGGAACCGCGAAAGCGGTTGATCTCTTATAGGAGCCTCTTATGAATATTTTATGCGCGTTATACGAAGCATTCTGAATTAGCACTGTAGTGGAGCACGGCCCATTATCGTCGGATTCAGAAAATTTGCCACCGAGAATGCACGTGGACGTTGCGACTATTTAAATAGTCATTTATACGTTACGTTAATAAACGTCGATATTCGGTGCGATCATACTCAATGCTTATCATACGTTTAAGATGATCATTTATGCTGCACGCTAACTCTCTCTATGAAATATACATTTGCAATAAATATCTTGCCATTTCTACGTACATTTTCCGGCTGCTACCAAATCTCACCGATATAATCACGACGGCCGCGTCTTATTACAGAGATAGCAAAATTTCAAAATGTTTCATATAACCCATACAATATGTGGACATAAAAAGTTTTTCATGGTAAGTGTTCAAATACTTTCGCGAGCCAGTGTACATATATAGCTTCAGCCCTGAGCGAACTCTCTTTCCTTCGGTTTCTCTCTCTCCCTCTCTCTCTATCTCTCTCTCTATCTCCCGTATCGTTCTGCGCCCCTCGTTCTCCTGGTCCAACCTTTCTAGTCACCCTCTACCCGCCCTTCGCCGCGTTCTCCACCTAACCTAGCGCAGCATCCGCGTTCTGGAGCTGCTCTCGCAGCTCTCGTAATCGCATTTGACGTCGCTACGTTTTTGTTTCAGAGCTGTACGTGACGCTTCCGCCCATGAGGGCTCTTGGCAAAACACGCGAGCGAGGAAAAAAGAAAATGGGGAAGAGAGAAAGGGGAACCGAAGGCGGAGAATGAGGACGGCGAAGAGGGTTGGAGGGAAGAAAACTAGAAGCGGGAACGGTGTTGAGGATCGAGAGATCGAATCGGTGTTTCCTTGGCAGATCGGCTTCCACGGGATGTGACCTCTCTTCCACTCGTTCGAGAATTCTTTCCGACGCTCCTCCAAGATTTTTTTCCCATATTCGTTCCTTTTTCCTCCCGGAGTACGCTTCGACCTCCGTTTTTCCGTTAGATCGCGCATCGCTTCATCGAATTCCTCTTTCTTGCCTCGTGTTTTTCAGTAAAATGACTTTACAGTAAAACGTAGAACAGAACTAAACGGGAATAAGAATCGAACGTTATTTGCTCTTGCTGCATGGGCTAGAAAGTTCAACCTTCGTTTATCTCAGATAAAGTACGAAGGCAGAACCTGGCCAACTATGGCGAGTATATCTTTCTTGATTTCACGATTTCTATGCTACTTCGCGTAAGCTGAAGCGAAGAGAACGTCGACTATTCGACGCGACGCGGACCGGCTCTACCACGGATAATCGAAGATTCGGAAAATACGCGAAGGTCTATTAAGGTTCATAAATCGTATGGTGAAATCGCAAGGAAGATTTTAATAGTGCAACGTCGTACGTGCATGTAGATTTCATTCGTTATTTAACCGGTTGAAAGTTTGATTAACTGCTTTCGCAATACTCTTCGTATTAAAATTTCGAAAAAGTTAAGTTACGGTGAAGTTTAAAGCACCTCGGACAATACGGAACTTTGGTCGAGCGGAACTCGGATAACCGAGCCTCCACCGTATTTTAATACGAAATAGTTAACCGATATTGCTATTTTCAGATATCCTCCTTATCCGTTAAAACGGGGGCCAACAAAAAGAAGAGGCGAAAAATGCAAAATCCTGCAAAGATTTATTATTTTTGTTTACTTGTCTTTTTATAACAAAAAGCAATCTGCGTTTTACTCGAATCTGCTCTACTCCTCGTTTTAACGTATCGACGTTGTTTGGTGCAAACTAGACAATCTAACGCTATATGTAACTAATGCGCAATTTGGAATTACCGTGCTCCTCTTTGTGCAGAACGTACTCTGATTGGACAATATTTTGTGTTGATCAATGGGAACCAATATATCGATAATACTCTGATTATACCTTTGGCAGTGGTACGTGTGGCACTTTAACACTTAAGGGAACGTTTAAATTGAACAAAAATGCCTATTATTATCGAAAAGTCAGAGAGACAAGAAGGGAGAGATAGAGATAGATAGAGAGAGAGAGAGAGAGTTAAGCGGCACGTGCTTGCTAATTTGTTCCCCGCACGTGTCACCGATAAAACCGCGTCAAAATATTGCTGGCAATTTGAATAGGCCAATTATGAAGATAGAGCCGAAAATACGCCCATCTTTTTAAAAAGAGAAAGATTATTCGCACAGACGTCGCTTTAATTTTAATTCACAGTATCACGCAGCAGCTGCGTATAAATAAAAAAAAAAAAAAAAAGATCTGTGTACTACGTGAAAAATGCTTAATTCAATCATTTATTAACTAATTACTTGTTTGCATAGATTATTGGAATCTACTGCTTTCAGGTACAGCAGACAAGAAAGAGGAAGGGAAGAAGTAAAAAGAAGAAAAAAGAAGTTCGGTGAACAAGCAGAGAAAGGTATTTACAAGTTTATAGATATTGACGTTAATTCTTTTAATGTTCTCAAAGACTGTTTCTCGTAAATTCGCGATATTCGGCAATGCCGATGTTTTTTAGTATCTCCGCTTCACGTGCAAATCAGTCGCTCCATCGAACGAAGCAAAAAGCGAAAGTTTCTGCGCGACATGCGAACGTCTTTGACGGACATTCGTCTAAACGGAGACGACACGTACGATCCCAGAAGAGGTACTGCGCGTAGATCAAAGCCAGTGAATTTTCGATGCACCGACCGAGGGTGCAGGGGCATTCTGAAAAGGGGGTGCACACCATATCGACAGGGCGTGGTCGAAATCTGTCACACTAGCCGCGAACAAACCTGATGCCTTGTCAGCAATAGTATAGAATTTCTTCCGACTACTACGCTTTTCTGCCTGTGTAAATTCGAAATATCTCGAACGATCGTCGAACACGGTAGTGTAACGAAAAGTAATCACGCGTTAGGATAGAATAATAACGCGGGAAAATTGACCAGAAGGATGAAACTATTTTATTTCTATTTCATTAGGAGAAACTTCTAATCAGGTTTCGAGTAATTAATTTTAGAAAAGATTACGCTATCGTAGCAGTGGTAGTTTATTCGTTTCAGTTTATTAGAGCAGAAAGTGGACTTGACTACGCAAGTTACGATACATTATGCATCGTCTTGTACGTTATTCTTATGCCGTATTGTCGTCGAACCTGCCTTACATGATTACATCTCTTTGGCCTCTATTCTAGAACCGTCGAGATTATTCTATTGTTTAATCAAATACGTCACAAATGTTAGTATTTAAATATCAAGCAGCTCTGATCCAGCGATGAACATATTTTTGACGCAACAAGCGACATAGACTTTTAAAACGAACGTATTTACGAACTCGTGTTTGTGCGTCATACGAGAAAATGGGTGGGTGGGTCTCCCATATGGGCAACGAATGATCATCGCTTGAATCGAGACACAATTTCTATCAACGATCGATGATACGTTATAACGTCAAAAGAATGTCATGTTCTTCAACTGTGACATTTTTTACTCTCTTTTTTAATCCGAGTTCTCCTTCGATTTAAGATACGATAGAATTACAATTTTGGAATGTTACGCGTTTCTCTTTAACACGGGCACTCTTGCTAATTAATAATTAATATATCATAGCATTGCGTTAAACTAGCTCGTAAAATATGAACACCCACTAAAATCGCATAAATACGTGGACGTTTTAGTTTGGATTATTAGTCTCTCTTTTTCTTTTTCTTTTTTTTTTTTTTTTTGTTTGTCAAAAACAAACAAGTGGCCACGTATTTTTATGCATAACATACATGGTCTACGTAGAAATAGTTGGCGTATTATATATGAAATTGCATTCGAATTCCAGGTGGACTTCTATGTAACTTCAAACCACTGTTTGTAGATAGTCGCCGTTTCACCGATTTAATTTGCAAGGGGTAGACCGCTTAGATTAGATCAGATCTTACGGATTGGAAAGCCGACTTTACGGTCTACATGGACCATATGCAGTTTGTGCTTCATAAGGGTGATCCGACTACCCTACTTAATCGATAAGATGCGAAAGCAGCGATAAACTCGCTTGTCTTTCCATGATACAGTTCTGCAAGGGAATTATCATTTTCTATCAAATATCATAGGAAATGAGAAACCAGTGATCCTATGTGAGTCATAAAAAAAATACCTATCATCGTTTAATCGATTGTAATATCCAAATAACATTAGGTAGAAGATTAGAACAGAGAATTCTCTTCAAACAGAATTAATTGACACGGTTAAGTCACCTTCCTGTGTGTGAAAAAAAATACGTTTTTCTCTCACGTTCTTCGCGCTGCACGCGTGGTTATTTTACTCGTTCGGCAGAAAGGAAAAATGTTAAATATCGTTGATATAAAAGACAGCGGTTATTGAAAGAAACTTCGTTCGGCTGATGGGAACGTTAACGGAGATCGTAAGCGTGGCAAGCAGGCCTGAATGAATAATTATCGATAGAATAAGCGAAACCTCAATGGGGACAATTCTGGTCTCGAATTGGCCGACTTTTCACTCTGTCCAGCCGTAAGTTTTTGCGACTATTGTCGACGAAATTGCAGCCTTGGAAAACGGCGACACGCGCGATGGGCGTTCTGTTTTCAAAGTGCGATTCAAAGAGACGAAATTGCCGGCCTTCGGCGTGATACTTCGTCTTTTGTACGACGTTGACAAAACGTACGCTTTTATCGACGTTGCACGTTTCAGACATTCGATGCATGTCGACGAGTTTTCCTGAAAATTTTGTATCGTCGAACGGAATTATAGGCGGTAAAACAAAGCATGGGGAGTTGCGGCTAAAATATTCAATATAACTATGTAACTGAATTATGTTACGCTGATGCGATACACGGTTGGTATACACAGCAGCTCTATGAAATAGAACGAAACATTATTGTACAACGAATACATAGGAATGCTTTTTTCCCGCCGCGATAATTTCCTGTCGCTAGATATTTATTTTAATCGATATACGCCGACCGTGACGAATCGACTAGTTTTATTCGCAAATTATCGAAAGGATATCGTTTGAAAATCACACGGCAGAAACGCAGCATGTCTATATTTGTCAGTAATTCTCTGAGTTTTCCAGTACCTGCGTTACGCTTATCAACGTTCGGGAAAGTTTCTTAATATATTAAAACATTTGCCACGGTTAGTAGAAATAAAAATATTATTTATTTAGCGCATACAGCTACAGCGTCAATGAAATTTCATCATGTTTTATATAACACGATATGTACGGTAAATGTTTTCTACAGCGAGCACGTTCAAGTACTTTGGCCTGCTACTGTACGTTTACCGAAACTTTCGTTCGAAATTCTAATTACATTATCGACGAAGCATAACTTTTCGGATAAACAGATATTTGCCTGTATCTCTGGCGTCTATTTTTTTTTTTTTTTTTTTTGGAAGGCAGCAGGATGATGGCGAAAGGAAGGATGACCTAAATATGGGCAACGCGAGTAACGAACTGATTCTTGCTATCGCGACGAAAACGATGACCAACTTTTTTCCCTGAGTTCGTGCAACTTTGAAGACGCTGAAGCTCTCGAAACTTTACGTTCCTCCTTTATAGCAAGCCTCCTCATACTCTCTGGTTACATGCTTCTTCCAACTCAGCCTTGGGCGAGAGAATGCTGCCGCCTCGTTTTCAAGGAGGGTCGAACGAAGAGGGCGTCGAGGAGACGAGTGTAAGGAGACTCCGCGAGGATTCGTCGAAAAAGGAGAATCTACCTGCGACGTAGACGCGTCTGAGAACGTGGATCGTTGCGGATGACGCCTGAGGAATCGGTGTTTGGCAACGAGTAAAAATCTACCGCGTATCTACGTTCCAAAATAAGAGAATCTCGTGGAAAAGCGGCTCCTTGTACGCGTGCCGGAAAGTAAGAACGAGGTATAAGTTTCGAACGAAAGAAAAGGAACGGTCGAGGCGAGCAAATATGGATATTCAAAGAGGAAACCACGGGAAGATAAGCATAAAGGATAAATAAAGAAATCGCTGGGATGAGATTTGATATTCGGCGAAAGAACGATATTAAAACATCGGACACGAATTTAGCGTTGCAACGAAATAATGAAAATCGAGGTTGAAAAAAATGTATTTGACGACGTGGGAAGAAGCGAAAAAAAGGAAGAAGAATTGAACGAGAGAGCAGACGAAAAGAAACGAAGTAAAACTTGGCGTGTACGGTACGCAGGTTCCGAGAGAGGATGGAGACTCGTTCGTGGAATTACAAATCATCGAAAAGCTGTGCGCAAAACACAAAGACAGCGGTGGAAATTCGTTGAAAAACCTATTCTATTCGTTACAAGCTCGCGTGGAACGCAGCTCATAGGCAAACGACTCACGCGGCCGTGAAACGAAGAGTTTCTCCACTCGTACACGTTCTAGTTGGGTCAGCCGTATGCGTGTACGTGTTACGATCAAATACCGAAAACGGGGCGGGGGCGGGAGGAAAGAATTAAAAAAGCTATCTGCCACGGGATGATAAAAAGGAAGACGGGTTGGCGAATGCAAAGAAGGAAAAGGGAGGGAGGGAGGGAGAGAGTGGCAAAGGGAGGCTAAGGGTTGATAAGAGGGTGTGGAGGAACAGGTAAGAGAAAAAAGGAGAAGCAGAGAAGACGACGAGGACGAAGAGGAGGAGGCAGAGAACGAGGAGAAGGATGACGAGGACGAGGACTAGGACGAGGACGAGGACGAGGACGAGGACGAGGACGAGGACGAGGCGGAGAGAGAAAGGCGAATGCGAACGCGAACGCGAACGGTCTACTAGTAGAAAGGGACGTGCCACGCGGACAGGCTGTAGTGGTAACGCACATATTGGCCAGAGGTTTGTGTGAGTCGTTGGAAAAGCTAGATGGCAAGGTGGAAAGAAAATCGCTCGCAGGCTATTTTCCGGAGGAATTTTTATTGGTAGATCCGCCATGTTGAGGGTGAAGTAGGGGTAGACGGAGCAGCGGAGAAGACCCCAGGATTGGTGGTTGTCCGGGTAACGCATCGTTCGAGCATCCAATAGGGTAAAGCGAGGAGAACCTCGTGCTTTCGTTGCCCGACCGAGCACGGGGGTGAAAGGGAGCGCTGGTTACAGGCAACAACCCCCTACCATGGTAGCAGCCCCTCTAAACGTTCTCTGTCCCCCCGCGGAGTCACCGGGATAACTGCATTTCGTGGACAGAATCCCACAAGAACTCACGGCGAGCGGTCGCCCCTCTAACACGGCCGACTCTCCTATCGTTTCGGCTTTTTCCTCCACGTAACGCGTTACGTATCACGGCGCGAAGGAAGGGCGCGAGTCGTCCTGGACGCTTCCACCTCGTCCTCGTCCTCGTCCTCGTATCCGTACTCGTTTTCGTCTTCATCTTCGTCCTTATCTTCGTCTTTGCGCGCGTCCACTCTTCGTCCGTGTCCTCGCGACGCTCCGCGAATCTCGTTGCCCGCGCGGTTTCGATCGGGCGCGCGCCATTTCTCCGCAATTATTTCGATATTTCAATTTTCAAGGGCATACCCTGCTGCCTTCCTCATACTTACCCCTTCCCCTTCTTCTGCCCTCCGATTCTAACCCACCTAATTGCATCGACCAGATAATAAGATTTGAATTTCGAATCGAGGCCACGGTAGCGGTAACGTCCGCTTCTCATTAACCAGCCGCGCTCTCCTCTCTCTCTCTCTCTCTCTCTCTCTCTCTCTCTCCCCCTTTCTCTCTTTTTCTCTTTCGTCCTCTTCCTTCTTCTTTCTCTTCTTTCTCTTCTTTCTCCTAGGTCGACATCCAACATCCACGTGCATCTCTCCTTATCCATTATCGAGCAAACGAAACGTTTCTTTTCTCCTTTCTCCTCGCTTTCTTTCCCCTTTGTCTGTCGTTCGTCGGGTCGGCCGCAACGTCGCTGGATTCTTCGAGAACATCGTTGGGATTCGACGCTACGACGCTTCCCCGTGAACATTGGCGCACCCGGACGCAAACTTGGATCAATCGGATCGTGAAAAGCGGCCTACCAGGATTTAAGATCGATAAGAGTACGCTGCGACTCGCGATCACGAAGGGACGATATCGCCATCTCTACGGCTATCGGAAGTTAGTAGCTGGCAGGAAGACTACGAAGGATAGTGATCTTGTATTTGCGAGACCACCGCTCCGACGAATACGTAAATATCAGGATAGAGTTTGAAACGTGAAATTAGTGTATGTCTGGATGATTTGGCAAACCGAGCGAGGACTCCAATCACTCTTACACGTTACGACGTCGGGGATAAAAATCTGTGAGAATCGTCGGGGAAACGATTGCTGGAACTGCAAGGATTCACGATCGAAACGAGATTAGTTTCTGAAAAGTGTCGCCGATATTTTGTGTTAAAGAAGTGAAACTCTCGAATATGTGTGAACGAAAATAACTGTTTCTAAAATTATCAAAACTACCAGAATTACCAAGTTACCTTTTACGTCCACCGGAGACTACGCGTACTTTAAAGTCCCAGAGAACGTAGCTCCGAATTCTTGCTGCCAAGTAAACATCGCGATCGTTGCTTCGACGCGTTGTCACGTAAATATGTGACTTCGCGAATCGAATCGTACGCTCGAAACGTCACAAACACATGTTAGACAACGTTTGAAAATTCCCATTCCAACATCGATACACGACACTGTACCGCTTAAAGGCGCAACGACAGGCGTCCGAACGAAGGATCGTTCCTAGAAGCGACGTCGAACGATCGCCGTGGAAAGGATCGAGTAAAGCACCGGTCCAAGGGAGAAGATTCGAAGCGCGTAATCGACTCGAAAGCTGCGAAGACAAACCTTCCTCCTTCCGATGTACTCTCGTCTACATCCAACAGCGTAAAATTGCTACGCGGCAGGTCTGTCGAGAGAATTTCCCGATTCCCTTAACGCAGGATTCGTCGCTGCAAAGAATCGAAGGATCTGGAATCCGAAATCATGACGAATCTGCGTTAAAAGACGTAGAAAGCGAGACTCGCCCCTCGAAGAAGTCGACGAGCCTGTGCTAGGACGTTTGGATAGCAGGATCGATCCTTGGGAGGGATCGAGCAATTGGAAAAATCTAGGATCTCGTGGAGACAGAGAAGAGAAGAGAAGAGAAGAGAAAAGAATCGACCGCGGTTCCTCCTGTAGAAGGGGAACGACAGATGATGTCTTGGTAGGTTGTGAAAGGACAACAGGAGAACTTGGTACGAGAGACCTCAACAAGGTCAACCCGGCATCACCCTGGCTAACGACCTGTCTGGAGGTACCGGGGGTCCCGGTGCAGGCGGCGTCGGTTCCGTCGGGGGCACCTCCGTCGGCGGCGGCGGCGGCGGCGGCGGTTCATCGCTCCCGACGACCGCCCTGAGCCTCGATCATCAGCAGTTCAACATTTTCCCTGCGATCTTTAGCAGGCAGTTGAACTTTTCCGCAGCGGCAGCTGCGAACTGCGGTCAGAACAAGCTGATGGACGAACTGAGGCCGAATCTCGGCTTGCTCGGCGTCGGACTTGTCGAGAACGAGAGCTTCCACTTGAATCACAATCAAGAGAAGAGGAAGTGTAGCAGCGCGAGCTCGAACGAGCAAGATTTCAGCCTTTACGGGGTTCATCAGGGTCTCGAAGCAAGCCCGCCGACACCGGCCGCGACGCCTGGAAGGAGCAGCGTCGGGGCCACTTCTTCCGTTGGTGAGTATCGCTCTCGATTCGCTCGTCTTTCCACTCCGTATGCTTCCAGTCGCTCACTTCTTTCACGACCGACTCGCACCTTTCGGTAAAATATTTCCAGAACCATCTTCTAAGCGATACACACCGACGCTTGCAAGACGCTATTCGCGCACTTGCTCACTTCGGTAGGACAGAGGGTTTAACAAAAATTTCTATGCGAAACGATAGATACGTCGATGAATTTTATATGCAACGAGGATAAGCGTTTGATCTTCCATAAGTTATAAAAAACCCATAGTTTAAATCCATAATTCTTACGGATTTATGTATCTTACCAGCATGCATTTGCTGTTACTACAGCTAATCGGCTAAAGTATCCGGATACTCGTAGAAACGCTAGCGTATACCACGATATCCTATTCGGCTAGATGTTATTTTAGAAGGATCGCGCGTCGGTCTGTTGTTTCCTGTAATCACGAACGAAAGAGACGTCGAGGATGATTCGAAGGCAAAAATGGGCAACGTGTCATCTCGATATAGATGAATTTTCCGCTTGTTGAGTCTCGGGTACACACGTACATCGACGATAAGATCGGTTATAGTGTCGACAATGGGGTGCAGGACTAGACCATATGGTGGTACCTGTTCTATAGGCTATTATTATGTGCTCGTGGGGTTTCAGAGAGCTTAGCACCAAGGGTGTGCTAATGGGGTTCACTCGAATCGTTGGATGTAGACGCGTGTCGAGTCTTGTCATCGAAGCGAAATGGTGAACAGAAGTCTGTCTTCGTCCCTCTTGCTATAAATTGACAGTAACTTGTACTTGGTGCCAGAATTCAACGTAGTCCAGCTGTTGGCTTTCGTTAACGAGTTCGATGTTTTTCCATCGCGGAGTAGAGGATCTCGCGACAGACTGGTCGTTTCTAGTTTCGTTTTTACCAGATAGTCGAAAGAAAGACGCAACGCGCGTAATTTGCAACTCGATCTCTTCCCGAAGACTCTGAAGATCAAACCGATCACAGACTCGAACAACATTTTCATACTACGAAAATACTACACCTACGTATGCAATTCGTTCGTGCATCGACACGAGTGACGACAAGTTTTCAGTTTAAATATTTAGTATGGTGGTCGCGTCGCGCGTCTAAAACGCCCATGCGAATTGAAAATCCCGCCGACGACGCTTTTGCGCTTTCCGAATGCCGAAGACGTTCTTCAAAATTGGAATTCGCCACCGAATTACGCCAGTCTACGGTAATAAAGTTACGGATGAATCATTGGTAAGACGATGGATGCGGCAACTCAATAAGAGAAGAGAAACTGTATGCGATCGTAAGCGTTGGTGTCGCCCGTCTCTCGTTACAGCGGAGCGCAACAACGCGTTTGCGACTTTATCGCTAACGATTGACGCGTCCAACGAGCCGGATTACCGTGTTTCTGGCAAAACTTGAAAAGTTCTTGCCTTTGTAACGCTTCGCAGGAAACGATGATTTAGAGGACTGCGCAAGGCGATGATTGTGCGAACTCTGAGGTCTATGACGAAGGTGTACGAAAGCTCGTGCAACGTTGCGACTAGCAAAACAATTGGAACAATTGGAACAATGGTGGTCGCGTTGAAAAATAGCTTGGCATATATACCGAAGTTACGAATAAGGAGAACTTTTCAAGCTGCGTTTGTATCGTTGTTACTTGGAAACTGGCGCCACGTTTTGGATGATCTTCGTAGAACGTAGAATTCTCGAAGAAGCCATGCGAGCGATCGGATGCGTCTGTAAATATCGAAAGGATGGAAAATATTACAAATAAGATAGGAGGTTCAACAGGTCGCAGGGTAAAATTTTATTACATTTCTGCGGATCTTATTATTCGGTAATGACTTTCGCGCGATGGGTCCAATTTAAGTGGAGAACGTCCAGCGTTTTGTTTTTTCCCTTGAAGGTCAGACTTTTCAGGAACGAGATGAAACTGCCGTAGTATTCTAATGCAAATGAAAACTCTGCAACGTTCAGCTAAGCGAAAGAAGGGAGGAAAAAGGAAGATGGAAGAAGGGAAGCGGAGAAAGAGAGAGAAACGGGGAGGGAAAAATTAATGTCGTTAACCCTGTGCGTCCTCCGCGGCATTAAAAGTACTCAAGCGATGGTCTTTCGCGCGATTCCCTAGCCCCTTTTAATACGCGAACCCGCGAAATTTCTCTACTACAAACCACGCTTTCCGTTTCTGTTTTCAAAAAAGACGATTTAATATCGCTACCTGAACCAACTTACCGAAAGCTTCCCATAAAGACGATACAGTTTCTCTGCTATTTACTGGACGTTTCGTACAGCAGTCGCATTTAACGTGGTCGTTGTATCGGAATCTGTTGAAACGCATAAATTGTCCTTTTTAGTTGAAACGTCGTATCTGACGTTCTCCGCATTTTTCCAGATACTTTGAAATTCGTTCGGTGTATTTCGTTAATACGTTCGTAAAAAAGAAATCCGACAGTCGTAAGTTGTGAAACTTCCGCGGCATCGAGGGACAGAGATTTGTCATCGGAGGAAGAATCGAAAGTTGCCAGCGACGGGATAGCTTTAACTGGAATTTGGTGGCAGATGCCGATGGAAGACAGCTGCGGAAGCTGCAGGGATTTGCCTTATTAATAATCCCATGGATCGTGTCATTTGTCAGCTCGTTCACCTTGCCAAAATCGCTGCTAATTATTTCCAAGTATTGCAGTATTCCGACAGATAATAGTCGTAGAGTTACCGCGGCTACGATCGTTCTTTCTTTTCCAATTATTTTGATCCGTGACAAAGGTAGCCATTTAAAAACTGAAAGATAAACGAGGCCTTGATTTTCAAGAATAAACAAATGAAATTATTTTCTCGGAAGAAAAAGTAAATATAAGAAAGTTGATGTAAGCTTCTCAGTCATATTCTGCACTTTATATTCAGGACGCGACGCCCAAAGGAATTTTGAATAATATCGAGCTACGTTATTTCAACAACTTCTTTCGACGCACCATACGTTCTTTGCGTTTATGCTGTAACACCTTGCATCTCGCACACGCGAAAACTCGAGTATCTTTCCTTAGTGCGCTACCGCTGTCGCGCTTGCTCCGTAATTTGTTAACGTCTATGACAATTGGTTAATGTCTATGACAATATCTGAGTAGACGAAAAATTGCTGTAATCGCGGCACCTGTTGTCGCCGTAAGCGAATCGTCGTTACGCGTTGTTGCACAATCGCGGAAGATGGTCGTTGCGACTGTCGGCTTCTTTCTCCTAACCTCGATCGCCGAGCGTTTCCAACTAGTAGCATCAAGTAGCGTAAAGTTTCGAGTATAAAGCGCAGGTATTCTCTGTTAATTTCCAACAAATGAGTACAGGAAATACGCGCTGCCATCGTGTTAGTGGTTTCGCTAAGAAACAGATCATAACGCGGAGATTTGCCTCGTCTTCTGGCTGAACTTGACCGAGTTTCACTGTTCACCGGGTAACGGGGCAAGGTATGTAAAGTGGACAGCATTCATCCTTGAACATTGAATCAGCATGTAACATGATTAGGTCATTAACGCCCTAACCAAGTTAGCATAGTGCGAGGGACTTCGCTCGCCACCGTTACCCCGACCGTACGTTCGTATGTTCGTTCATAAAGCCGATACCGTGAAACAACCAAGACGAACGCAGACTTCTACATCGAGACTGTAACCTCGTGTCGATCGTTCTCTCGATTCGTACGCAGTTCCATCCTAGCCATCATCGCTGCTTACGACGTACATTATCGAAAGTATCGGTGACGGTTTTCCACTTTTTCGCGGGGTATGATTTAGCGGAAAGCTCCAGCAGGATAAAAGGGTTTTATTTGTTTTGTTCATTTCGTTGTCTATCGTGGCAACAGCCACGCAACGAAATATTACGACGCGATGAAGTTGATTCTCGCGAGAGCTAAGATGCAATAACAAAATTGCTGTTTTTATTAAGTGGAACTTACGGGACTATTGTTCCGTTGTTGGAGCGAGTCTTTGTCTCCGAACGGTTCAATTTTCGCAAATGAATTTTCGTAGGTCGGCGAAATGAAAACTAATTTCATTGATTTTTCCAATTTCAGGCGCGGAAGGAGCTTTTAAAAAGTTAAAACCCGACCCTTGTGCTTCGAGTCCTCACATCGGCCATACACCTACCACCGCCAGTTGTCCAACACCCGCTCGACGACGGCACAGGACCACTTTTACGCAGGTTTGCTCTTAACTTTACATTAACTTGACGTTCACGCGCGAAAGAGAAAAACCTATGTATCTTCCAAGCTTACGATCTTTTCTCGCGTACAAAAATTTCTAATTAATTACCGTTGCTATCGCGTGCGTACGAAGCGTTTTCTCAAACTAGATCTTCACCCGCGCGTAGTTTCTTCAACGTATCGATACATTTAATCAGAGTAATTTCCAGTATCATGTCACATATCTTTTCGATGATTATTATTCAGTTGATTATTCCAAATACCGGAATAAAGTAACGCAGGATCATTTAAAAATAACATCTGGCCAAATCGGAGAAATATATATTTTCAAATAACGTTTTACATATTTAACAATGATTTCCAAAAGTCGTGTTTCAGAAATAATGTATTTTTAATGCGGCGTTGGTAGTTCACGCGGTATTTTACACACAGAAAATTGCATTAATTCGTTGGAAATAAAATAATTTATTTGTCACATTACGGAATAAATTATTCCTTATTTACTACTATGTTTATTTGTTATTTGATTTTGATCGTGATAACAGATTTAGCAGTAATATTCGAACAAATTTGACAAAATTTTAGCTCGGATCCGATGACGTATCGTTTAAACGCGTAATCATTTTCCAAATATTTTCACGAAACAATGCCCAAGCATTGACACGATTTTCTACTTAAAGGTTTCCCATAATCGAAAAGGATCGATTCGTTCGCTGCACCGTTTTTCGCGACTGTCTGCACCTATTGTTACGATTCTTCCAGGTAGCTGGATTATTTACGGATAAACTCGTTACACATATTTCGATAACGAAATTTCGATTACCTCGATCCCCGAGATCTTTCGTGTAGCGTTCAAATTTCCTGCCGGTAGTTCAGATCGGCTTCACTACGGCCTTCCAATTGTTTCGCAGGAGCAGCTGGCAGAATTGGAATCGGCATTCGCAAAATCTCATTATCCAGACATATACTGCAGAGAGGAATTGGCGAGGTCCACGAAATTGAACGAGGCTAGAATTCAGGTGAGTATCGTAGCTTTGTAACGAAGAAGAAACAGGAAACATAAGAAACTGCTCGATTCACTTTTCCCTAAGCATTGAATTTTTCGAACGATTGATCTGAAATTGGAAGAAGATCAGCCTTGCGAAATCGACTCGGATACTTCGTAGCGTTTTTCTAAGAACGAATGGGCTACTAGCGTGAAATCATTCTTACCTCTAATTCCCGTAAACGCCTACAACTGCCATTTCGAGAATTTATTTTACCGATAGAGATTAACAAAAAGAAAAAAAATGAAAAATATTGGAAACTCGAAGGTTAATCAAACGAATCGCATCTTTCAACGACGCGCGTCTCTTTCGAAAATTTCTTCCTCCATAATAAGATTCCACCAAATTTTTTCTCCGCTTGGCTTCCGATGGTCTTCGAAGAAATTTGACGTGCTGTTCCTCGCGAAACGTTACATATCCGTATATATATTTTCTGCGCGTCCGTCTTTTTGGCCGTGAGTCATACAATAATCGAATCAAAGACGCATGTAGGGTGGCAAAATGAAATTACGCGCGCAAATGTCGATCCAAGATACCCTCGAGTCTTTCGGGGGGGTTGCAGAGTCAATCAGTGGAAACGGAGGCGTTTCGGACAAACTTTCTGATATCCACTGTAAAATAGGGAAATAGCAGATACGGAATTATCGATACCGACGAAAGTTAGGTTCGTTGCCTGTTCCAGACTAGGGTAAATTTTGTTCGAAGCGAGGGTGAGAAAAAGACGACTCGAAACGTCCAACTTTTCAAGTATCTTAATATTTTCATTTTAGAGATATAGCACAGAGCAAGCACCTCTATTCGAAATATTAAATGGATATCAGGAAAGAAACGTACACGTAGGTGGATCGTAGCGATAGAAGTAACGTTGATTTAAAAAACGCGTAAAAATATAATTAAACGGAATACAAAAACGCGAAATTTCTGCAGAGCCACGCGCTTTCTCCACAAATAGAATAAAAACTGACGATAATTTCTTCGCCGTATCCATATTAACAGTTCGTGTAATTGCCATTTTTTCAAATTACCTGAAAAATGCGACTCGGTGTTGACAAAATCAGATTCTCTAACGTTTCGTTTACCGCGTTTGATAATTCGCTAATGCGATTATATCGCCCGCAATTGATACGATAACATTTCTCCCAAATATTCCCCGAAGATTTTCTATGGGATTCAAATCCGGGGAACAAGCTGGCCATGTTAAAACCTTACATTTGTCGAAGCATTGTCGTGCTGGTAAATGAAACCATTTGTCTCTAAACGTATTGGGTTGTCCGAAAAGTTTCTTTCGTTTTAGAAGGAAATAATAGATACGCGACATTTTTTGTTTCATATTATTTTATTGAATTCCGTGTGATCCATTTTGTTCCATTAATCAAGATAAAGAAAAGAACGTTTGATAGATCGGGTTTCGTATTTCCATAAAGATGCATTGTTGTAAAAGACACGTTCGTAAAAGGAAGACACTTTTCGGACAACCTAATACCTTCTTTCTTCTAGTTCTCTCGAAATGCCATCGTACACGAACTTTTCACTAGAACGAAACGATTATAAGATTTCACAAAAAAAAATATATATATATATATATATATATAGCGACTCTATGGAAACAGTCGACACGTAAAATATCAGCCGCCGTACCTGTGCACGCGAACGCGATTAGTCGCCTTAATAAGGAACGCTAACGACGCGCGTTTAATCGACAAATTGCGAAAGAAGGAAGGGTAAACATTCGATAGGAGCGACCGCGTCAGCTGGAAGATGAAACGCGACGGATTCGAGGCTAGTAAGCGCGGTTTTTGACAACGTTAAAGAATAGACAGGATGGAGAGGACTCTGGCGACTGGAGCCGGGCAAAGGATTCGCGTTAGCTGGTGCAGAGCCGCCGCTGGCCGCCCCCCGAATCCTGAAGCGGTACATATTAAAACAGTCGCCAGTGCGTTTCGCTCTTTTGATATATAATGCAGGACGGTGTTGTTTGAGTTAAAAGCCCAGGAACCGCGGTGACTTAACCCTGTTAAACTGCGATGCCAAGTAAAACGCGGTTTGCTTTGCTTTTACTCGTTGGTTATAATCCATGCACAAAGTGTCCACCAGGCAGGAAGTGGCTTCACCAATGCGGCGGAGACTTTCGAACGCGTTCATTTGCCGGCCTCAAATGTAAAAGTATCCAAGCCGGTCTTGAAACGTCGTTTCTAGTCATTAACTTTTGAAACGTCGATGCACCCACCGTTTCCACTAATTTCTCCGTTCGATGTCTTTTTTCAATCGCTCGCAGCTTTTCCCGCTACCAGCGTCCCTTCGCGACGGTTAACGTCCAACGGATCGTAAATAGAGACGACGCATGGAAAAACACGATAAGCAAATTGTCCATGCTCTCGGATTCGACGGATTATTCTCGTGTTTTAACTGCGTTACGCCAAGTATCTTCCTCTTTCTTTTGCTTTTTTTTTCTTTTTTAGATACCGAACGGCGTTAAAAACGGGAAAGTCAAAGTATCTGTTCGATTTTGTAATCGCGTTCGCGAACGTAGGAATTAGTATAAACGTGCACGCAGACTACCCATCGTGCTCGGTACGTGGTCTCGTTTCTGTCTGATATTTTCAGCGAGAAAGACCGACAAGGTTGCTCCTAAATTCAATCCTCTTTTCCGTTTAAACGCGCTACTGCGAATTTATAGATAATATTCGCGATTCACTGATCGCTCCAGCAAGAATATTACACGTAGATATTCCGAGGAACGGCTAGACCACGATAAACCATTGTACGATATTTCTTTCGCGATTAAGGAAAATAAGAGCATAAAGTTAAGTGGCAGAATTACAACTGCACAGCGGAGTTTCAACTTGGATTAAAAGTTCGCTAATCGAATTTCACAGTCGAATAAAAGTACGCGTTGCGCTCTGTGTGTATATCTAGTGACGAATTTCTCAAGATACAGCGTCTACGATATTTTAAATCGCTATGGATTCGAGCGTACGTTAGAAACGACTAAGCCATCGAAGGTTTCGAAGACTCGGAGACGTCTGAAATTGCTGGACGTCCTGTGGCTCGATCGAGAAGGGTCGGTAGAAACGTAGAAAGAATATTTCCAGCCAAACGAATAACAATGAAACAAATAAACGAGTTTCAGACTGGTGGAATTAATTCGAACGAGCCTTTGTCCTACGCTGTTAAACCATTGAAAAAGGAGAAGATTCCGCGCTTCGTTAAACAATCGGGAAAAGAAGTTGGAAATTACGAGGGAAGGCGCGTTTCTATTTCGTCGAAATATTCGATGCTGCGGAATTCTTTGAAGGCTGCCGTGGTAGCTACGGCATTTTGTATTTTGGAAGATGGCGACACGCGAACAGGGTGCTCTTGGATGAAAGAGAAATAGGTAGGGAACGGCGGTGGCAAAGTTGAGATGAGTTGGGAAGGAAGGGTGGTTGGGTGGCGCTGTACCGGAGGCTGCCATTATATCTGAGCCGCCATTTTAAATTGAATTTTCTCCACCCTAGATAGATCTGAAACGTCTCGGCCTTGCCGAGGTTCTTCCTTCGTTGCGAGACGAGCAGTAAGAAGATGAGGAAAAGTAGAGGGAAACCGTACGAAGGGTACCAACCCCCTACGACTCGGCTCCCTACTTTCCCTTCTCTTCTCTTTCCTTCTCTTTCCTTCTCTTTCCTTCTCTTTCCTTCTCTTTCCTTCTCTTTCCTTCTCTTTCCTTCTCTTCTCTTGTCTTTTCAACCGCCGTTTCGCGATGGATACTCCACGTCCAAACGCTAACGGCAGAATTTTGCCTAACGAGGAACGAGGTAAAACACGCGAGAACGTAGAAAGCCGATTGCAATTTAATCGACGTTTTCATGCTCGCGAAAGAAAATGAGAATCTGGACTTTTTCTACGTGGCATTTACGCTTCGCACGATGAATTCTCATGTTTACGTTTATACGAGTGGACTAGGGATATTTATGGAAATGCGCGTTATCGCGGAAATGATTAAAAGAGATTAGAAACTGCGCTGAGATTTCCGTCACGTGTTGTAACCAGCACAACGTATTTTCGATATTTTATACGCGCGATTAATCGCCTAATTTTTCGTAGGAGAGCGATTTTGAGATGCGATCACGCGTTACCAAGAAACTGTCCTTCCATTGATAATGGTAATACGGTATAACGATAACGGTTAAGAAAAAGGATAGCATCGTGGTAAGAGAATAATTCTCGAATCACCGCACAAGAAATCCCATTACCTCGAGGAAAAAGAAAGGTGAATCCGAGACCCAATATTAAGTTAGCTAAGTTTTCATTCGACCTTTTTACTTCGATTCGACTTCCGATCGAAGCCTACCTAGTGGGCGTTTTACGAGAAAATTGACTTCCTATCTGAGAGGAAATAAGAAAAACTGACGAGCGAAATAAAAAATTACCAACGTACATTCCTCGTTTTATCGTCGGACGGAATATACTTTTTCACATCGCTGCACCCCCAATGAGACTCGCCTTCACGTTTATTACTTTACGTTTTCTTCTGAATCTTTCACGGCTCGCTTTCAAATATTCCGCCTTTCTCTGTCCAACGACGATTTTTACATCTCCCACGCGGAATTACAAATCCATCAATTCTAAGGTAATTTTATATTTAAGATAAGAACACGGCGAATGTTGCGGTTAAAAACGAACCTCAATCTCGACTGATACACCGAACAATGTAAATTGCTCGTTCTAATATTCAACGAATAAGACAAATCTCCACGTTATATCGGCACTTTCCACTTTTCTCATCCACAAGCGTCCAGCAAAAGTGTAGTTTCGGCACGATCGAACGAAGAAATGGAAAAATCGAAAGATAGAAGAGACGCAGCCTACGATCCGCGATCGTTCGTTCGACACACCGTACGTGTACGCGTGTTCTGGTACGAGGGAGGAAAAGTAGGCGATGAGGCAAGAAGAAAGTAGTAGTAGTAGTAGTAGTAGTAGTAGTAGGTATATTTCCTTGCAGAGAGTAATCCATTATCTCGGGATCCATTTTCTGTCTCTATACGTGGGTTAGCTATCAGAGTACGGAGTGTATTCTCTTAGGTATACAGAAGGATAGTTTTCTTGGTCGTGGTTCTCAAAGTAGCAGACATTTTGAGCTGTTCTCTACCCTTGAGGGAGAGAGAGCTGCACTTTCGCTATCCCATCTTCTGACGCTGTCTTTCTCTACGAGAGAACATAGCAGGGCGGAGAAAGGGAGGATTGGAGAGCACGGTTATTGAATTACCAACTCTTAGCTTTCCAGTTCTTGTAGGGTACGCGCCTTAAGGGACGCGCGCAAGTATGTTGGCAAAAAGCTCTTTCAGAGCAGTTGTAAATAAAAGGAGCGATCCGCGTTTACGAGAACTAGTCGCTTAAACGCATCCGTATTTATTACGGATTTATTTATATGCGGATAAACATGCACGAATTGTCTTTCTTTCGACCGATGCCTTTCGCGGATCTGCTTTCGCGGACGAGCCGAATGATTTTCAGGGAGACATAATCCGGTGTAATTATAAGGTTGTCCGGAAAGTTCCTTTCGTTTTGCAAGGAAATAGAATAGATGCACTATATTTTTTGTTTTATATTATTTTATGAAATTATGCGTGATCCATTTGGTTCTATTATTGCGAAATGTTTCGTGCGTAATTCGATAAAATAATACGAAAGAAAATATGTTGTGCATCTGTTATTTCCTTATAAAACGAAGGAAACTTTCCGGACAACCTAATAGATTTTTCGTAGACGCTTACGTAGAGATTATACAAATGTCGTGGTACGTTTACATTTAATATTTAAATAACGCGTTGATCGATGCAATTCGTTGTTTCTCGCATAAACGTATCGGGCTATTCGCGTTGGAAAACGATTGATTTAGTAGATATTTTGATCGTGATACGATTTATCACGTAAGAGGTTCAACGAGACTCGATTAAAACATATCTGCGATCTTCTATTAAAGAAGCAGGAGTAAGATAATCCAGTTTCGCGCTTTTAGCGTCTCGATTAAACTAATATTTTTACAAATATCACGCGAGAAATAACAATGGCCACGATTGACCGGGTTTCTTGGTCGATCGTTTTTTCAAGATATTCGCAAACGCTTTTCGGCGATGCGTTTGATAAATACATTTCGCAGTATTGATAACGTTCAGAGCCATCATTTTTATGCATTCGAGGCCTGTTCTATTCGCAAGCACGTATTAACGTGCGTACGTGTGCGTGTGTGTGTGCGTTTGTGCAAAGTGAAATGTCGTTATATTTGCTGGGTAATATAATTTGCAGCGATGCATACTCGAATACTTTGAACTTTGACTTTCAGATCGCAGCTCTATCATATAGTAGTACATCGCCATAATCAAAAATAAAGGCCTTAAAAAGGAATAAACGAATCGCGGTACTTTTTGACGCGCGGTATTCTCCAACAGAATGCATCGAAAATCTACGTTTTCATGGAATATTTCGATAGAAGATATCGTATGAGAAACGTATACAGTAACGAATAAAACTATGACTGCACGGGGCAGCTCTTTCCGCAAAATTCTGCATTTTGCAAAACAAATACTATTCTTTGTTTCATCCTGCCGTAAGATGTAACTTTTGTGGCTTGGAAATATACATATGCGTATCAGCTACGTATGTGCAAACGTACATCGTGCACAGTCTTATTAAAAATTGATGAAACGTGAAACCGGCGGAAGACTCGCAGTAGCAAGAAAGTTAAATTTGTTACTCTCGAAATTCACATATATTACGTGTATATATTAGGTTGTCCGGAAAGTTTCTTTCGTTTCGCAAGGAAATAGAATAGATGCACAATATTTTTTGTTTTATATTATTTTACTGAATCGCGTACGATCCATTTTGTTCCGTTTCTGTTATTACGGTCATACGTAATTCGATAAAATAATATGAAACAAAAAATATTGTGCATCTATTCTATTTCCTTGCAAAAGGAAAGAAACTTTCCGGACAACCTAATATGTATAATCCGAAACAAGATATTTGGAACTAGGATAAGCCAACTCTGAAGTCGATAAAATGACGAATCGATCGGCGGACTGCCATTTTAATAGTACACGATCGTAAGCTCGTTGAAATCGTGTACATTATTAGAGATGGAATGCAAAGTAAAATTATTCTTTGTCATCGCATTATTATTTTTAACGAAAGTTTCTCTTCCTTCCCTCGACAACCACGACAACTTCGATGCGAAACTAATGACTCAGAGTGACACGTAAATTCAAATTATTTCGGATGCAAGTATCTTTTGTGCAAGTGCAAATCGGCTCATGTGCCATGAATTCAAATGCGGGTCGCAATTGGTTATGCGTGGTGCTTCGCTTGTTCCGTGATTTCCGTATGTGCAGTTTAAAATGATGTAGGTATAGCCAGATATACACGTACGTACACAGGCGCGTCCCTTTTTGAAATTATCGACACAATCTCTTTGCCTAACAGCCGATACATCGCGTTCCAGATTTAATTCACAAAAGAATTTCTATCAATCCAATGCACGATGGTAATGACATTTTACGAGTAGTTCGTCGACTGTCTTTTTAATCATAGAAAAAGAAAGAAGAAGATGTCTGCGTCTGACGTCTCGTTTCCAACAGTCGCGTTTCATTTGTTACTTTACAGACGTAAAAATGCAATCAGCGCAGTGTGGAAAAATATATAAAAATACGACGACCACGAGAAAATATACAAGGCTTATGTTTCAGCGTAATTTGTGCGCCTGTTTGTGATCCTGTTTGTTTCGTTTAACGACTGACGAAACGCTTCGAGTGAAAATTTGACTCCGTAAACTCGCGCAGCTAGATGACGATCGTATTCCACTTGTTTCGTTCAGCTCCCATTCGTCATAATCATCCTTCTTCTTTGTCTCTACGAACAGTACTCTCGATTTGCACCCACAGGGATACGAAATCCGCGGTATTCAAATTCCCCGATAATTTTTCCAATTCTTTCCCTTCCATTCGATCGTCCTACTACACTCTCGTGTATCTTCCCTTCTATCCCTTTGACCCAGCTCTTACGGGCAGCGGAGCATCATCGGCGCGGGTGTTTCGCGAGCTACGCTTCGAAACCTACGTACCGTACTTCCGTAGAGACAAAAAAGAAGAAGAAGAAAAAAAGAAAAAAGAACGAGAGACAAGAAATACGCGAGGAGAGAAACGGAGCAAAAAGGGACGCGATACGGGCGGCAGGAAATCAGAAAGAGGTAGAGAAAAATAACGGAAGAAAAAAGATAGGGAACAAGTAGAGAAAACCAGGCTTGATCGAGCCACCCTCGTGTGTCACTCGTTTCGCCATGCGATAGCGTGCGAGAACGAGAGAGAAACCGAGAATGAGAGAGAATATGCCTGTGTGTGTGTGTGTGTGTGCGCGCGCGTGCGTGCGTGCGTGCGTGCGTGTGTACGTGTATGCGTGTGTATGTACGCGCGCGTACACGAGCGAGAAGAGGAGGAGAGACGGTGCACAGTAGAAATGTCGATAAAACATGTTGGCCAATGAGGAAGCTTGGAGTGACGTCACAGTCGTGGCATTGGCCAATCAGGAGGCACTGGTAACATCACCACGAGGGTGGAAACAAGTCAACCCCATCCAGGGGAGAGGCTTTTCTCTTTCTGGGGGTTGCTTGGAAAAGGGTCGGTTGGCAGGGAATCACGAGAAGCCGGAAGAAGAGAAGAGAGGGGAAACGAAGAAGGAGACTACAGGGTGGAAGGGTGAGGGGGTCGGGCAGGGGGTTGTAGGCGTGATGCAGGGTCGAGGGGGCGATAGAGGGTTCGAGGGTGGCGGTTCGGGGATTCGGTGTGCATGCCGGGGAGAGTCGCTGGTGGCGGTTCAGGCAACCCCCAATATGGGTTTACTAATCCCGCGAAACAATGGAAATTGCCCGATGCAAAATGGCGATAGATAAACTACTATGCCTCGAACAGAGTCCGAGAAAAGCGGCAATAGCTCGGCGACCGACAATAGAGAAGAGAAATGCCCCTCCTCCCCTCGTTTACAGTCTGATTAACGCGTTCTCGCAGATTCGATTCGAGAACACGAGTTCGAACGTACGTATTTTCGAAATTTCGTCGAGTCGACTCGTCTAACGAGCTCGTTCGCCTCTCGCTGTAGCAGCTTTCGCATTAGAAAAATGTTACTGCTACGTTTCGCTTAGGTTTGCGAAGAATTTTCCTAAACTCTGTGGCACTTTGTTCGCGCCGGTAGGTCTGGTTTCAAAATAGAAGAGCGAAGTATCGGAAGCAAGAGAAGCAACTTCAGAAGGCCCTGACTCCGATTCCTGCTTGCCAAGGTGCCATGATGAGGAATATTTACCCGGGTGCCAGCAGAGGTTATCAACCGTATCCTCATCCTCACAATAGCATAAATGGAATAAACCGCTACCCTCAGGCAAGTCATTCGTCACCAACATATTCATCCGTAATTTCTTTTCAGATCTCTTGCAACGATCGATGGTTTTATCTTCCTATGAGTTGCACAAGGTGTCGCAGGTCTTTTTTTTCCGCGAAACAGTGCCATAAAATATCCTACGACTAAAAGTAAGAAATCGTGCAGATCGACCGCGCAGATGCTTTGTCGAAAGATTAGAACAAAATTGTTATGCTGACATTGCTTTGCGAAAAGAAACCTGAGACACCCTTCGTTACCGTTGAACATTTTGTCAAAATAATTTTGCACGTTTCACGCACGCTAAAAACCGAGATATTAGGTATCGATACGTACGTAGTAAAATACGAGTAACGTTTCAAGGTGTGTAAATCTATCGTCACGTTTCAATCGCCATATAATTCATTATATTTTTATCGTATTTGCGTGTATCAAAAAAAAAAAAGAAAAAAAAACGAAAATCGTTAACGCTGACAATGGATGCATCACGCCTAACAAGCAACGTATCGTATCCCTACGAATGAATTCGATGCGTTTCTCGTTAATGATTTTAACCGAGGTATTAAATTGAAGTGCACCTGAGCGTGCGTCCGGCGCATCGCTATCGGTCGATGTAGCTAAATTGCATTTCGACTGATTAGTTGGGTCGGACGGATTACCGAATGCCTACCGGTTTAATTAAGCCAATAATTCGTCGAGCGTATCGGTTTGCCGATAAAAAAGCTTCGAGATCCTCTTAATCGATCTTCGAAGTCATGTTTGACGTACCACGATAAAATTTACCGATACTCGCTCTCATCTTTTTTTCATCCGTTATCCTTTCTAGCCGCGTAATTCCTCTTCCGCATATTAATCTAAACTACCATTCCACGATAACAAGTTTCTACTATTTCTCATCCTGTACGTTGATTTTTGAACTACGATCTGTTGAACAACAAAGTTTGATTTTATTTATTTCGAAGAAGAATCAAAAAACGCCCCTCTAAACGATATGACGAAATTATACGATAGTATCATCCTTGCGTAACGAATAGTTAATTTATATACGAATTTATTTTTACGTGTAGATGAGTACGACGTCCTATCCAAGTATGACACAACCATTTTCTATGTCACATTCAGCGTCGAATATGTCTGCAGTTACTGGTATGAGACAAGATGCGATGGGTGAGTTCACTTGATATCTAACTGTGCGCTATTCGTATAATAGCCTGTTAATCGATTTACTATTTCATTAACTTGCGAGTTAATTTATAATTAGAAATATTTTACTTCGTAGCATAAGCGAACCGGCGTTATATCCAAACATTGGACGCTCTACCCACGAATACGAACAATAACCGTTGCAGAATTAATTCGTGCAATTAGAAAATGTATTTGTCGGCATTTGGTTTAATTTGGAATTTGATTCGCTATAGATTTATCGCTATTCCGTGTCCAATTACAAAGCGTAGAATTTGCAGAAGCATAAAAGAGAGAAAGGCTAAAAAATACTACAACCGATTCAACTTTATATAGAAACGAAAACATCTGCGTGTGTTCTTTTTTCTTTTCGTGATTATCATAGGCGTTGGTCTAAAGTTATTAAGTGACTTGGTAAAACGTTGGACCGGAAATGACAGGAATCGGACATCCGTACAAACGTTCGTTCGTTCGTTCAGTCCAAGACGTTCTCTCTATTTCCGCTCGAATGCCGTCTTATATCATTTCCGGCGCAAGATGGAATATCGCTTTAAAATCGAATCAAGACTATTCGCGAATTGGCTGTCTCTGGCGGTGTTCGTGCTCGAGTTTTCGCTCGGTATGGGAGCGTAGGTCTTCGACGAATATCTCTGGCTCTTAGAACGATTTAACGTCTTAATGCGATAACAAATCGGCCGATTAACGATTACGACGAACCTCCTGGAAAAGTCATTAAATCGATTCACCGGATTGCTTTCTTAAGAGAAAAGAAATTTACTTTCGTTCGTCGAGCTGTTTCCGATGGGAAAGGGTGGATGGATATCTGATTGTCGTCGGTCTTCCTTTTTCGCGTTAGATTCCATGGCTATTTAACTTGTTATAACTGATCAATAAATTCTTCGTGTTAAAAAGATAATATTCCGTGTATGTCGTTATCTTACGTTCGCCACAATTATTATCGCGATAATTATTGCCATTGGTAACGTATAATAAAAAATATGGAAAGGAAAAGAAGACGATTTCCTATCTTTCATAAGCAAACGATTTTAACGTTCAATCTCGTTATCAATCAAACCAACGAAAATTGTCTTTCTGTTTTGGTTTCCCAGCTAAAGATAAGAATCTGCGGGGTGGATCGATCTATCTACTAATTTATTACTTCGTTTCAGGCATGTCAGCCGAAGACGAGTGGTACAACAAGAGTATTTCCGCTCTGAGAATGAATACGGCTCATCACCCCAACCTCGCTGCGCCAATGTTGCAATATCAAACATAATTGTAAACATTATATGAGTGGATCAGACGAGATCGTTACGATATATATATATAAATATATATTCATATATATTTATATGTATATGTATATATATATATATATATATATTTGACTGCATATCTTCATTCAGGCAACTTAGCACCGCTAAAACGTGTTGTCAAGAGGAGACGAGATTATTTCTCGACACTATGAAGTACATTTTGAGAGAACAGTGGAACGAAATCAAATTAACGCGAGTCTCGCGACATTTTACACAGAAAGAGACGAAATGTCGAATTTACGATAGACACGAAGCAATATCGTGTTAAACGGTTTAACATCTTACTATGATTATCCGTTCATTAATGTTATGATAGAAAATCAGCTCTGACTATTGCGTTTCAGTTAATGGGATATAATCTCTAACGTTTCGTCGTAATGTTAACGAATATTTCGACGAAAGCAACTCTGTTAATATCATTTGGTATTATTGGTAAAGAAAGTAACAAATATTATTCATGTGCGGCGTTACGCATACACACGGATGATATGTATAATTTCATTAAACACACATATTCGCACATAACATTATAATTATTAGTGAAAATGATTATGTATGTACACAATTTTCTATTATTCTGTACAAAGCGTGATATACATATTTCGATCGAACTTTCAATTTTTAAATTAAGTAATACATGTCCCTAGGATCGGAAGGATTTCTGTTCTCGTAACGGTAGTAGAAATGCATATTGCCGCGTAAAGCAGTTTTGCATTTGAATTTATCCGGATTATTCCTAGAATACCGATAAAACGTGTTCTTTTGTCGTTTGTTCGTTTTATTTTTATGATGTACACTTTCTTCCCAACGCTGATAAAGGCAAAGTCAGCGACTAAATGAAACGAACATGTATTTCATGTTTTCTTCGTCCTCTATCTTTTTATTCTCTTCTTTTCTTTTTTCCTTTTTTGACACAGCACGCGCTACGCATAACTAACAATTAGAATAATCGATATGCACGCAGAGTGGAACTCGATACGCGCACAGTCCACGTAATCTTTTTGTTAGTTTCTTAACAACGATCCAAAACAGTTTCGTTAACGGAGGAGATTGTAAATAAGGAAGAGATACGTATACAGTGTAATCAGCAGATATTCTAGCATATGCGATTTTTCAATGTCCTTTTAAAGATATAAGCATACCTAAACTTAGTGGAATATTAGGTATTGATTTGTGTGCTTATGTTGGCCAGAGTTTTAAATAATCGGGATGAGAGACGAGGATAACTGACAATGTCTTGCGTTTGAAATTTGAGAGACGCCAGGGGTCTGAATAAATAATTACGTGGATTTCTATACACAGTTCCTTTCTCGTCTTAGATAATTTTACACCAAATCTTATATCTTTCTTACAAAATTAACGATAATACCTATATATCCATACTTTGACTTAATTTGCGAACAATGTCGTAAAATTATTTTAGTTGTCAGATACAACGGTTTCAAAATATCAAAAGTAAATCGATATTTGCTCTTACTCTTAATCCAATTCTGAAAGTACCAAAATGAAGTTACTTTATTTAAAAGAAAATATACAATTGTGTATGTATCTAGCTAATGTAGATGTTGCGTGCTAAATTATATATAAAATTTCATTGCGCTTGTAAATATATCTCTTAGTAGTTTCATATTTAACGCCTTTCTGGCTTAAAATGAATGATTAAATGAGATATCATATTGATTTACTTTCAGTTTAAAAATGTTGTATTTCTCTTATCGGACAAAATCGACGTAAAAGTAAGCAAGATATCTATTTAAACGAAATTTTATTCAATTTGATCGTTATCGAATAGTTGTTATTCTCCCTGGCGTCTTTCAGTGGTGATATTTGGATCTGTCCAATCAACAATCGTCTATATTGGTGTCATTTTTCGATAATTGTCTAATTAATATATTGATCGAGAATGAAGCTGCAGACGACTGCATTGTTTTCGTGTAGTTTTGCTGCAACCTTATTACTAATATCGCTCGCGGTGTTCCACGCGAAATGTTCCTAAAAATTTGTAACATATCACACGAATATACAAACACATTTGCACTTGCATACATACAAGAAGAAACACAACATATATGTGTGTCTATTACAATGACGCATGCATGAGAGCACACATTCACACACACTAACAAGTATGTCAAAGAGAAAAGATTAAAAGTGGAAATGCATACCGGGCGAGCGTAATATAGTTTTAAGCAAGGGTCACGTATTGTACGTATGTGTTGTACATAGCCTAAATAAAAATTACATTTAAAACTAAACGCGCTGTTCTCAAATATTCCACTTAAAATGATCAAATTGAGAAACGTAAAGGAAATATGAGATAAAGAAAGCACAAGCAAACTTTAACGAATAGACTACGGATTTTTATGCATTTATGTTATTTTTCTTGCTTTTCGATGATTGTAGTGTATTTTTTTCAGACGATAATCCCTTATTCCAAATTGCATTCGCTAACCCACAACCAGCTTTCTTCACCTACATCCCAAAAGCTTCCTCAATTTGCTTGGAGCTCTCTCATTCACACTAAAACTTATATCGTTCATTGTTGAATACCCATTTCTTACAAAAACATGTAAATTGTAAAAAATTTTTTATTCAATGTTACAATTAAATCCTATATGTCAAACATCAATTATGCTGATGAAATTAAGTGTAATAATCACTAATTGTAAGTACAATTTTTGTGTTTCCATTCATAAAAATGTTAATACATTTATATTTATGTTTGTGACAATGAATTCAAGAGTAACTATACAATACAAATAAGATTATGTACAAAATATTTCTAAAACTAATCAACAGTGTTTGTCGATTTTACCTAGATTTGATTTTATATCTGATTGATTGTATATCTTATTATTCAAGCTAGTTGCATTTGCCTGATCTTTTACTTGAATTGGATGTAACAAACTTATAAATGCAATTACTTTTATGTAAATTCACTCTCTATTTTTTCATTTCAAAAATGTATTCTCTATGTTGAGGTCGCAGAGTAGTTATGATTTCAACTTGTATAGAATTGACATAAACTAAACATGAAATTTAATATGATAATATGCTTTTCTATATAGTACATTTTAGTACATTGTATATAGTATTTTTATAAGTAGAACATCATTTCTGAAAAGAAAAAATTAAGTAATTCTTCTATAGAAACAGTTTATCAAATATTTTTGATACGACAGCAACACACATTCAGTGTGCATGTTTATCACATTCAAGGGAAAAGTAATTCATGTTAGAATGTAAAACTTTACGCTATATAATCTCTCTATCGCTAGTTAAATAAATTCTTTTAACTATAACATAACACGGATCTCAAGAATATATCTGCATCTGACAATTCCATCATACTTTTGCGTATTTCATATTCTTATGCATGTAAATGCATATTGCAGCTTTCAAAATAACAATTTCACCATTGTAGATATTTAATAATTTAACAACAAAATCACATCAGTTTTCCATTTAATGTTATCTTCATTTATCCCAGGCCTAATACATACTTAGGTAAATTATATGCAAATCGAGGAATTGCCATGAAAACAGACAATCTGCAAAGAAAATATAATATACAATTATTTTTTAGGTAGGAAATTTGATAACAGCTTAAGAACTGAATATATACATATATACATTTCAGTAGTGGCAATCTCTTAAAAAAAAAAACTTTAATCTATTAATTATGTAGTAATTTAACCTAACCCCAATCTATTTGTAACTTTCGATCAGTAGAAAAATATTAAAACTTTGGAATGCTGTCTAACGATATCGAAATAAGTAGAATTATATATATGTAAATGCAAAAACACAATCGATACATGAAATATTTTAATGAATTGACTTTGATAAGTTCGCTCGTCAAGAGGTTAAATCTTTCGATCTTTTTCCTCTACCATTTTTTATTGTTATAACCAAAACAGAGATACGACTTGTCCAGAGTTTTATCTATAAATTGTTTTGCAGAATTGCATTAAAAATATACAGTGTTTTTGTATAACTTTAAAAGAAACGAATAACATCGTGTTTGTAACATTGATTAATTGAAGATTAGATTGGCACGCGAAAGTATTTGAATAATGATATATTTTTTATTGAGATGGATATAAATATACATATTTTGAAATTGCCGTATGTATCGTAATTAAAATATTAAAATATTATAAATAAAATATATAAAATATTACGTCTAAAAGATGTGAAAGAATATATTAATAAAGATAGTTCTTACTGGAGTACAGTATTGTTTTCAAAAGAGAACAAGTTGAAAATTTTTGGCAGTGATACTTGTAATACTATATGGAAAAAGAAAACCATCTTACAGCAGTAATAACAGCAAAAGATGGATCAACTTCATACTGAACTCTTAAATAATATACTTAATGTTGTCATTACTTCATATTAAAAGTATGATTCAAATACCTTTGTGACCTATGATTTGCCATTAGAACTAATAAAATTTTCTAACTTGAATATGTATTATTTGATTATTTGATTTAATGGAATTTATATATGTTATCTTTATCTTGCACGTTCCCTACGCAAAATACATACAGCAATTTCAAAATTATTTCAATTATAAATATATTGATGTACAAATATTTTTGTGAATCTCTATATGTTAATGAGTCATACTAGTGATACTCATATAGATACTATTGGTTTTAGTTTGAAAACTAATACCTCTCTCTTATGATGAAATAAACATTAATTATTTGTGCAAGTAATATTTAATAACATATTAAAAGAGATGTTATGTATAGTTTCAAAGTTATTAGCAATTTACATTATGTAGTGGAGGCTTTCATAACTAATAAATACTAATTTATGCAGCATTGAGCATAATTTAAGCGTATAGGTGAAATCTATGTACATACTTACACTATAAGCAGTGTAGATTAGTGTTGGAAATTTCAACCACCATAATATATGTTCCATCACCAGAAGGTACTGTCTGTTATTTAATTACTAGGTGCCATTTGCTAATAAATGTGTATATCACATGAAATAGCTTTTTGACCTTAATAAGGGCCAATAAACTGTAAATTTGAGTACTTATTATACAATATTAATATATAATAGTAATAAAAAATGTTAATTTCTTTTTTTTAGTGTAAAAACAATAAAAGATCTTCCGACTTTTGTTTCTATATCATTTGAGTATAAAATTTTTGCAAAATAGTAAAAAGAATAATTAGAATATATTACAAACTTCAAAACACCATCTTTTATAGTAATCTTTTGCTGAAACCACAAAAGCATTAATATATGTACAAGCATTATAGATTTACTAAATATTGTAAAACTGATATTTTATTAAAAAATAACACATACAGTATTTATATATTGCAACAGAATTTTTTAATAATATTGTTTGCCTTGATAATTGATATAACAATTATATCACTTCTTTAGTAATTCATATCACTTCAAAGAATGTGTAATAGTTATAAAATGTACTAATGCTGTGCGCTGTTTATTTTGAAAAATTATGTTGCTACGTTTCTTGCAAGGAAAATGCTGAAACATACGAACAATGTATGCAACTTATATAGTGATTTAATTCTTTATGCAGCATATACATGCACTAAATATGACTTGCAGAAACCTATATTGAATATTAAAACGAAAATTAATTTAATCCTTTGAGTGTCTAGTCCATAAATTAAATAGACAATTTAAAATGATTAGAATAAAAAATTTACTTCGTGAGAAATTGAGAGAATAATACACTGTAACAAATAAAAAATTAAATGCCAAAAAAAAATAAATATATTAATTTAGTACATACTGTGTTTAACAAAAAGATACGCAGGAAAGGAACACATTATTTGTTACTGCTTGCTTTCATTGTATCTGTATTAAAAATTAGATTCAAAAGAATTAGAAAGTATGTGTATCATAACATATATCTTTCCATATTATTTACAACAGGTACAAGTAGTTTAAGTCGTAAAAATGGGATCACATTTTTAACACATTTATGTTATGTTAATAAGCACTCAAAGAGCTAAATGAAAGAAAATCAGGAACAGAAGATAGTTAAGTTGAAAATAATTAAAATGCATTAATATTTCGAAAATAGCAGCACTTAAATATTAGTATATGTTCACTACTTCTTGCAAAAATGTTTTATGATTATTAGATTGCGAATGTTTACGCGTTTATGAGAAATTTAAAGATAAGAAAAAAATATACAGAATATAAATATGTAATATGCAAAAATATATAAAATGTTAAAAAAATAGTCATCAATAATCAATAATATTTAGTAGATGAAACAATTCTCTGCTTTGATTTTATATCTTCAGTTGCATCCACAAAAATATGAACTTGTATAAACATTCGCTAATAATTAAAAATCTTTCATAAAATTAGTATTATTTTGCTTAATATAGACAAAAAGTGGTAATACAAGCAATTTACAACATGCAGATTAGTAAAATATATTGTACATATCAGATCTTTATATAACTATATACATTTGTAGTACTTATTGCTTAGAACTAATTGTTAACATTTATTATAAAATTTCTTAATAATATTATTGATATGATTAATATAATATCATTAATGCCATTAATCACAATTCAAGTATTTACCCATTTCTAAAACTTTGTATTACTTATTTATAGTATTACTTTCATTGCTTTCACTGAATTCTTTAAATTCTTAATTTTATTGCCTATGAGAATATTTTCTAAATTTGTTCGGGAATATATTACTGTTAAAAGAAAATGATTCTTTAAAAAGCCGAATTTTTAAAAATTTGAAGTATTGAAAGAAATGAAATCTTACAAACAAAAAGCTTGAATATTTTGTACATTAAAAATCTGTAAATATTGGCAATTACCTTTCACAAAGGAAGAACACATTATTATAATTAGAAATTAGAGTAATGAAATAGGGAAAAATTATCTAAAGAATACAAGAATTCTCAGTGACAATCATATACGAATAATAATTAAATGACAAGAATATCTGCAGAATTATACGTCAACTCGGTTGGTATTAACATCACCAGAATAAGATTGGAACCACCAATTAGGTACGTACGAGAAAGCGAGTCCGTTGTAAATCCAAGCTCGCCAACCTGTCCTTGTTTCGTTATCTATTCTAGATTCGAGACTTTGACATAGAGCTTTGCGATCGTGACTTCTTCCACTTCGTAAATCACAAAGTAATCTCTTTCGACATTCATCATTACATGGCGGTCTTACGGGAGAGTTCTTATAATAATGTCTAAAACATAACAATACATAATAAATTACGGGTATTTTAATTTTAACTAAATCGTATCAAAAACTGATGTTGTTTAAGAGATATCATATCTCCACTTTAATGCCTGATCAATTTTATGACCTCACTATATCTCTTACTTACTTATAGTACAAATCGAAAAGCGAAGGTTCATTGCTCATCTTATCTATCAAGGTATCCCAATCTCGTGGTAAAAGCGATGGCATTTGATACGCTTGTCGGGCACTGTACATTTTGTGCCAAATAGGATAATCGTAAAGATTCGCTTCTTTTAGATTCATTACCCAGCTTTCGTGATCCACGACCATCTGTAACAAAATTACGACACATTTTAATCACACAATCATATAATAAAAAAGAGTTTAGGATAACTTACCCTCGTGGTTTTAGGATGATCACCATCAACATAGTATATTCTGTATCCTGGATTGAGTTCATAATAAGGCGTAACCGATGGCCCGACGTAAGCTATGCTAACAGCTCTTCCAAGATCAGCGGTATCGTAAAACAATTGGAATTCATCATAGTGGGTATGTCCAAAAAATTGTGCCGTGATTGTAGATTCGTACCTGTAAACATTGAATTTACAGATAAAACTTTAGGTTCGAATCTACTTGAAAGTATGTACTTCTTTTCTTTTTTTTTTTTTAATACTTATAGAGGATTCGAATCTAGTCGGTCAATATTCGAATCGATCTGCGATATGCCTGACCCCATCGCTATTGAATATCAATATATTTTTCATTTTTTAGTATCTTATTACTTTTTTGTTACACCGTGTATTACCGCAACATAAGACTGGCAGCATGAAAACCGATAAAACTCTTCGATAAACCTATTAGTATGCGTCTGGACATAAATGTTACAGCAGATGAATCATAGTCATTTGGAAACTCGTTACTACTATACTAGCCTGTTGATGATTTGATAATAGTTCCTAGACCACACTTTCAAACAGTCCGAATGACCAGGTGGAATATGCCCAATGATGTGAACTTTCTCGCCATTCATTTCAGCTCCTTGCAACTCATAAACTAGCCATTGCAGTTCGCTCACTGGATCCGTACTATTTATTAGCAGCCACCAGTTTTTGTTATTGCAATAATTCATATTGACAGAAAGGATTCTGAATCCTGGACGCACTAGAACCGAATAAAAAGCACCACGGCGAACAGTGTGTGAAACACCTGCTGGTAACCAATGTCTCCAATGTTTATCGAGCGCGTCGTACAACCACGATATGTCGTTTTCTTTTGGCACAAATGGTGGTGGAAAACTGAAATATGTTTTTTGGATTAATCTCTTTCCTTTTACTATTTTTATATACTTTATTGTTAAACCAATTGAATAGAAAATCAGGGATTACACGTTATTAATAGCAAGGTAGTATTAATAACAAAGTTTGTCAATGAAACAATCGAAATATTGTCTACAAAGAAGAAAGTTGAGGAAGTAACTAAAGAATTTTAGTTACCTATTAACAGGAGCACTTTCATGATTTCCAAGAGCAGGAAAGATCGGTATTCCAGGAAACATCTCAATGAGCTGTGTCACCGTTTCATGCAAAACTTTCAGATTTTCCTCTCGTGTTTGATTCCACACGTCATGAGGTGGTAAATCACCGGTCCACAAAATGTAGTCGATATCCTGGATTAACATGAGAAATTCTCGAAATTATACTGTACGAATTTTTGTAAGAACATCTTTTCTTCTAAACATTTCAGATTAAAGTAAATCAACTACTTTTCCACATTTCTCATTTACTTAAATATCACAGACAATCACCGTTCCTTGTTTTAAACATAATTACAAATTTTATACAATTTAATAGCAAAAGTTAACATTCGTTCTTCCAAGTTGTCACTTTCTATCTTTATTTCAAATAAAATTTCTCTGATTGTCAACTGTAGCGCATATAAATCTAACTACTTACAGAATGTGTATCCGCGATGTGCCTAAGCATATGTTCAACCGTTCTTTTTGGCGTGTCGCATTTTCGGTAGTCACCCCATCGTCCAGCACGTGCGGCTGGTGTCTGGGGTGCCCCATTGGTTAATCTGCAGCACAAGGGTTCATTACAATCTGCGTTCGCACCCTCTTGGTAGTAAGGATCGTAGTGCGTATCAGAGATATGAAGAACTTTGAAGGTAGGCGCACCTTCTTGAGGCGGCACGGGTGGTTTCACAGGTGGTTTATTCACTGGCGGGAATGCAACTTCCCATTCGTGCAGAGGATTATACGCGTCGTCGCATGCGTCGCCGATAACAAAGCTGCAGATTTGCGCTGGTCCCATATCTACTTGTTTCAGCACGTAAATGACTTCGCCCTAAAGAAAACCATCGTTCAACGTGCAATTAATTCGATGTGAAACAGTCTATAACGATATTTAATATTTCAAGTAAACTGGAAATTTTTACGCAAAGCTTATTCATCTATGCATCTATAAAAAGTTCGAAGATTTTGATCACAAAGTAACGCTAAAATCAGAAGATCAATAAGAATGTACTTATCGTGGTTTTCTCCTGTGGCTTTCATACACGAATAATTAAAAATAATAAGAAATAATTTTAAATATTAGATAGAGTTTCGTTTCAAAGGAGATGTTTTTCAAGATGAACCAGTTTAAACGATAGGAAATTGTAGAATGCTTTGATAGAAGGGAAATTAATATCGTAAAACTTACCCCAAAGAGTAACGTAACTCCGTGACAAACTCGAGGGCTTTGAATATTAAGGGATGTACAAAATTGGTAAATGCTGTTCATAATTTCTTCATCGTTTTTGCCAACCTTTATGTAATGTAGAAGAAGACCTGCCCCAACTTTGCACGCTGAACAAGACACTTTTGACATCACCGATGTCTCCACCTCCATCATCACTTGCTTTAGATCCAGTAATTTTAAAGCTTTGTCTACAAATCCTGACAAGTGTCCATTTGATTGCGCGTTCTCCATCTCCCACAACATTCTGGAATAATTATGCTGAAAGGGAACACGCAAATTTTTATCGCGATCAATGATAGAATATTAAAACGATTAAATATAGTTACATAAAATTTATCGGCAATTAGACCGCGGGCTCTCTATTTAAATTCGTCGTAATTTGTTTAATAAAATAATAATATTGACAATGCAAGCAAGGCTGGTTCTCTTTTACACAAATAAAATTATTCGATTATTCGGACAGTTGGTGCGGTGATTAATTCGGATATCCATGGCAGTTAGAAATATTTCCTAGAAAGTTGCGAGAAGCAAGTAGATCCCCCCACGCAGCAAACGCATCTTTTCTTTTTTCTTTCTTCGTTCGGAGAATAATGAATTTTCTGTCGAAACGAAGAATCGTATCATCGCAAAAACTTTCGCGGGGAAAGTCACTGACATTGGATTAGAGTCTACGTATAAACCTAAGTAGGAAGGATACAGTACAGGTACATGTATACTTATCCTTGTTGATCAAGTTGGTGAAAGTATTTTGGCACTGAAAGTGAGAGTTGGCGACATCGTGGAACGTGAAAAAAGGCGGGGAAATACGGAAGAACCAAAAGACAAGGTAACACCTTGTGAAAATAAATCGATATACAGAGTGTTTCCGAAATCATAGCACAACCGGAAAGGAAATGATACCTCGTGTGAAAATATAGAATAATATTTTTTTCACGTACAATTCCCCGAACTTCGGTTCTCAAATTTTATATTCTCTGCCTTGTATTTAATATGCGTAATTCAACATAACGTTGCGAGTCCGGTATTTCTTGACCGATACCACTACTCTATTCCTTACATACGCCACGCGTTATCCTGTGTCCCACATCCCGTGAACTTGACTTCGGATGTACAGATATAGGATATTGGCACGTAGGATATAGAGTATGTGAATGGTATGGAAAGTGGGATAGAGATCGCGGGGTCTAATATGCACCTTTTCACTCAGAAACGCACTTTCGCAGCGCATATGTAACTTTTTTGTATTAGTAATGGAATATTGGCTGTGGGAGACGCGCATGACACAGAGAGATATGAGATATTCCGAGTGGATCGCGTTAAGTTAACGTTTTCGAAAATGAGTCTCGGTCTATAAAAGTTTGGAAAGCCCCGAACTTGCGCGTAGCACAGAGACGTTACAAATTTTCTTACCCGTGAAAGTTGCTCGAGATTGGTGCCATTAATGCGGATAGTTTCCGCGGTCGGTGGTAAATCTTTCAGCGTATCAGTAAATGGTAAAACGGTAACGTCCAACCCTCTTGCTGCACTTGCTTTGGCGAGCCATTCGTCTGCAAGTTGCGTCCAGTTGCTCATAGGCATTTCCTCTTCCTCCTTTGACCTGTCCCTGACGGGACTTCCTGTAAGAACAAAACAATAAACTTTTCTTTTTTTTTGGAGAAGGAAATGTGGTATTTAAGCGTTTCAACGATACGACCGTAGATGAAACACGTATGAAACTGTATAGCAGGACAAAACTATGTACCGTGCTTATCTCTATTGACAAAACCGAGTTCAATATGTACTTATGAATTCGAAAAAGATGCAACATCCAAGGGTTCTCTCTATTTCGTATAGCTCGAAGTTCATTTTCAGGATTCTATTCTTTGGTACTTTGATGTTCGTTTAAGCAAATTTGCAAAGTATGCCAATGTCAGAAATGTATAAGTATGTACAAGTACGTGTTGATGCGGAGTATGAGCTTAAATTATATAATTTCTCCGATACGCTAGAAACATCCTATAATAAGAGTGTCTTAGGAAATCCCATAATTCGTAATCAAATCGATATCATCGAACAGCATATAAATTTCAAGTACTTTCTCTATAAAACGAGGTTATAGTATTGCAAACGTTTCGCTCCATTTTCGACGTGAGTAATAAACTATCATATAGTTTATGTAAAAGTAGTAATGTGCTCGAACCTCCTTCTCCCTTGCCCTGTGTTTTTTTCATTTTTTCTCTTTTTATAGCTACACAGTACTGTACGCTCTTTGTTTAATTAATCTAATGATCTAAAATACAATTTACATACCAACAGCGCTTTTCAACATTCCAACGAGGGAAAGGCAAATAAGAATACTCGTGATGGTCCATCTTTGATTTGGCATGCTACGATTTGGCTCTTTGGTATCGTCAACTGAAACGAGAAAAGTAGCTACTTTACATCAGATATTCGTAGCAAGCAGCAAATTATAAATTGTTGAAGTGATTAACACTTCTAAGAAAACTCTAAATCTGATCTGTTTAGTTTTCTCAATCACTAAAGCCATCGACAGGCCATAGACAAAAGACAGCCGCATGGCAACCATAGACAATAGACAGGCAACGATGGCTTCGGGGTTTTCAGTTACTAGGTAACACTGCTAACGCGCGGATCTGGACCAGCTCAAACTGTATTCATATTTGTATATACACTTCTTCGTTAAATATACTTTTTCTATCGTACAATTTATCCACGCGTTCCTCTATCCATATAACCAATAACCACAACACAAATAAATAGATTATAAATAAAAATTTATTTAGGCGATCTTTAATGGCGTGTAGCAGTGTTTGCCGACGTGGAACGTACACATTACTCGGAGGAAATCTCGAATACATATTTTGGAGGCAATTTGGAAAATTACGTTCCATTCGTCATTTTTATCGCCGGTATAGCCAAGAAATCACTATTGCTTTTTATACCAGCAGGCGTGTTCCTTCTTACGTAACATTCTTACGTGTTGCTGGTCTCCCGATTACCCATTTTGCCATAATTAACTAGATCAAGCAGTCTAATTAAAAACACCTCCGCTATTCCCTTTTGTCTTATTCGAATTACCTATTTATATTATATATATATATGTTGAAAGCTTGGTTTATCACGCTAGACGCTGCATCAAAATCTTTTTGGAACATTGAGGTGAGGCGCGATGCAAAAAATGTTGGGATGACAAAGTTGAGATTTGGGATACGCTAATGTATAGGGAATATTAATAACGATTAATTTAAGCAAACGATCGGTCAACCTATTAATCGAGGATCGTGTGTCGCAGTCTGTGAAATTGCACGCGCAATGGATGTTCTTTCGATCGTAACGTGACTACCGGTTGCAGTGGGTCAGTGAGATCTGTTTTGGCGAAAGTTCGATGTGCGATCGTATCTAACTGATGCGCTATTTCCGTATATCTCTTTCCTTTCCTTTCACGAGATTCTCACAACGTTTACAATTAGTCGCAGCAAACTATGACCGATCGAACACTCCGATACACTCGATCGCCACAAATCGCTATGGAAAGCCCGGTGATTGATCGCTATTCACGATTATTTCAAGCAATATCAATGACTCGCATTGTTCTTAGATTAATAACTTCTTCGCTGAATTTGTTTAACAGGGAGAAGAAGAGAAAAGAGGAGAGAGTGGCATAAATACTCTACTTGTGATTTCTGCGATTAATCTATTCGTACCGATAACGTGGGACCGTATTCGCAGTCAAATTATTCGAGAAGCTGGTTTCTCAATTTAATAATCATTTCTCGAATATTGTATTGACGTATGTGCTGAAAACCTGGGCTCTCTCTTGCGTAATTAGACTAATATTATTAGTGAAAGTTTGCAATTCGCACGTTACAAGTTACCAGAATTAATACATTCTTTCTTACCAGAGTAAAAATTAAGTTCTACAAATGAACTTTAGAAATCGTCGGTCACTCGATTATTCTACATGACGTGAAATTGCAAAATTGTAAAATAGTCCGCGTAACTCGCAATTTGTAACTTGCGTATTTATCAATATCGCTGATTAATTTTCTACAAAATTACCGTGTGTCTCGTTGTGTGTTTATTATTAGCAAATTACCGTGCAACAGAGCTCCGGTATATACACAACATAAAATAAACCTACTCTGTTGTGAAACTCTTGCACTTTCGATAACAATGAGCGGAAGGAGGTTAAGCGAACTCAAACACAAAAGAAAGAGGGAATAAACGCATTCCATTCGATTTTCAAGCGAACTTGCCCATTCGCCACGGAGTTGATCGATAATTTTATGTTCCGTTTATCTGTCTGAGAAACGAGCGCTATTCGATCGCGTCCCGCCAATAAAAATAACGGTGCACCGAAACTACTTCGAATTTCCTAGCACGGAGGAATTCCAAAGGTTCGGTTGATGAATCAAACGGCGAGAGAACGAGTAAAACAGCCAAGTGGAATAAGCGGTTAACCGTTATTCGACCCACCAAGGGACCTTGCTTGCTGAAAGAAGCCACACTTCGGCTATGCTCCGTATTTCACTCATTCAAAACGAAATCGTCGCGGACCGATCTTTCAGACTCTCAGCTTCCGCGCTCGCTTCCCACTCTCCGGCTACGTGACTAGTGTTTCACCGCGAGAACAAATTTTAGGCTGGACCGAACGAGTAGAGCTTTGAAAACTCTACTATGCCACGAATCGTAACATCTATAACTAGGATATTTATGCGTATAATTGAAAAAATGTAATTTCTCGTTACCATCGGGGCAAATCACGATAAGAAATTATATAAATTATAAATAAGGTATAGTTGTAATTTCGAATCACCGTGTCATATATAATATCTTTAAAGACGAACTCGTAGTAATCCTTTCGTCCCCTCCGATTTCCATGATATTCGAATATGTTGTAAAGTTGGACGTCGGTCTCGTTTAGTTTTCCAGATGTTTGCAAGAAACACTACAATCGTGTAGATACCATTGCAGAGTATTTCTGCTTATGGTTGCAGCATGTGCAGCGTGTGCAGATGCGCATAGCTATAGCCAAAATTCATCGTAGAGATACCAGTAGTTTTTTGTGAATATCCTGAGAACTAAAGCCGACCAAAGCTTGTACGTATAGGAGAAAGTTGTTGAAAACGTTGGGTATTACAAAATATTCAGTAAATATTATCGAAATCGGAAAATTCTACGGAACGGTTCTACAAGTTCATCTCTTTAAAAGATACGATAAGTGAGAAATAAGATAAAAGTAACAAATAAGATAAAAAGCAGCAAGGATAAGATTTTGAACAATCACGATGAACGATATGGTTTACGAGCAATTAAGATAAACTGCAGAAAACGTAAACTCAGAAAGTGTAAAGGTTGTTGAAAAATATTTCAATGAAAAGATTTATACAGAAAATAAGCGCAGGTCATTGCACGAAGTTGATTATCGCTGTCAAGAGGCGCAAAAAATGTACGATGATGATTATGACAATAAGGAGAATTGTTCGATTTCAGGAACAGTAAGAGTATTATCATACATCAGTGGAGTATGTGTATTAGTGTTGACCTCGGCAATAAAATTTACCATTTCCTGCTTAAATGTCATTGAGTTGTGTTACTGAATGATTCGTTGGTCAGCTTGAAAAGAGAATCTCTCATTGTCAAGCATCAAACAGTCCTTCATCATGCGGCAATAAGTTTCCACGATTACCGTGGCACTTGAAACTTTAAATCGCTGATCTTCTTTAAGTTTCAATCATCCAATATACGTATAATATCTCTTTGAAACTTTGCCAAGTTTTCAATTCTCTCGGTTTAAAATTCACATTTTTCATGACGATAATTTTTCATCACAGATAATTCTTTCCTATTATTTCTAGACACCAATATTTATGCGATATTAAATTTCGCGGTAATTGACGATATCTCTTCCACCTCGCCTCTTTCGATGATTTTTTAATACGTTGTCGAGGGTATGATTCCCAACAATTTTTTCCTGTGCGTGTAACAGCCGCTCCATTTGGTTTCCTGTATATTCGTAAAAAAATTGTCGGTGCCATTACAGTGAATTCTACTCATACTGTGTACGTCTGTGACAACGTATACGTCAGTATTGGTTGCCGGCCGACGCACCGTCAGATACGACCGCATAAAATGAAATTTAAACCCAAGCTTATATGAACTATACACAAAAAACAAGAATTAAGTTTGGGTTAGGCGGCTATATTATCTGACCGCTCGACAGCATGGTGGCCGACAAACAATAGCGACGCATAACTATAGCTAGAACTCACTGTGGGACTACCGGCAGATTTTTGCGAATATATATAATAATAATAATACAACATATATACATATAATACTAATACTACTTACTATATACATATGCATATTATATACTAATTCTACAACATATATATATATACAACATAATTTCGTCATTACTTATTACAGTTTATTGTTCATCGTGCAAAAAATTATGTGCATTAAATAAATGAAATTTATGTTTCTGCTAGCTAGAATGAATGTTTTAACACATTGAATGCCAATCAGCTCAATAATACTATTACATAACAAACAAATATGTGAAACAATAGTCTCTCGAACGAATAAGAATCACGGTATAAAAGTATCCCCGATTATTGTAAGGAAACTATCACTTAACCTATATACCTATAGTTACAGGGAGAGACGAGTTAACTCGTCGCTCGAATTAGTAATCTCGTGGAAATAATAATATGTTTATTTAGCAATCATCTATCTATTATGACTTATTGACTTTTGCTGAATATAAATTATATCATGTTTATAGTATTTCGAAAAATTTAATGTTCGGTATTTTCCATTAAAGAACGTTTAACAGTTAAAATTATGTTCTACGTAATATCGTTACTTAACGCCGATAATGTTATATAGAAAAATCAACAAACTGTGTGATACATAAACTGTGCGATAGGAAGGAATAGTGTTTCAGTTGAAGAAGAGGTGTCGATATCTTCATGATATGATAATAGTAATTCAATCGACTATTCAATATAGTCATAACCATATTACATGATAAGAAGGTTTGTATTACCTGTATCGTAATTCATATTGTTTTTCGAACCTTAAGAGTTTTGATATCACGATTTCGTTGCACAAAAGGCTGCATACCATTGGTTCGCAACTAGTACTAGCTGGTTCACGCTTGGTGCTAATAATAATCTATCTAAATTTCTATCAAGTACTTTATACATAGGCGAACCCAAACTTCATCTACGCGGAACTAATTTTTGTCTAACACTAAATGTATGTAAATATCTACTTCTACATACAATTTCCGATTGGTTTCAAATGCTAATACAATCATGACAGCCGTACCTCGTTACAGCGTTAATGGGATCCATTCAAAATTTCAAAGTGTCTCGCATAATACATGGTAAATGTTCAAACACTTCCGCGAACCAGTGTACATATGTGTCAAATGTATTAGCAGAATTTTCTAAATTACAATGCAAATTATTTACATACATTCTTATCTAACTACGTTTACGCGTAAAACAGGTTTAAATTTCTGTATATCAAAGCTGAGGCTATTCGAATTAAACCGTATGAACAGGAAGCCGTCACGAATACTACAGTTAATCGTATGCGAAGTTGAAAGTTGTCAAACCAATGAGGAACACCTTGTATAGAATCTAGCAAGAAGGGGGTCATTAACTGTCATCGATTAACGAGAGTAGACATACATATTAGTTTGGCACTCTCGGCGAATGATAATATATTATTAAACATTTTGCTTTGATAGAGTTTGACAGTCTCATAGAGTCAAGAATAGAATGATGTCTGGCATAAAATAATCACTGTGTGAACAACAGCCGAATTCAATTAGCTTTTAGCTGTGGTTGCTTGACTCTGCTTACTTACTCGCATTATCTTAAATACCACTGCATGTACGAGTAGTAATATTTAAGAGATAACATAGGAAATGACTTGGTTGTATCTGATTCCTCTATAAAAAATAACTTCAAAAATTTTAACTGAACAGTACTTCTGCTAAAATCCTCAAAACAATCAAATGTTTTCCAAGAATAATAAAATTCAAGCTGTAATTAAAAGAAATGGAAAAATTTTACCTTGAATTTCAATTCTGTATCACTTTTGGCAACATTCTCTTTCTGTAACATTTTCTTTATTATAAATGCCCACTGATCCAAAGACAATTGCAATTGTATATGAGAGTATAAAATAATATTGTATAAAATACAAAATTATACAAATAATTTTCAGTCAACTTTGGAGTGTATACTACATACATTACATGATCGTTAATAGCAGAAAATAAGAATTTTCAGGAATGTAGGAACACTTAAAAGACACGAACAAGTTACGAAATCGTAGCACAAGGCACGAAGGAAGTGTAATTGTTCTCGATAGAATCTGTTTTCATCAATTTGGAAAAATTCTCACGTAAACGAGACATTACGCAAGAAAAATGCTTGAAACGATGTTACGAAATAGTGACTGTCACTAATTCTTTCCTGTTCGTTGTTCTAATCTTCCAACAATTATAATCCAATAATGAATAGCTGCTCGCAATGTACGTACTCTTATTTGTTTTAATAAGAAGTAATTCAACGAATGAAAATTTCAAAAATTCAATTCAAAGCAGATTCTTAAAAAGCGATAGAATTTGCAAAGAATTCTTGAAACAAAAAATAGAATTATATTTTATTCTATTAAAAGCAGAATATTAATTTAAATTAGGTATCTGGCACACGTTGAGCGTAGAGTAATGCAATGCAGTACAGTAATAAACTCAAAATAGCATATTCTCTGCATTACACTCTGTATGTGGTAGCTTTTACTAGTTTTAAACTTCGGAATGTGTATAAAAAATGATATGACTTTCTTGACATACATAAACAGATAGATAGTGTAAAACAGTATGAAAACTAGACAAAGAATTATAAACAAATTGAAACGCAAGCATTCGAACTATAAACTGAAGTAAACGTAAAAGAATCATGTCTGCCACTTATAAGTTATGTTCCATAGATACTCTGAATGCTTAACATTTTTTATTATTTCTCGCATATGCAGAGTACTTGCCATTAAATCGATCAAACATTTAAACATCAACTCCATTGAACATTTCATTAAACATTAGCTCGATTGAATATACGGGGTGTTTCGTTTATCTGCAAACAGTAGAACATCTCACGAGAGATTAAAATTATCAAAAAATGTTTTAACAAAAGCTATTTGATTCGATGTGATTCATAAAATTAATCAAATGTCATATTACCCAACTCCAATCAGTTTGTGTGAAATTTTTGTACTTTCTAGTCTAGCAAATTGTAGTCTGAGTTTTCTCTGATACTGTGTAAGCAAGCTTCGTGAAACGTCAACATTCATAATATTAATATTAGAATATATTTTTAAACACTGTTTCATTTCTACAATATTCTTAATATTTGCGTATTAAATCGCATTATCAATCGTTTTAAGTTGACATTATAGTCAATTATGTCAGGATAGGTTCTAATAATAATCAATGTTAACGTAATAATTCATAATAGTTGACATTAATATGCAATGCTATCAGATACGTATCATAACAAGTAATAGAAATACATTAAAAGAATATTTTAAAAATATTTTATTACAAAAGCAAGATAATGCTAATCTCAAGTTAACATATATAGATATGTGAAACGGGTCGATAAATTGCAATGTATGTATATTCCACGACTGAGTCAACTGTAAAATAATTTAGGAATATGAAGCACGTAATATGATATATGTTTGTCTATTCGAATAAAATAATTCGAGAATCTCTAAATGCATAATCTAAATATGTACTCGTATTGTACAAACTTGAGCATGGACGTTCCATATACCATTTTCAAAGTTGCGGAAGGATCAAGAAAAGGCTGTTGAAAGCAAAAAACAGGAAATCATTAAGATAGATAAGAAAATAGCACATACTTTTAAGGAAATGTTAGCAAGGACAAGAGAAGAAATTATTACTTCTGATTCACTTTTCTATTTAGTTGTTCCAAAGCGATACTTTTTACTTTTATCTCAAATAACATTTATCCAAGTCTCTAAGAAACTTGTATCTTGTGATTTGTAAAATTTCACTAGTAATATTAATTTAATTATGCAAGGAATCCTAGAAATGAGATGAACAGTTCTGTTGTTCCAATTACCGCTAATAAAATGTGCTACATCGTAACATTTACTGATTTCCCCCTTCGTTTGATACGAAAGATTCATGTAAAAAATAGTATTATACTTTTATCTTTAAATCTGAGGTATAATTTTTTAGGAGGAACCAGTTTTACACCAGTATAGAACACAACTAAAAAAATCTACGCAAAAATTGTTTCATCCATTAAATCTCCGGTGGACATGAAATATTACGCTTTAAACATCATAAACACAACTAATAATTCTAATCTATACTCTTTTGCCTGCCCAGTAAAGAAATACCATAACGAGTTACTATACTTCGGGAATTTTACCTATTTTTTAGCGTGTTACGCATCCTGTACATTTTTGCATCTTTCGATTCCCTATAAGTTAATAAACGTTCGTATAAACGTATGGAACTATACATCAGGCACTCATTCAACGAATCGTTCACGACCAACAGCCGATCGTCCTGTGTCTGAAGCATCTAACCTACTTAATCCTCGCTCTCTCTCACCGTGACGTCACTCACTACCATCGTAACTTTGTCAAGACCCCCAGATTTACTTTAGATGAGCAATCGTAACTTGTCTCAAGAACTTTTATGCAAAAGAGTCATAATCATAGGCAATTTTATGAATTAATAGCATTTTCACTGAGGACTGATCTCATTTCGATTACCCTTGAATAATAAGTATATGAGCTTGTGCGCAAGCATCGTGAATATCTGACGTAGCCGACATAATAGGATTGGAAAATATTTGAAAAGTTATTTCGAGAAATGTTTACGTATACAAATAATTGTATTCATAAAAATACTAAATTACATAAATATTCATAGTCTAATAATGATATACGAATAATGTTCTATACTGAAAAATCAATATAAACGTTAATGTCTTAATAATAATTATGTTTACATATAATAACGGTTTAAATCATATCGTATTATGTATATTAATTTCCTTGTTCCATTCTAACGAATCGTTTGTTTATCATTACCAAGACCCTCCGATTGATTTTCTCATAAGCCTCGTTCAGATTAGCCAAGTTACTTAAATTCAAACGACTTGACGTCAACTGATTTGACAAATAAATAAAAATTTGGAAGAATATTTCAAGTTAAATAAATAACGGGTTCACACTGATTGAAGTAATTTCAAGCTTCTTGGATGTATGTAGGTAGCTTGACTAATATGCATTTTGCTTGAATTATGCATTCTAATCAATACGAAGTGTCATTGAAACTATACAAGATGTATAGCGTAACTATCAAGTTCAATGCAATAAGTTCAAAGAAGAAAAAACGTCGTTATCGCCCGCTACTGTTATGAATACGAACTGATATAATGTCCCGATATAATATGTATGTACAACATTACATTAATCAATTTAATACATTACATTGAAATCAAGGAAAACAATTTAGATAATCCGTAGAAAAATATCTGGATACTTTTTTATTACTTTTGACTTGTGACTTTTGATTGTAGTCAAATGTAACTGCAATGATTTTATTCTTCATAGTTATCATAGCTATTTCTACAGTTTACTACAACTCGGTTAAATTAATTTCTGAAAGATAATATGCAATAACAAAACTAATGCTTGAAATTGTGATGCTTTACAAAACTACGATACCTAGTTATGTCTGTATGTGTGAAGTCTTCAAACGCAATTTAGTTATTCTATATTTTTGTTTTATTTTCATCATAAAATCTCCTTAACTTCACTCGTCATATGAATTGAGGACGATGTTGTATATCGATAAGATTGTTAAAACAAATAAATAAAAGATGATCGATACATACGAAGTCGTGGTAAAAGAATGCAAAGACAGAACGTATTGCTCAATCGTTTTTGATGGCGTAAGAATACACTTGGTTTGCAAAAACGAAAAGGCCTTATGAAATTCCTGACCATGGGGATTTTCATCACGCGTATCGAGCTCTCCACATAGCAGCGCCGTATTTAATTGAAATGCGTGTCTTGAAAGTCATTCGTATTGTTCGAGTGAACACACGTCAAAAAAAACTCCAACGCGAAACCTTTCATGTAAGACGTGAGTTCCATTCCCACTAATCCTAAGGTTTCATTGTAACTTATCTGCTTCGATATTCTTTCAGCATTCGGTTTGGCTTGTGCCCAAGATTCTTACTTTTGTCTATACAAGACTTGCATTTCTTAAAAAGTATAATATGGACATGTAGTGTAAATAAAAATAAGGACAGGACATAGGTAAGATGTTTTTGCGTTCTTAATTTGGCTGTTTTCGACCAATATAGATTTTAAAAATATGTTTTCAGCTATCAAACAAACTTAATACAATCGTGTTAAAGGTTTATTTCATTTAAATTAATAATAGGCCAACTTTTGATAATGACTGATGGTTTTTTAATGAACACTGATGACTTTTTAACTATATCGTTAATGAAGCCGACAAATGTACTATAATCTTCTAATTGCCTCGAAGATATTAAAAATTGTCATCCTCTGGGACGTACTTACGTATTACATTAGGAAACACTGCACTGATACCTTATTTCTATACATGTATAATATATTTATATTTATTGTGCTAGATAGTAGAAGACAATATAACAAAAATTTTATTGCTTTGATTGCGAAAGGAATTTAATTGCATAGAAAAATTAAGGGGCTGCGAGGTTATGCGTCCAACAACATTTTCGACAACTTTTAAATGAATATGTATATAACTAAACATGTCCATCGATAACTTCCCAATACAATTAGTAACTTCAAGAGTAATGAAATATGTTAAAGCAGCAATAATAGTCTGCCTACTTATCAGCTAATTACAATAATAATGATATAAACTAAAATGTAAGAAAACTTACAAATTTTGAAGTACGTAAGGTGTCACGTGGTACATAAAGAATCGTTGGGAAGTGCAAGGATCGAAGAAATAATCGACAGTTTGAAAAATGTCTAAGGAACTAAGTACTGTCCGAGATAAATCAGTTTTGTAACATTTCAAGATTCAGCCGGACGTTCCGCACGTTTTCTAGATCACCAGGGACAAAACGCGCACACACACGTGTTCACCGCACTCCACGATATTTACCGAAAGGATTCTCCTTCTCTCTTTCTTTCTCCCCCCCACTCGGTTGTTGGTATTCCACGCGCGTGCGTATTAACCCGCAACACAAACGTGTCCCAACCTGGCCGCAGTGACGACTCGGCGTGCACTGAGCAATACTCGGCAAACGCACAGAAATATCCCACCTACTATTTCATCCCACACTCCCACTCTTGTCCCCACCATTTGCATATAGCTTTTTGTAACTTCATCTGGCTCCGTTAATTCTTTCTGTAATGATTTACGAAGTTAAATAATTATCTAAGTAAACGATAAATATATTCGTCTTTGTTTAAAAACAGTTAAAGCCTAAAACTGATTCCTATGTTAGTACCTTGCATCTTCTTTACAAGAACGTTAAAAAAGGGGTGGTTTTATTATTAATAGTAAAAATTATAGTTTTTAATACAAGTTAACCTGTGAAAAAGCATTAGAACTTTAGCAAAATAAAAATGAACATTCGACTGCGGTTGACCCGTATAGTAGAGCCCCAAATTATATATTATGCGAAACCCACAGCACAAAAATTACAGCATTATGATACTGCTTTATCGTTTAAAAACTTGCTCAATTTATTTACGAATTGTTTGAGTTAGATAAAAAAAAAGCTTCCTAGACATGTGAAAAGACGATCGCGATTGATTCAAGTTCAAATAACGATATTTAGAACCAATAAAACAACAAGAGGTAAAACGATAATAGACTATAATTTCTACTAAGACAGTGCGGATTTATATTTTTTAAGCGCGTGGTTGCATTCCTGGAAATAAGCTTGTTACTCTGACATTTTTTTCTTGAGTGCAACTAGAAAAGAGATACGATGTGTTCTAGTTGCGTGAATTACCCTGTGTACTTGTACACATGTAAAAGAGTTATAGTGTAATAGATTTTTAATCAGTCTCCTATTATACATCGTTATATGAGAAAATAAAACATACGTTATCAAAGATAAAGGTGATTATTGCACTATGATGTATATACTTAACGACAAAAATAAATTCGTATTCTAAGAAAAGAAATTATCTAGAGAAATATTATTCACCAATGCATGATATATATTTTCCTGATGATATTACTTTGTTTTTTACATTTTCTACGAAACGATAAAAGTATTAGGTATAAATTAACAGTATTAAGGTTTTACTGAGATAATCATTGAACACGTTAGAAGTAGGCACGTGTTCGATAGTGATGGTCCAAGAGATCTTATTAATTATTTATATTTCTGCATATTGACTTATTGTACTTACAGATAAGATAACTGTCATAGAAAAAGCTGTTTGCTTCTAGGTTTATATAGGCGTTATTACACTGCTTTATTCTCGTCAGTTCGTTTTAAGACGCGTGTCAATACGTTATAGTTTCTAATTCTTCTGGAATTTTAAATCAACATTTATATCGATTTCAACAACTCATAAACGTTGACTTTATTCGTCGCCACCCAGTGCTGTATAAAATGTTATTGCTAACGTCATTACTGATACCGACGATTTTTACCAATTTAATTAGCTGTAACAATGTCAATGCTTCTACTAACGCTGTATTAACGAGACCATCCAGTCGGGCTTATAATTGTTTTCTGAAAATTAATTACGGCTGCGACGTATTCGGATCTAATAACAATGTTGGCACGATTATTGGTTCAGCAGATTTCATAAAAGAGGGGCCAAAGGATGGAGAAATCGCTAGTGCTGGAAACTCGTTGTATGATGTATTAGACGAACATCGATCTGGACGTTGGAGCCAGTCTTACTTAAAAATAAAGGAGCATAACGCCACTCATTTTGCTACGGAGATTTCTTGGATATTTAGCGATAAAACAGTGGTAGTTGACAAGGTTCAAGTATTTTTATCCAATGGCAATTACACGGAGGATCAACCGATTCGAAGATCCTCGTTGAATTTAGCGTGCTCGTATCAAACCAACGATCGTCTGATCGTTGAAAATTACGTTTTCCGATTCAACTGCTACATTCCCGGTGAATTAATCAAAGACCTTTTCTACCACTCTAAAGGTTCAGGAATTCTTTTATCGACCTTGAAAATAGCTGGAACAAATTATGCGTTCTATCAAGTCGCTGACGTTTCCGTTCACGGAACTGTTAAACAGATCACCAATTACCATGGATTTGTTTCCGAGCCACCTAGTCGTGCGGCGTTGTGTAGATCGAGGATAAACAAACATTGCGGACGAATCCAATATGAACCGCAGAGCATAGAAGCATTCAAAGGGTTCCCTTATAAGGAATACAGTCCACCAGATGGGAGAATTGCTAGCGGCAACAAAAAAGAATTTTTCGAATTGGATGAATATGGTGCAGATCGATGGACACGAGTCAATTTCCCTGATGTGAATTGTTACAATCAGACGCACGTGTCTTTCGACATTATTTGGTACCTCACTGCGTCTCACCGTACCGACGATATTCGGATATACGTGAGTAACGAATATTACACATCAACGGAACCGCTATCCAGACGTCATTTAGATCTTGATCCACTTTGCACAATAAAATATTATGGAGCAATCCCGCCTCAGCAATTGATCATATCATGTCCAATTTCGTTGGAGAAATATCGTCGATTAAATAAACTGAAAGAATTATTGCTGTTAAGTATATGGAATATATATGACACTGCGTTTGGATTTTATCAAGTTATAGATATCGATGAACTGTCAAGGGAACAGTCATTCGAAAATATATTGCGTAAATGTCAATTAACAAATTAACATGAAACTTTTATTCATTAAGCATCGTATTGCTTTTTTAATATTAAGTAATTATGTAATTGCAATAATTTTGACCGTATTTTATATTACACCACGTATTTTACACTAATATTTTATACTAGTTTACTCATTAAACATAACAGGTATGAAATGGTAACAGAAAATACAATGTTGTTATAAGTAAGAAGATTCATTCGATAACAACGAATAGTTGAGTAATATGACCTTAACTTTACAAACGTCTTATCGATAAATCATTCCATCGCGAACTATTTTTATTTACTGGGAGATGTAGATAATTAATTTTATATCTTAAAAAATGCGATACTGATTGTATCTCAAATCGAACGTGACATTTTCATTATACTTTATTAAAAATCAATATGTAATCTTCATTAAATTACAATGTTTGTATTAGAAGTGTTAAATATATTTCATAAAAAATATATTTTCATGAAAATGTTCTCATTTAGATATTTATTCTCTTCCGGCGAGGGTATTTTGTAAATATAAATATGCTTAACAAATACGCGAACAAACCTGACACGAAGTCACCAGGTGGCACCACGTATCTCACAAGGGATACTTCGGACATGGCTCTCACCGATTTGAATGGAAAGTGTGGTTAGTTTTGTATATACGTGAAATAAACATAATTGTAATTTTAGCCGTACATATTATTTATCATTGATAACTATTTATAATCATTCGTTAATCTGCATATTTAATTTCCCTGCCATGAATTAACATTAGTTATGAACAATCTCCTCAATTGGATATTAGGTAAGTTGATAGTACTTTGCCATTTAAAATCGAAAACATACTTATCGAATAACGAAGATGAAAAATTAGAGTTATCGCTGCGCTTGAAGAGTCCGGACTTTTTCAACTTCAAAGTTTAATCCGTTTATTGTTCAGTCGAAGTCTCTTATCCAATTAATTCAATTAAGATATCGAAGAGTTCAAATTTTAATGAGTCGAGCTTTATGCTTGTTTTTAAATTATCAACTGTATGTCGCGAGTAAAATGTTTTAGCGCTCCACGGTCAACGGACGAAACCTAAATTCCCCAAATTGCTTGCAATAAAGTGAAGGAATTTAAATATTTAAGTTTCTGTTTTCTTATTGGTTCTGGACGATCAACCAATTGGGAAGGATGGTAGGTATACAGATCCATCGTAGAAGGTAACATCTTAGTTACAGTCAGATAGGTGGATGGCGTTGTTGTAGGATATGAATTCAAACGAACAACGGTCAGTCGTGTCATAACGTGTAAAATTCGTTTTTTCGTAGTGTTAGTATACAATATACTTGTCACATTTATTCGGGGAACAAATAAATTTACGGGAGTTTTTATTTTACGTGTTAAACTTTAATTTTTGATTGAAATATTTGAAAAAGAGAGAAATACAAGAATGGCCGATTCGTCTGAATGGGAACCGCTTATGCAGAAGACGACTGCTAAACTTCGTAGTACATTGACTCAATTGCACGAAATATGGGAAGAAATAGGATATAATCACGAAGTACGTTCGATATATTGCAAACAAGTATTTGATCATATAGAAGATTTATTAGGCGATATGGTTTCAGAGTCAAAACTGAAAAAAGAAACAATATTAGTCAATATTAAAGATTTAATGGACCAAATAGGTATTCTAACGAAAGAATTAGGAACAAATGTTACAAATGCTGGCTATGAAAATCTATCATTAAAGGAAGTAGAAGAGGCGCTGCGCGCTGATCTACAAAATTTACAATATTGCAAGACACAACGTATGACACACTTTAAAAAATTGCTTGCGAAGGAAAAATCCCTTTGTAAGGTATTAGGCATTCAGCCAATTAATATAGAAGAAAAATTACCTTCGGAAGAAGAACTTAAGAGTTTTGAGCTCTACCTTGAAAAGCAAGAAGGTGAAAAATGTCGTTTAGAAGCCATTTTTCACGAACAACGTAGAGCGATTGTTAGAATGATGGATGATTTAGGCACATCTCCATCATCTAGTTTTCAACATATTGTATATGAAGATGATGAAAACTATGTCTTTAGCAATAGCAATATGAATAAACTAAGAGAACTTAGAGAAGAACTAGAACATAAAGTGAATAGTGCAAAGGAACATGTAGAAGATGTCAGACAAGAATTAATTGCATTATGGAAATATCTTAACGAACCTGAACATATTTGTCAGTCATTTCTTAGCAGTTACGAAGGATATAGCATAGCAACTATAAATGCATTAACCACAGAATTGGAACGATGTAAAGAAAAACGGAAGCAGAACATTGCTAAATACGTGTCACAAGTAAGATCTGAGCTGGTCAAACTATGGGATTTATGTAAATTCAGTGAACAGCAAAGAAAAGAGTTTATATATTTTTATTCCCATACATACACAGAAGATTTGTTAACATTGCATGAACTGGAAGTAAAAAGGATCCAAGAATTCTATAACTCAAATAAGTCTATATATGAACTCTTACAAGAGCGTGATGATTTGTGGACAAAAATGAAAGAATTGCTACAACGTGCAAATAATCCAGATCGTTTTTATAATCGTGGAGGTCAGCTATTAATGGAAGAAAAGGAACGTAAAACTATCCAGAAAAAGCTGCCAAAAATTGAAGAGCAATTAAGGAATTTAATAAAGGAATATGAAAATATGCATGAAGAAATATTTACTATAAATGGAATGTCAGTAGAAGAATTATTGAAAGAATCATGGGAACATTTAAACGAAGAAAAGGAGTCTATAAAGAAGGCTAGAAAAGAAGGAAAAGATAAGTCAGCGAAAAAGGCAACACCAGTTGTTTCTAAAATTCCTTCTAAAGTTGCTTTAAGCTCATCCAAAAAAGGTATATTAAGTATTCGTCGTCATACACCACTTAATTTCTCAAAGAGGAAACTTTTCTTTAGTCCTTCTCCAAATACTTCAGCAAAACGTAGAAATAAGAGCACAGGAGCAAGTGGATCTAAAAGTAAAGGAAACAGTGCAATTTCTAAAAAAGCATTGCAATTAAAAAATAGTCATAAAAACGAGAATTCCATGTTACAAAGTTCAACAGCTACTGACACAACATATAGTAAATTTGAAGAGCACTTAGAGGATAAGAAAGAACTACGAAGTTCTTTATTGCCAGAAAAGGTATTAGCAAATGCAAGTAAATCTAAAAGGAGAAAATCAATACGAACACCTGCTAAACCACTAAGAAAAAATTTACCATTACCAAAAACACCAACAACTTCAGAATCATCACAATTGCAATTACATAAATCACCACGTAGTCCTAGGATAGCACAATCATCAAGGCTTGCCACTATATCAACACCATTACCTATAATTTTTTGAAATAACAAAATTTTTTATAAATAATATCAATATGAATAATATATATATAGTAATATCAATATGAATTATAAACTAAAATATTAAACATTTTGTAAATATTTTTATTTTATTGCATATTTTAGTATTAATATAACGTATTTTCTATTTCATATCACGTTATGAATATATTATACTTTATTAATATTTATTAATGAATGTGACAAATGTATAAATTAAATTTTCTCACAGAAATATTTCATTATTATTCAATAAAAAAAGTTAATAGGATATTTCATGTTATTTTTTCGTATATTTACATATATGTTATTATTTCGAAACTGAACAGTCTTCCAACTGAGGCAAATGGCAGAATCAACTATATATTTTAAAAATAATTTAATAAATAAAACTATGAGTTCACAAATCACTATTTTCTAACAATAATTCTAATTCTGCATATTGCTGTTACTATCAGCGATATCACCAGTGAAATTTTTTATGAAAAGAAAGTGATTATATATATTTTTTTATAAGATCGAGAGATTAAAAAACTATTTATGTTAATGATGATATGGAGCAAACATAGATATCTTCAGAAATAATATTTGATTGTTGCGAATAAAGAGAAGATAAATTAAAACAAAATATTTCAAAGTATATATTCAAATACAGCTCCAATATTCTTGGTATTCTTGGTATTTTAAAAATATTTTTAATCAAATAAAATATATTTTCAAAATAACACATATAATCTAAAAGGAAATAATTTATACATTTACTATATGAAATAATATTTTATCCAAATATATCATTTAAATAATCGTTTCTTAAATATTTTACTTGCGGATGACCAAACCAGTTTGCTTATAGTCGTTTAAACTTCGTACATATCGATTTTATAGCCTCAGTAGACATGCGTTGACATATTATCGTTGTAGAATGCTTTGTACGCAGAACTTGATGTTTTATGAGTTCCATTTCTTACCGGAAAGAAACAGCATGTGATACATTGCCGAAATAAATCTTCCTTAGCAAGTATGCAACACTTTATGATCGAATCTATTGTTCCAATGAACCTGTGTCTTAACGTTTGATTTCAAATTGCATCGATGTTCATATTATTTTACATTTTCATTTATTAACGTAAGTAATCTCTTATCGCATTTCTTTATGTATTATATCCTTCGAAGTAATATCTTCACAGTGAGAGATTGAAAGCTTGCACAATTTGTATGACACGATTGACAATGTAAAATTATTCCCAATAATCTTTTATATATATTTCCTTTCTACTCCACCCAATTTCTTTTTTATTTCAATTACGATACTACATATATCCTATCCAGTGAATCCACGTACATACACGCGGACTTATATATATATATATATATATATATATATATAGAATATCGCACAATGTCAAGGTTACGGATGTTCCACATTTCTTTACACCGCATATTCTTCATATTTTGCTTATGACATTATGTCCACAACTACTTGTGTCGCGAAACAATTTGCATTGTAGCTTACAATAAAAAAATTAAAGTAATTTGCATAAAAATACTTCGTGTTTTTAATGTTGCAGACGAAAATAAATGAGATGATGTGTTGCATACGATGTAAGTAAAATATTTTGTTAATAGCATATCAATAATATTTATAAATATAAGAACGAAATAGTTATATTTGATTCTTCTTCGTACTTATCTTATTTTTTACGTATATCGTACGTTGATCCATGCTGATATTATAGGTATATGAAAGAAATTAATAACAAAATCATATATGAAGATGACTACCACGATAGGAGACGTACAAACTCTGCAAACTTTAACGTCACACACCAGTGACGTTACGAGTATTGATTTTGCGAGCGATTGCGTACTTGTAACTGGATCTGGGTAAGAAAGTTATCAAAGTTCAGGGGTTTGTATGTAAATGAATTTTTCGTCAAATAAACAATTTTAGTTTTACGGGTTGTATCGTTTGTCTCGAATTGTTTGATATCCTACAATTAATTAAGATTTTTGTAAAATCTCATAATTTTCATTTTCAACACTAAATCACGATATAGATTATCTTTTATAATATCGATCAATCCATCCCCTATATTGTGTTATATTACTGTTTAATATGATCGATATATACTCTTCGTTAAGTTATATAATGTATATATTATACAATAAGTTAAATAAGTTATATAATAGTTCATCAAGTTGTACTTTTCATTGCTTAAGTCCAGTTACATAGGTATACTTATTTCCAGTTACAGTAATTAAGCCGATATGGGCTTGTATATGTTCTTTTCAGAGATAAACGTGTCAGAGTTTGGCAATGGCGATCAGGCGAAGGGTACGTAGAGGCATATTTTTCGCCGTTGCAGGGGCACAAATACGGAGTTACATGCGTCAAAGTGAGCCCACAATCGACGATGTTAGCTTCAGCTAGTATAGATGGGACAACGTTGCTATGGAATTTACGAGTAAGTTAATTACGAGTTAGTAAGATCGAAATGAAATTTGATATCATGGAAAGAGGTGGCGAATCTGAAATATGAAATCTCATTTTCGGCAATTCATGCGTTTTTAAGATACAGATTCCTATATACATATACTAAATCTTCGCGCTGCCATTAGCAATTAGTATAAAAATGTACGAAAGAGGCATCGTGATATCCTTTGCAGACAGGATCAAAAATTCATACGATGGTTCAAGTAGGTGGAGAAACTGTGAGAGTTTGCAGATTTTCACCCGATTCAACGTTACTTGCAACTGCCGGAGATAATGGACAGGTTTGTCTTTGGGATTTGATTCGACGCAGTTTAGTTAGGTGAGATTTCAAACCATTCTTTTTATTCTCCCGATACTTTCTATGTATCCGAGTACTCGACGAATTGGCCAGTAACAATTCGAATCCGTATACAGGTATTTTCAAAAACATGAAAGTGCCGTGCAGAGCTTATGCTTTTCGCCAGATACCAGCTGGTTAGTAACTACTTGTACGTTTGGTGTCATGAAATTATTCGCCACCAGCGATATCATCGACTCGTACTTTACCGATAATCAAGCGATTACTGCCCTCGCCTCGATAGATGATGCTCATGACTTAGGTGTCGTATCTTGCGACTTTTCGACCTGCCAAAAGATTACAGGTACATAAAAGATTCTAAAACTTACTACCATCTTTTAAAAACGATCGAAGCCATGAATTCGATTGATTTCGATCACTACAAATTTTATGTTTACTGCTAAATTTACCAATATATGAACTGTTTCGTGTTTAGGTAACGAACCATTCACGAAAGTGTACCAACTAGTTACTTGCGGTAATGACCATTACGTAAAATTATGGGAAGTAACTGTGATACAGTCGAAATGCGAAATATCCACTGTGAAAATAAGCCTGTGCAGAGTCATGGAAAAACACAGTAGTGCCTTAACTTGTGTCTGTTTCAATGCAAACGGATTGTTCATCGCTAGTAGCGGCCTCGACAAAACAGCGGTGATCTGGGAAACGGTATGAAACAAAAGAAATAAGAGATAACTATCATACAATACGTAAAGTCCCCCTTATCGCACAAAGTAAATGTATTACTATGATATTTACGCTGTACATATGCATCTATATGTATAGTGATAACCATATAATTATGCTCTTTAGAACAGAAGTTGGAATAGCTTATTTGTAGACTGACCTACGTACATAATTTCTTAACTTGATTATCGTATCATTTCGTGAAACTTCTATAGACATTTACATATACAGGGTGTTTCATTTATATTGGATTCGTTAATATTATGTAAGTTATTTATGCTGATTTGTGAATTAAGCATATCCGAGATAAACAAAACATTCCGTATATTGATAACGCTTATGATTATTAGCATTTTTATTTTATTTTAATTTTTTATTGCGATATTTTTCAGGATACGGGAAAAGTGATGGCGATTACAACAGGACATAACAGATATGTAGCGTGCTGTGCGTTCTCGAGAGATGGAAATTTATTAGCTACAGGTTCCAATGATAAATCCGTAATTGTTTGGGATCTTAAAGGAAACTTATGCTTCGACTCGGAACTCGCACGACGATTTACACCTGTCTTATTTTTAGATAATCACGAAGAGGTGAGATATAACTATATGTAATGAGTACGAGCAATAAACGAGGCTCTAGATCTTCTTTATCATTCACAATAAATCTCTAATTTTTTGTTGCGGACATGGAAAGTAGCAAACTTTAACCACTGATCGATTTTACGGCCGCACTATATCACTTCTATTACACCAATTACCACATCTATTAGGCTAATTATACCCTTCCATCTTTTGAATCGTACATGTAAATAATTACGTCTACAGAGTTTGGTAAAATGAAACTTCCTCTTCTTACCTCTAGAGCGTCGAATATGAACAAACTGTAATGAAAAACGCGGAAACATCTGTTAATGACGTTCAACTAATTCAAAGATTGGAAGAGCACGGTGGAGTAGTAAACAGCGTAGCTTTCTACGGAAATCATCTTATCGCTTCTGGATCTGGGTTAGTTACATCTAACATACTTAAATAATTTAGTATACAAGATATCATTTTTTAAATATTTTATTTAAATAATGCCCGAACCTGTAAGATATTACGAAATATACAGGGTATATTATGCAACCGGGCTAAATTGCAACTCTAAGATGGTAGAAGATATGAATGGTAAAAATGTAATTCGACAAAACTAAATGATTTATAATGATGTATATTACTTGGTCCAGTTGTGTAGAATATTCTGTATTGCGTTATTTCTTTCACTGCTTAATTATGATAAATACTTAGGGACAAGTTAATACGAGTTTGGAGCATTGAGACCGAAGAGGAAGCCAATGTTGAAATTACTACGAAATTTCAAGAGAAATCTTATAGCCCGTTGGATGGCCATAAATATAGTATAAACCATGTGGAATTTAGCCCTTGTGGTCGTATGCTTGCCTCCTGCTCCTTAGATGGAACTGTTATCATCTGGGATACCGAGGTAATACCAATAGCACGATTATATAACGTGAAAAGTTATCAATGTTTTGATAGTTATATAGGAAAAAGCCTCACATATAACTGGCGTTCGTTAAACTGCAAATTAAGCTCACTACATATTATCTATTCTCCGTTATTAATTTCACGTAGAACGGTTCTCAAGCAAAATCTTCTTTCGTGAATTCGGGATCGGGTATCCGTGTTTGTCGATGGTCACCGGATGGTACTAAAATTGCTACAGCTGGAGATGATGAAAGGACGACATTATGGGATGTGAATAATATGGAGGAACTTTGGTATATGCTTCAAACTTTTTATATATGTAAATCGAATCTCGATTTCGATTGGTTTGTTATTCTTTATATGCATATAATGTCGTACATATAATATGTATGAGATTACAGGGTGGCCTTCTTCGAACCATTCAACATTCATCTGAATCAATTTTCGCAAAAAGTTAGTATTTAATTATTCGAGTTATTATCCAAGTGGGTCCAGTTATGTGCATCACCCTGTATATACGTAAAAATATACGTATATGTATGTAATATAATGTATATGTAATATATATGTATTGTATATATTATATATTATATAAAAATATTTAAGAGATTACGCAAAAGTGTATATAATATAATGAATCCATAAAAATATTGTTTTTGCCTTATATAAATTGTAAAATATTACTAAGTTGTTGCAAACGTATGTCACAGCATTTTCAGTGGTCATGCCGATGCAATAAACGCGATTGCCTTTACACATGATTCCTGTTACTTGATTACGGCGTGCAACGAAGGTACTTGGAGGCTGTTTCAAATCAGTGATAACAAAAATTGTGAAGCGCTGATTATTTGTGGCGAAGCTCATGACTTGGGCGTCCAAGGGTGTGATTTTTGTCCAACATCTAATTTTATAACTAATGGTAAGCATGAATAATAGAATAATACAGCAGAATCCTGTTCATGAATTATTATTAGTAAGTATAGTAAGTATGTGACTATGTATATGACTATTTTACTATTTTGTATTACAGGAAGAAGTGATAATATAATTAGCAACAAACATTCTTATCTACTAGCAACTGGTGGCAATGACTCCTTGGTTAAGTTGTGGGAAATAACAATTGATAAAATTAACGCAATCTCATCAGGTAGTAGTGGAAGCAGTAGCGGTGATGTACGATATAAAGAAAGAAGATCTTTCGCCGGACATGGTGGCAATGTGACTTGTGTTCGATTTCCTCCGATTCAAAGCGAAATCTTAGGAAGCGTAGCTACTGATAGAACGGCGCGTATATGGAGTGTAGTGAGTAAATATCCTATCCTTTCCTTTCTCTTCACGAAAAAGACTTTTCGCTAAATGGTAATATATTGGGATAACTTTCCTATCAAACCAATATCAATAATAATCAAAGAAGTTTATTAAAAATTAATTTTTCGCAATAATTTATAACACGAAGTAACGAAAAATGTGGTTTTAGTACTCTGGGGCTTGTTTATACGTGCTAGAAGAGCACGAAAGTCTTGTAACTGCCTGCGCTTTTTCGCAAGACACTTCTCTTTTTATTACAGGTTTTAATCAATTAATATATTATATTATCCAATGCATATTTTTTTGATTGATTCTTTACTACATCAACAATTATTATGAATCATTCGTAGGTGCTCTAGATAAAACTGTCTTAATCTGGAAAATACCTCAACAGTTGATTTCGCAAAATATATTAATAAATAACTTAAAAAATAACAGAAAAAAGGTATGTTTTTAAAATGTGATATTATATAATATTTCGTGTCATTGCGTCAGTTATAGGTACGTTTAATTTTTAACATAAAAGATTGCGGACTGGAAAATCGATGATACATTGAGATGGTTAGATGAAATAGGCTTATCGATATTAATTAAGAAAGCTAGAATGATTTCTTTAACGGGACGACATTTACTTTCCCTATCGGAGGACGAATTAACAAACAGACTGGACATAGAACAGGATGAAGAGGTATATTGTCAAAGAACCACAAATAGTCGAAGTTATTCTTTTAACTAACTCGTTTTCAACTGTGCTTGTTTCGTAATTATTTACAAAGAAGTACACTTTACCGATTTGCAATTGGTTTTAGACAGTGGAAGCATTTAAAACACAACTGTACTGGTTAAAACGTGAAGACAATAATTCTGCAGAAATCCCTATAGAAGATACTGAAATATCTCACGAATTTTTATGCCCTATCACGCATGAAATAATGAAAGAACCCGTTCAATGTTCTGGTAAGCAATACCAACAGGGATCATAATAAAAAGTATTTGATATTCTAGTAATTATCTTATTTTCAGATGGATTTACATATGAAAAAGCTGCTATAAATGAATGGTTTTTATGTGGGAAATATACAAGTCCAATGACGAACAAACCTCTTCAAGATACTTCATTTACCCCAAATGTTACACTCAGGAATGCAATATACACTTTTCTTCATGGAAATCGACCAACAGATGACATTTAAGTGTTGCATCTAATGGTGTGTTAATTTAAACTGGGATATAAAATGTAATTTCAAACAAGCCTTTTTCTTTTTTCTTTTCTTATATCTACATACTATATTATACATCTACCTGACACGAATTTTTCTTGCACTTGAGGTTAAAAAAGATATAAAGAAAATTGTATGCACTCTCATGAAGGCGTATTTGAAGTTTTAAAAGGAACAAATAATAAATACGCACAAAAAGTTGTTAACAAACTAATCAACAAAATCGATATAATATAGCAAATATGTACGTACATTTGTGAGAATTTTGTAAACATCTGTTAATAAATATATTAATTGTATAAACACATTGTTCTTTTTTAAATAGAAATTACATCTATGTCTTTATTAGAAATCATTATCGATATTTTTACCGTACTATACTTTGTATCATACCGTCAAGTCTATTCTATATTTCATCTGTGTGTAAGGCTAAGGCCTATTGATGATAGAAGACATATAGTACATACCAGAGATATATACGTATGTACTTACTTACACAAGGTAAAAATATAGCGATCTCTTGAAAAAAAAAGAAAAACTATGTATGTTTAGGTACAATATGATTCATTGTACATACATGCACTAGGGTTAAAAATCACAATCTATAATGCAGGAATAGAATACTGAGTATTTGAGTCTTATGTTTTTGAAGACCAATACTATAAAAACAAATAAACCATTAAGCAAACTATTGATAATTTTTCAATTGAGGTTACTCATTATTAAATGATTGTCATAGTCACAACTTCCATGTAGAACAATGTAATTCTTTGAATTTCATTTCCGTTTCCTTGTTTTCTTTTAACCATTATCTTTACCAAACATTCGATCGAGTTATAAATATCAGAAATTTTTACACAATTTTTAAAAAATCCAGCTTTGATTAGTTTTATCGTTTCCTCTGCGTCACATTCCAATAAAACCGATGACTACATAAATTCTCTGAATACTACTGGCTTGAAAAACTTGGTACGATCGAGGCGCTCGTTGTCCAATGTACATATATACACGTTCGCGGTAAAAAGATACGTACTGTGTGTGTCACTAACGATAGTTAAGCAAAATGGTTTGTATTTTTATGCACTTTCTTTTATTTGTTTTGTAATATTTTGTTGAAATACATACAAATATGTTCAAACAGAAGTGTCGGTGAGAAAAAAATATACTTATATACTATACATATTTTTAGGCATCTTACTCGGAGGATCAGTTAGCAGGTACGTAAATGCGAATGAGATCATTGACACCAAGCAGAATAAAATTAAAGAAGGGCGGACAGATGGTTCTCGATGTTCAATTTAGGTCAAGAATATCCTTTACCTTATTAGACCCACCCTGGTGACATCGAATTACGTGTCGGTGATTTCCTTTTATGGTTAGGTATCTGAAAGAAATAGCAGCAGAAAAGAAGAAACGAAGACAGAACACGAATAGCATTGCGTCGTAACAACCGTGGAACCTTTATATTCGGTTTTAACTCGTTTCTGAATGTAGTTTTGTTGGTATATTTGTGATAGGCAATATATGTACATACATATATATATATACATATATATACATATACATATTGTGCTACAAACTTCAAGATTTATTGATATTCTGTATTGTTATCTTTGTTTGGAAAAAATACAATACAATATCTAATATATATTATTTCAATTTCTACGCGTATTTGTTATAATTATCATTATTTGTTTCATCTTTTAAAAGGTGTAACCTTATCATTTAATATATACTTAAATATATGCATATATATATTTAAAATACACAATGTATGGTTGTAGTTATCAAGAATTAACTAATAGAATGATGTCATCAATCGAGGGTAAATAAATTTATTATTCATAGAAACTATCATCTTTTAGATCAAATTCTAACTTACTTAGGCATATTTATGTAAAGTATAATTTTATGTAATGATTGTTTATAATTATGAAATTCTTTTTACTGTGTAGAATTTCAAGAGGCATTTCAACTGTTTGATAGCCGAGGAGATGGGAAAATTCACGTAGCCCAAATTGGTGATGCATTACGTGCTCTAGGGCAAAATCCAACTGAATCTGATGTTAAAAAATTTACTCATCAGCACAAACCTGATGAACGTATTAGTTTTGAAGTGTTTCTACCAATTTATCAGGCTATAAGCAAAGCTCGTACATCTGATACAGCTGATGATTTTATAGAAGGATTACGTCACTTTGATAAAGATGGAAATGGTTTCATTTCTTCTGCTGAACTAAGACACCTTTTAACCACGCTAGGTATGTATGATCTTTTAACAATCTTCTTTTAATAATTATTCACTACATGATCATTTTCTAATTCACAGACTAATTATATACTTCTACTTTTTGGTAGGTGAGAAACTGAGTGACGAAGAAGTTGAAACCCTATTGGCTGGTCATGAAGATTCGCAGGGTAACATTAATTATGAAGATTTTGTTCGACAAGTGATGTGTGGTTAAATTTCCATCTTACTAGATACAAATAATTACCAATCAGAAAAATTTGTATCTGCCATAAAGTATTTTTCAAGCATTTAATTCCTTTTATTTACTTGTATTGTATTTTATTACTATTGAATACTACATAAGATTATACATAATATACACCCCAATATAATGCTTTATTAGAAGGATAGAATAACATTAATCTCCTTTTGTTTGTTTATGTGATATAACATATTGTGCCTTGATGTGAAGGATTCATAAAAGAGAATATTCAAAATTGAAACTAATGTGAAATTTAAAGAAAGGAAAGGATTTAATCTTCCCATAAATCTTCTAATTTATGTATTAATTTGAGTAATTATTTTTAATATTTGTCATTAATTTTATATATCAGTATACATTTAGAACTTGTATGTAAATGGAATATCCTTTCTTGTTATTTATAAATATGAAGAATTGTGCACTGACGAAAATAAAATTTACTAAAAGTGAAACCTACAGACAAAATTTAGATATTCTTTATGCATTTAGTTATCTGAAATAAAAAAAGGGACATGTATTTTTTTAAAATATATCTATAAACACGTCATTCCCGAAAAGTATTAGAAGAGAGACAGCTTCATTAATTTACATATAAAAATGTTAATATTGTTCTAAATGCTCATTGAAAGTTATTAATTGTGTAAATAGAACGTTGTGAATAAAAAAAAACTAATCGATTTGAATCAAATCGATATGACTCGAATCGAATCGAATTAAGTCGACATTTAAGAAGGAGCGCTTCAGTATCGTTTCATTCGCCTCAGTAGCACGGTTGCCTTGGTGTGTTAGTAACTCTACGATAACTCTTATCGGATAGTGATCGCTGGTCTAGCGAATATTTCATTGTGGAAAAGTCAAAATTACAGCCGCCAAAATTTTGCGAAGAAAGAAGTATGAGTATTAACTCCGGTCTACCATTAAGTAATTGTGAAAGTACTAAAAAAGGCATAATAATGCCAAGTTTAATATCCAGCAATTGGTAAGTACCGTGCGACTACTGCGCCATTTCTGCCTTTACTTGATCACCGCCATCTTATATTCTATTTATTGGAATTTATGTTATCCTTACAATTTTTCCTCAATCAAAATGCTTCTTATAAAAGCTATGTTAATAGCAAATGTCGAAAATAATTATTTCCCTTCGTGAGTAAAAGTTTCATCAGAGGTATTTCAGAAATATGCAAACAACGCATTAATAATTCACATTACCTTTCGATTCTATCATTTACCTTGATAACAGGAAAAATCTTCGGATTTATAATGCATTTTGTAATCAATGTTATATTCTCTTGGATGCTAGGAATACTTATAAACAAAATTATACATTAAAGAGATATAATATCTTGGAATAAAGTGATTTAATAGAATAAATGGAAAGTAATTAAAAATAATGGTGCGAAAACAAAATGATAATGAAATTTTAATGCGACCCATAATTTTTTGAAAGTATTATTTCCATAATATAATATACTGCCACGTGAATCGTGAACATCCATCGCGTGACGTAGAATCGGCGCGTATGCGTCGACACATTATACGTGTCAGCTGTTTCTTCTCTACATATAAAGCACAAAAATCTAATAAACAAATTTTGTTACGACTTTATTTCAACCGAATAAATTCCTTTTCATAAGAATAAAAATTGAAGTTGCATTGATATTAGAGCAGTTTTTTTTACTAATTAGCAATATTGTATATATTTAATACTAATTGTTATATTGAAACAGAAATAATCGTACATTAAATGTATATGTGTAATATATAGACAAAGCATAGAGATTTATTACATAATTCTTATTGTAGTCGAGAAGTTGGCATGTGTGGAATAAAATACTTTCAATATTAAATCATTAGTTAGAAGAAAATAGTTATCAAAACAAACTAATTTTACTGTAACGATATAAATAAAATATATAGTAGTTGATTACTTCTTTTAAGTATTAAGTAACTAATATGAAATCATCAATTTTTCACAGTGACAATTGCGTTATTTTTATTACGTTGCGAACGATAACCAATCATATAAAACCGAACGAAAAAACGGAATGAGTCACTACGAATCTTCATGAAAATGCATATTCAGTTTTTATATAATTAGCAGTCTGAACAAAAATATCCACAATGCAATTTTAATCTCGTCTTTTTCCTCGTTTCACAATCGTGCAAAGATAAATTTGAATGTACTTAGTAGAAACTCGTTGATAACGAATGTTCTTACAATAAACAGTGATATCTAAATTTACAAGCGTATCTAAGCATACAAAGTCTTAATCATAATTATCTTCCTCAATAAGTTCTCTTTAGTATCGAGAGATGTCTATATATATATATATATATATATATGTTGAAAAATATTCTCTATCGCTAACATTAATCATGTATTTGTTAGCTTCTTTGAACTATTCTATAATTAATTTCAATTTATGATATATTTGTCAATTTCATATCAACCGGTTTTATTAATATGTTTGAGTTTGAAATTATATGATTATATGATGAAATATGATTTTCCATGAATACCTTATCTAATACGTTACGCGCCGCATACGTTCGGCAAGTATAAGATTCCAAGAAACGAAAAAAAGAATACAATTTCTATCTTTTTAAAACATTGTGGAATGAAGTGTAAATATATATAAAGAAAGATAAAATACTTAAAAATATAAATAACCTGATAGATAAATAAAAAAATGAAATTTAATTACTCAGACATTATTGTAATAAAAGTATATCAGACAACAGTGATAATATAACTAATCGTGGGCACAATAAAATTTAATTGACAAATAAACAAAGTTTTGTAACTGATATATACTTTATGTATATAAAATACCACTTAATGAAATATATAAAATTACAGTGACATGTCAAGTAAATATATGGACGAAAATTTAGAAGAAGGCTCTAGATTCCAACAACATTATTGTATAACGTTGGGTGTGGGGCCTCTGTGGTGGTCCTGATGTGCCCCATGCCGCATTGTCTGTATCTACAGTCAACACAGAGAGCCGCGGCGTGGGGATCAAGCAGAGTCAGCTCTCTGTGAGCTCCCATATTGTTCAAGTACGTATTTACAATTATTATATTGGACGAAAATATTTTTCTATATCATAATACTATTTAAAGTATTATTATATTTTCTACATTTAATTTTTCTGTGTATTTATTTGTAAGGTTTATATGTATAATTCCAATCATGTTACTAGGAGGATGAATTATTGAAAGCTGTACGAAATAGCGAATCATTACGCTTGACATTTACTCTGCATTTGACGGAAAGCACATCCGTCGAATGGGAAACTGTAGTATGGCGTCGTTGTCTTTACATTCGTGTCCCAAGTTGCCTTTTACCCGAAGGTTCGAAAGAAGGTTTCGTGTCTCTTCTGGAATACGCTGAAGAAACATTACGATGTACAAATATCATCATTTGTCTGCGTAAAGACAGAGCAGATCGAGGTACTTGTCGTCAACCGTTCTTTGACTCCAATGAAAATGATTACGAGGAGAAAAGTTTCTCGTCTAAAACACTTTGTTGTTATGGTTTAGCAATGCTGGTTCGTACCTTCATGTTTTTGGGCTTCAGTGTTCTACCGCCGACTCACTCCTTGGTACCACCAGGCAGTGATGCTGGCAATCTCTACATGCTCTATGCCATCGAGTAATCAACCAGAAGCTTGAGTTCTCTTTCAAATTTAACGCACAGGTATTTTTTTGTTTTTGTTTTTGCACAAATATTATCACTTTAACCAGTCCATTTTTTTGTTGATCGTTTGTTTTAAGCTTTACTATTTCCAAGTAATTGTTATCGTTTTTCTATACTTTTTTTTTCTTTTTTGTCTTTTTCTTAATTACAGGGGCTAACAAACACATAAATGGAAACGTATATGTTCTACAACCATCAGCAAGAAAAAGAAATTACAATCCAAAGGTCTTAAATAGTAAACGGAATTTTTTTCTTTTCTAGTTTCTTTACGTTTGTTATTTACTACTAAGAAAAATCACAAGTTTAGGTTTTCACGAAAAAATATATAAAAATTCAAAATTTTCATTTCGCAACTTGCTATGATCATAAAGTAAATTATTGTATTAGAAGCTAACGACTTCGAAAGATGTAAAGTATGTAAAAAATGTCAAAAATAACATTTCCAGCACTATACAGCTTGGCGTTAAATTTAAGAGAAATATCTTTATATGTATACGTACGTACATATATATATATAGAGAGAGAGAGAGAGAGAGAGAAATAGAGGTAGGGAGAATGAGTGTGAGAGCGAGAGAGACATGAAGATGTACGAAGAAATACAGAACAAACCGAAACTGATAGTCGGGTATATGTAGATCGCCAACATAACAGGTTGTTGGCGGAAATGTCGATTCATTCTCTTGAATATAATGTTAAGATCATGTGAACAGCTGACGAAGCCCCCCACGTAAAAAATTTGACGGTATCAAGGCTTAAAAGTTACATAAACCTATGAAACGTCAAATTATAAAAGAAATTTACTACTAATAAATCTCAATGTTGATTGTATCCAATTGGATTTTACCGCGTTTTATTCTGTATTATTATACATTTTTTAAATCATTTATAAGTATTATTATTCTATATAGACACATACAGATATTTTATACATGTAACGATGCGCAACTAGTGTTTGGTTTGTCTTAAATAATTAATTTTTGTTTAGCTTGTATCTTTTACATGATGTATACAAATTCATTACTTTCGCAATAAAGATTAGTTCAAATAAAGCATTAACTTGTGATACGATTTATGAAGCTTTGATATCATTCTGTATCTCTAATGAGATATGCAAACATAATTCTGAACATAATCCCAATTAAAAGTTATATTTATAATATTTAAAATATTTCGTTATAATATTTACTAAAACAATCAATTACACACTGGTAGCGATCGTTGTAATCGTAACTAGGTCGATATTTTCTTTTTGCTTTATTATGTTTAGATATCTAAATAATATTTCTAATGACAATGATTGTAATTATATTTATAATCTTTGGTAACTCGGATCAATTAACATTGTGGAGTTTGTTTTAGTAAATGCGTTCTTTAGTGTTGACTTGATAATAGATGACGTTAAATGACGTAAAAAAAGTGTTAATAGCTTGCTAGAAATATAGATAAGTACAGAATAATGAATTAGTATACGTTAACGCAAATAGTTTACGATTTATCTTGAGTTTTTCAATTGAAAATAAAACTCTCTGCGTTCTATTAACTAGTATTGTATATTGTATTGATATAGTTGATTACGTGGAGATACATGTATGTTACATTTATTATTGTGGAATTACCGAAAACACTCTTGCTAAATAAAACTTTAGAAAAATGCATAAATTTTGTACTTTGTTCTATATCAGAAGAATTAAAGAAAAAATTAACTTTTATATTTATACCTTTGTATATACAATGTCCACATTCGCATATAAAAGTAGTGCTCAAGTGCCCACTTAGCAGAAGCTCCATATCCTCACCAGTCATTCCTGTAACTAGCTTCATTGTGATCGATGACCTTGAGACTCTGCATTACGTATATTAAACAAACTTTTCTCTGTATCTTACTCGTACTCAACGCTTTTCACTTTAACTCGAAAGTCGAAACCTATTGAAAGCTTAGAAAGTCGAAGGAGTAAATTCCTAGAATATATTTTTCCGTATAGCTAGAACGATAAAATATCGAGATTCTGCAGCTACGCAAACACTACTACATAAAGAATTATATACTTAAATACATGTTTTAAACTTGTCATGCAATAATAATTTATTATTTCATATAAAGGTACAATTCAGTAACATAATCGTATTAATAATATTGATATAACATAATTCGTTAAGGGAGTATTATGGTAGTATTATTGGCAATGTTTCCAAACAATACAGATTGCATGGCGTGTATGAAGTGTTGATTTAAATTATATTCATTGAAGATTTTTAGTAACAATATGATGAATGAAATTTCTGTTCATGTTTGTTTTGTGCTTTCTTTAATTGAAATAACAGAATACAAAAGTAAGCAATAAAAGTGAAAACGAATGTATCAATACATGATACAATATCGATCCGATTTATAAGATGCACTTCCATTTTATGATATTTTATAATATTCTTATTACAAAGGTTGTTATCTTATACTAACTGCAACGATGTAATTTAATTTTATGCAATATTTCAAATCGTTCTAATTCTCTAAATAATTATACATCTTATCAATCACGATGCCTAACTCATTCAAAAACTTGTACTTCACTTCATTTTATTTTAAAGTAAATTAGTCCTTTTGATGTCAATATCTATTTCGTCAGAGTTATTTTTTGGTACCAAACCTAAACTGTTTAACATTCCGGATGGTGCTGCATCATCAACCGGGTAGGCAGATACTTTCTTACATTTAGTCAAATGTGTGGCTAATTGATTTCCATCGGTTGTCGCATAACCGCATGAACATTGCATCTTTTTATTTAATGGAATATTAATAAGAGGAGGAGGAACTATGAAACTGGTCATCGGTCGTTCGTTATGAATTTGTTGTTGATGTTCCTTAAACGCACGCCAACAACAAGTTACATAGCGACACAATTGGCATATTTGTTCGCCTGGATAATGATCCTGTTCATCTATATCCTCTTCACATTCTTTACAGGATAGATGTTCAATTGGAACGTTCACCGTAATTGGACCAGTGATCCATCTTTTAACTCTTTCATCGTCTGGTAATTCCGTAAGTGGACTATCGACTTCAAATCGTCTATTTTGAAATCGTTGTTTTGAAATCATTATTCCGTTATTATCAATTGAATATGGAATAACCTTTGTATTAGTCACAGAGTCATGCAGTTCCCTTTGATGACTTTTTAATGAACTCATCTGATTAAACCAAAGACAACATCTGGAACATTTATTTCCACGTTTTTGTTCCCTTCTGATAACATGTCTTTGCATATGTAATAAGAATGCGTGAACGCTGGTAACATTGGGGTTGCCTTCTCTTGCGAAATCTATTATTTTCAAACAATAAGGACACTGTAATCCTTCGCCCTTTTCATGAACAAGATAGAAATGATCAATAGCGTCTTTATGACTGGAAGTACGATAACCGCAAATTTCGCATTGGTAAGGCATCTCCGAAGGACAATGCATCGACGATAAGTGGTTAATTAGAAGACCAGCGTTTCCAAATTTTTGTTCACAAATGGCGCAAACAACCATATCACTATCAGAATGACCAAAAGTGCTGTGTGATTCCGTAACATGTATAATCATCTGATGTTGAGATGAAAATGCAGTGCAACAATATCGGCATACAGGAGAATTTGATTGACCAGGTACTTGTGGTGGTACATGACCAATAATGTGTTCCATTACATCTGTATTTGAACGCAATATTGCAGCGCAAAGAAAGCATTTAAAATATAAGGAACTTTTATGTTCCTTTAAAAGAAGAGTTTTATCACCTTCCATAGTAGCATAGTAAAATTCTTGCAACTGTATCTGATCGTTTTTACATTCCTTATCTGTATCTCGGATACTTTTTGTATCATAGATAGTTTTTTTTACCTCAGGCTCTGGGCTAATGGCTGTTGTTGGATTTCTCTTTCGTCCCCTCTTCGGACCAGGTTTCGTTGTTTGAACGGAAGGCAATGTTTCTTGTTTCATGTTGCTACTACTTGTTATCAAAACTTCGCAGCCCGAAAGAATTTCTTCTTTATTTATCGTTAGGAGCGGTGTCAATGGTGGTGAATTTGTATTTGAGTAAGACCAGTTAAGGAACGGATTAGCACCTATTTTAGTCAAACGATCTACGAGATTTTCGTTTGACTCGATTCTAGTTTGCTCTGCGATATGTGCGATAATGTTGTCAAATGCTCGGGCAGCAGTCGATCCGTACATTTCTCTCCATACTAATTCGTCCAAAAATTGTTGTATCATTTGTCTACTAAGCAAACTAAGAGTATTTTGAAACATTCTAGGGACAATTTTTCTTAAATATTCCATAATGTGATAATTGCTCATAAAATTTCGAGGACTCTGTTCAGAAAATGCAGACTGTGTAACATAATTAAAACCCATTTCTTCAAGAGTGCTTTTATCAACGGTAAAGTCAGTCATAATTTGCGAATCCGGGTGCACCCACTCCTTCAGTGGGTGTAAAATATTATTGAACCGTCGTTTATACGATCTATCACCATCTTGCACTGGATCGCATGCTCTTAATCTCAAATCAAGTGTGCCATAATGCAATACACCAAGCACTTCGACTTTAACTTGTCGTAAGTTTCCGTCCTGCGATGTTGTACCTAAGCTAATTACGCCAACTTGTATCATGGTATTTTTACCTCCCATTTTACGAAATTTATCACAAATTGCGGCAGTACAAACACTACGTAAATGCGTATAAAAATTTTTCACATATACATTTGATACTTTCACCCAGGAAGTAACGTTTTGAACGTTTGTTTGGCATGCCCAATGATAAATTAATTTTAAAAGAATGGTAGGTGTATATGTAGCACCCTGAAAAATTGAACCAGAAAAGAGGGAAACAAAACGATCTGGACAACAAGTTGAAATCCAAACGTATCCTCCCGAATATGGAAATGTACCGGGATCACTATACATTCCTAATTTCAATTTAGTCCTCTGATAGTTATTATTATGCTGTAAACAATATTGCTCAGACTTTACCAACCCTTGCTGTAGCAACCATTCAGCAAACTTTGTAGCCGAGTACATGAGTATGCTCTTGACTTTCAAATCTGAAACGTACATTAATAATTTATATAAAGAAAAGGGTGGCAACCGATAATCACACCTATGTTAATAGGTACCTAACTCCGATCTTTCTTTCTGAGCTAGCATTGGCACGATATCCTTTGTACGAAGATTCGGTCTAGCTACGATGACCAACGAGGGAAATGTTCTGCCTCCGCTTATTTTATTAAAAGTTATTTCCTTTCCATCTGGAAGATTCTTCTTCGATTCATCAATTTGGTCGCAAACTAAATTGAAAGGTTATTGCAAATAAAGCAGGAAAATCCTATTTGTCTACTACATTGACTACAAAAAAATTATTTCTAACGTCAATTCGATTTCCCAGCCAATACAGAGCAATCAACGTGATAATCATAATGCGTTTAATTCCACATAGATTCTTCCTCTAACCTGTACTTTTTCCAACTGAAATTCCACCAATACTCGTATTCTCAGTTGGTTTTGTAATAGCCAATCTTGTTGTTGTTGTTGATGCTGTTACCGTTGGTGCCGTTCCTGTAGTCGTATTTATCGTAGCCGATGTTGATGACGCTGTCGGTGTAATCTGTTGTTTACTTACAGTTTTTATTCTGAGATTAGTAACACCTTGCGGGCTGGTTGTGGCTAAAATATTAAATTTAATTTGCATAGACTATGTATCTAGCATATGTGATAGATGCTTTATATCTTACTGAAGGCATATTTCAAAGTGATCAAATGGAACTTACTTGGTGTAACAATATGTGTTGAGCATCCTACTTTTTGTTTTCCACGAAGTACTAACGGGGGCTATACGATTACAGTAAGATGGGATCAGTTCAACAAAAAAAAAAAAAAAGAAATCTGTAAGTGAAACGATATTTACGCGTAACATACTTCCTCTATTATATCGGATTGTTGTACTTCAAGCACTTTCGTTCTACGTCCGGAACGAGTATACTTATACTGCAAAAGAAAGTAAAAAAACGAAAAATAAGTTTTCTTCAAAGTAGAACTTGTTAGAGCTTAATAAAATAATGAGAAAGTTTTATACATTTTCTGTTTGAGAATGTGCAATGGTAGATATAGTTGTAGCTGTAGATGTGGATGTTGAATTTGCTGTCAATGCTGAAGTAGAGACTGAACCTGATGAAACATTGGTCATAGAAGTTCCTAAAATTTATTACTTGTTACTATTGGTTAATTTTATATGCACAATAAGCAATCATAAACAATTATTTACCTTGAGGTTGAGCAACGGATCCAAGAATAACTCCCATTCGTGAATCCACAACCAATTGTATGTTACTCTGAGATCCATTTGCATTATTTAATACATTTAATTTAATAGGTTGGTTTTTATTTTGATTCTGTAATCAATATCACTTTTTAAAGACATAATGATAATAGTATAATACATATATATATCGTTTATAATATCACTTACTGCATTCACAACAGGTTGTGAATTATTTTTAACTGTTGCTTGTGCAGGATTCGAAGGCCTGGTATACGAGAAGATACAAACACTGAGTTTGCTAAAAGAGCAGCAATTGCAAAAAGATAACATTTATGTAGAAAATGATACCTACAATGTATATTGATAACCGTTGACATTGCCTGCTTGGCATACCAATTTACCTCCGTGATCTTTAGCCAATTCCTCCAAAGTGGCAACAACCTACAGGTATATAAATGAATAAATTAGATGAAAATTGAATCTACCATATAAAATTACAAAAAAAAGAGAATTATTTAAAGGAAACAAATAAAACATACTCTGTCATAATTTTCTTTGAGTTCTAAACGTGACGCTAACTGTGCTTCGCTGAGAGGCTCTTCTGAACATTCCAAATTTAAAGTCATATGAGGTGGTCGATTGTTCGTTACTGAACGCGTAACCAATCGCGGTTTCGGCATTTTTATGGTATGAACAACTTCTTGACAATGTACGGAACTGCCTACAAAGAATAACATACATTTAACTTCAGTAAAATTATACTGTATGTTTTTGCCTGTTTTTCCGTAAGGAACGTTAACGAGACCTTCACACTTTTCAGACTAAAATGGGTTCCATGATAAAATAATAAGTGAACCGTTGTTGGTTTTTCTATACATGTAACTCTGTTTGTGTGATACCATTCGATCGACTCAAAAATGAACTATGATGGCGACGCCGGTGACGCCGCCATAATGAAACCAATGGCAATGATGAACAGCACTGCACAACACATTCAATGCTGCTGTATTAATGAAAGTGATAACGATAACATAACAATGATTAAGGCAGTGATTATCTGAAGATAACCAGATAATGGATAGAATCGCAATAATGAAAATATAAGTTACGAGCGACACCGGCGACCTCTGTAATGGATGGGAAACTTAGCGGAGATGTGGCTTAGATTTCAATGCACCAATCATATCGACAGGTCTTGATATTCGTATACCAAAAGCATAAAAGAAATCGTCCAAAAATTGAGTCGTAAAAAATCAACATGGAAGACACGAAGATTTACGTTCTGCTTTATGCATGAGACAGAAACACTCTACTCACTTCTGTTTGTCTCGCAAGAACGAGAACTCTGTTGTCTTCCATATTGATTTTCCATAACTCAATTTTCGGACGGTTCTCCCTAGCGAGTGTCGAGATCTATTTATATGACCACCTGGTGGAAAGATGGCAAACTGCTGAACGTAGGTTCTTTGGTCTTTCTGTTTATTTATTTAAATCAGCTGATTTACCTACATTCCAAGTAATCGCTAGCTTCTAACAATTAAGAATTTTTTTAATTAAAAAGTGTTCTTTATGAGCTGTTCTATTTAATCTTTTCTCTCGTTCAGAGGTTTGCACAGCTGTTGATGTACTTACTAGACTGTGTATTAATTGAAGAACTCGGGAGGTTGATTGATGGAATTGCTGTGTTCTTTAAACGACGTACGCGACCATCTAGAAGAAAAAATGTAGGTAAATTCCCGACACGACCTTTTAAAAATCGTAAATTTTATGTCCAACTCTATATATAATTGCAATAATACTTGCTTGATGGGATAAAATCTTCCTTTGTAAAGTGTAATGAGCATACTCTCATAGACGATAATACTCTCTTGCCCATTTTTAGAGCTTTCACCCATGCACTGAAGCGGTCAATAATTACTTCTTGATCTAATTCGTCTTTAAATTTAACCATGTTTTCATTTTTACGAGGGAAATTATAAAAACGGACAGTGCTATTTTTATATGCACGACTTCTACAACCGTACACACTGCAACATACTCTACTTTTATTTTTTCTGGCAGGAAATTCCATTACGTAAATTTTTATAACTGCTTAAATAACTATGTGACTCTTATTACACTGATCAATTTAAAAGCATTAAAATAAATTTAAAAGCACTTGTTTTTCACAACGTGTACATTCAAACATTGATGATCATATGAAACAATATGGATACTGGATACTCAACCTACTCTCAGTAGTTTAATTTTGCTGTCACTAGTTGGCGTATCAAATTTTCAGTTTCTTATGCTTAATGTTTATGCAGAGTACATATGTATTTTTATAAGTAAGTAAGTACATACATATGTATTTGTTAAATTAAAACCAAATCTTCGGCGTAAATTATTCAGATAAATTTATTACTTGGATATCGCTGCGACTTATAGTAAATTGTAATTATCTTTTCAATATTAATTGAAATACGAAAGTAGGAGAATTGTCATTAAATCTTATATACATAATTATATCAGATTATATGTATACAGTATACATACATATACATAACAAGAAACAGTTCGCCCAAATCACAAAACATTTTAGCTATTTTCTTTGAAATTAGGGTTATTTATCTGAGTAGATTCTATATACTACTCTGTATTTTTTTATAAGTCTATTAGTATCATCTTAACAAAGATATGTTATGTATTTCGTAATTATCCATTTATTAATTCAACGAAATTGCTATGGAAATATATAATGTTCATAATGTATACTTCTATCTTGAATTTGTTATTTGAAAAGAAAATAATTGGTACTGTTAATATCATCTAAAGGAAAGTCTATGGCTAAAATCATGTAATATAAAAAACAAAACACTGTACATGTTGTATGCGAAAACGGCAATGAGGATAGGTTTCTTTTTTTTATTGAAAGATTCTATCATTGTAGTTTCCATGACTCCTTAACGTTAGGATTATTGGTAGAACAGTTTGGTGGTGATGTTTCGTGGAAGTATATTACTGGCCAGTGACGAGCGGTATATAATGGTGATTGGCGATAACTTGAACGATCCATTGCGAAATGATATGGATAATATGTTTCGCTACAAGGTCTCCATTGATCTTCGCTGGGACCCACGTAACACCTACAAGATTGTTTAATTAGTTATTTATTTCTTACCAGACTGTGAATCTCTGCAATTTCACATTTTTATTAGAGAACTTTTATACTGTAACTTTTAAAATTTGGATTATAATAGATACGGTTCCTAATTACATTTAATGATAGAAAACGAAGAAAAATGAAAATAAAATGAAATTAACTTAATCGATATTAATCATACCAAGGATGATGATATCCTTGTGAAAATCCACATTGATGACTAGGTTCGCAGCAGTAATCCCAATTACCATATTCATTTTCAGTTTCACAAGACCAGAATCCAGTAATCTCATTTCGTTGACAGACGGTGCCGTTTTTGCAAGGGGAACCGTTTACCGTATAACGTCGAGATGGAGGAAGCTGGTTTGCTGCTAATCAAATAAAATTAATAGATAGCGATGTTAACGTAGCTCAACCTATAACTCATTGACTTTCCTTTTTCATCTATACTAAGAATAATTATCATCAATGACTTATGTCATTGCGCTTACGTTTAAATATAGTGTAATTTTAACGTAAAGGTAACTGAAATTTTTTGCGAATACTTGAAAGCGAGGACCAGCGATTATGCATAAGAAAAAATTATTCAGAATGTTGACTTTGACAACATAAGGTCATCGAAATCGGTGAAATGTATTCTGCATAATTAATCATTTTTTATTGTTACTTACAATGGAAAAAGTTAAGTCCATGTTCGAAAGTACCAGGTTCAAGAGGGGGTGTGTCGTCTCCATTAGTTAACTTATGTTTGTAATCGTGTTCGTGATCATCAGGTCGAAATTTATTTCTCCATCGAGTGGGATGATAGAAAATTGGCTCATGAGGGTAATGTATTTCACTCTCGGATGTTCTTTGAGCATTCGGATAACCGAACACAGGAGGATGTAACTGATCGTGATTTTCAAACGTTGGTGCATTTGTCGTATTGAAAGCATTCGCGATTAAACCACAATATGGATCAAAATCTTTCCATGTATATAACGTGTGATCATTATCGTGCACATAGTCCAGATTTGGCCTTAGATCTCGTATTGATATGTCGCTTAAAAAACAGTTACTCCGTGTATTATCGATAGTAATGCTACAAATGAAATTAATCATTATTATACGATACTTTTTCAACACTATACATACCTATACTAACAGACTGCGGATGTTTATGCAAATTATTATGTGTGCCTGGTTTGATGGGCACGACTCAAGAAATTGAATCCAAGCAGAGATTTATTTCACCTACTAAATGTTATTATGATTGCTATACTTTGGATATTATATGCTACAACCGGGCAAAGGGTGATCTCTCATTCCGTGCATTCTCGCATTTTTCAATTTCCCCTAAATGCATAAACATTCGCAGACTACATATTAATATTCACCAAAAGTGAAGTACTCACATGTAATTAAACGACATACAAGGTACCACACCGGCGTTTCTCATCGTTGAACACCTTCGGCGGCAATCTTGTTTTGTAACAGCTCGCATCGAGGAAACCACTGCGTGAGACATTAATTTGCATGGTCTATGATATTCAGAATAGCAAAGTTCGTCCATGTGCGATTGAGAGGATCCCTTGTCGTACGGAGTAATTGCATTCGAATTTGATAGAGACGAAGGATACGTTTCGCAACCATAAGATAATGTATTTCTTTCATACAACTCAGCACCATCCATATCTGGCATATCGATAGGATTTATTTCTTCTGCCGGCCAATCGCTTAAGAAACAGTTAGGTGATACGCGTTCGTGACTGTACCCTTTGTGATTGTCCATCGCATATTTGAAAACGAAGCTTCTACAAACAAATTCTTGCGACGTGGTGCACGCATATTGACATTCTCCAAAATCATTAACGAATATTGATTTCTTCGTGATATCCATCGGCATGGTGAATCCACTTCTGATCCTCGAGAAACATTCTTCCAAGGGATATCGATTTGTTGACTTCTTTAAGTAGCAGCTCTTAGTATCTGACGTTAATACGTAGGTATCGTAATCGCGATTTGGTTCAAGATCCGTGTAAAAATTTAGATCTTGATAGGAACGATCGCTTAGTAAACAGTTATCAGTAGGATTCGTGGTTGCCACGTTGCATCTATATAAATACATAGAATAAAATTAATAACATAACATAATTCGAAAGGTGACCTCGACGTTCTCTAGTGAGAACGAGGTCACTGATGTTCAACTACGATGGAGTTGTTGAATTTTAACGTTCGATGCGACAAAAGCAGCTAAACATACAGTGGCTTGCGAAACCATTTGATCACTTACCTTATTTACAAGTTTCTCGTGTTATTCAATATTTATTAAATTATTTATCATTTGATCGATTTAATCATTATTTGGCGTTATATTTATTTCAAATAAAAAATGCCCAACCCTTAGGTATCAGTAAAAATTCTTGTATTCTTCCGCTTACCTGTAAGCAAAGCTTTCGCAAGAGAAACTTGTTTCATTGGTACAAAACTCTTCGCATTGTTCAAAATCGTGTGCCGCGCAAGTCTTTCGTAAGACGCTTCTGCTTAATTTTGAACCCGAGGCGGCTTTCACTGAACATTTTCGTGTCATTTGCGATGTCTCGTGTTTTTCATAATACGGTTCTTTTGGAACGGACACGTAATTATCATTATAGCCGAATGCACTGCCGTAATTGTAAAATTTCCCATAAAATTGCTCGTTCTCGTTAGGAATGGGATATTCCTGTGTCAGAGGATGGTCTAACCGTGAATTGGGGAAACGTGGCGATTTTACGTCAAAATATCCCTTATCGTAACCACTGCGAGAGTTGAAGGTATTCTCGTTAATGACATCGGGATTGCGAGACTCCGATTCTTTCCAGTTGCGATTCCAATTCAAATCGTGATAACGAGACGTGAAACCTATTTCGGAATAAAAATAGTATTTTCATTAGTAATGAGAAAAATACGATAGATTATTGTCTCGTTTGTGTACTCTGTCTTATATCACTACTCTCCTCCAACTACATCGTAATCGTATCGTATTATAATCTAAATAGTTTTTATTTAGTTTCTAATTATTTACCATGAGGTTCTTCATGAAATGGTTTGCCAGATCGTGCGAAACCATTTGAAAAATCATAAGCTGATTCGCGATATAGTGGATAATTCTCTTTGTAGATCGAATGATCTGTGTGCAGGAAATCTTTATTCGCATTTTCACGGTCCAACCATGTGTTTTGACTATTTTCTCGAGAACTTTTTACGTAGCTTTTCCAACGTGGTATACCGTTATCATGCCATGCCGAGGAAGGGCAATTGTCAACCTTCTCGTAATAATCATAATAAGAATCAATTGAAAAATCTTCATCGGTGTCCATACGAAAATATGGCGTTGATGTCAATTCACACGTGCACTTTGAATCATCGGTCCTACGTCTTCAAATTACAGGAAAATGATATTATAATCCATAGTTGAATTCGATAACGTTACGATATTCTATTGCACGCAGCTACGATGATTATAAAGAATAAAATCATTCTACCTCGATCTATCCGTAATTTTGTAATTAGAATGCATCTTGTCAAAAATAAGCAATTGCCTGGCTACTTTAGAGCGATAGCGTATATATAGACATTTTCACATACCTATGATTAAAACCTTTACACGCAAAAGTCTTTTCGTAATTACATGCTCGACAACAATCCTGTAGATTTTCACAATTGACGATACGCTCGATGAATAATCCCATCATTTTCTTGCCAGGTAGCAGCTTTCGATGACAAATTATAACTAAATTTTTGAAACATATTTATCTAATTGTAAGATATACATACACCTATATCACATGCAACATTAATAGATCGTAATACGAGAACGTTTGCTAATAACATTTACTAATAAATATGTAAAATCCTAGCATTAGGATTTGCATAATCCTGCCGTATCATTGTAAACTTACGTGCAAAATCATCGTTATTACTTCTCTTCGAGATCGTTGAACTATGAATCGTACGAAGAAGAAGCAGTGAGATAAAGAGATTCCAAAACCACGATTTTGTAAACATATCTGCTTCTGTTTCTTTAATTATTAAAACCGACACAGCCAATTCAGAAAGCTTCCCTTTTGTTAGTCGAAATAATTAAAGTCGTTGTATTTTTTGCCACGATGATTTTCGTAACAAACACAAAAATATCAATTTTCGTGATCATACTTCCTTCGTAAATCTTTTTCAACTTCTTCCAACTATATCGAACTACGTTTATTACGTATTAGCAGTATTATTGAATATCGACAGTGAACACTACACCCATCAAGAGATACCGAACATGTGTAAAATTGTATAAGATGGAAACACGAAAACGCGTAAAAAGTAATAATGAAATTGAAGTCCAGCATGGTTTTATAGAAAAGTGAGCGCTTCGGATGCAATAGTGGGAGGAAATATTCGCACGTTGGAGAAGGGACATCATGATGATTGCTAAAGGTTGTTTGGAAGAATTGGTTTCTTAATATGCAAATACAACGATTGTCTTCAGAAATACAGCGAGGACCGTAAGTATCGAGGCATCTCTATTGATATTTATTACAAATTGAATGCTTTTCACCGCTTCTATCTTCTAGTTGTTTCAACATTGGACTGCGAATATTTATATAAATTCATATGTTCATGTCTAGTTCATCAAACAGAAGAAGTTAGTCGTACGCTATGATATCGAATTTCTTCAATTTTATTTATCGAATTTGAAAATTGTATTATAATTTTTGCTAGAATCTGTATTCAATACGTTAGAATTCTATATAGAAGATACTTTTTACTTGCCATTACTTGCCACTTTCTTTCATTATCAATTTACCATAGATTTTTCATACATTAAAATTATGTCACTTTAAAACTAAGCAAGCTCTATTATTTACGTCCTTCGAGATTCGTCAAGGATACAAGATGCTATTATTTCAGCTAGCTCGATCATTCTAATTGTAGTATGATTCGAAAAAATTGGTCATTTACATATACATTCAGTACCTTTTTGTCGATGAGCCATCGCTTCTAAGAAAATAGTAACTTTATAATACGTTTATTTATATCGAGCAATTATCATCACGTAAAATGTTTAGAAATGTTTAGAAATCACAGCAAACGATAGTTGCGTAATTACACTATCGAAGATGCGTTTATTAGTAACGTATTTATTATGTAATTACTTTGCCATACAATGTATATATATATATATATATATATATATATATATATATATATATATGATAATAAAATATTGCAACTTACCGAAAGGAGTGGGCGATGTTTTCTTATTTTTGTTTCCAACAACATCCAGAACACTACGGTTATTGTCCTCGGAAAGAAATCGTTGATCGTGATTAATAAGCAAGCCATAGCTACCAATACGTCCATGATTCGTCATGCCATTTTTGTTTCTAGAAATTTCAAAAATATATCCTTTTACATATATATCCTTTAAATTATTACGTCCGATGTAATGTAGATTACCGATCACTAAACTCTAGATATTTTTTCTTTGCCGATTGTGAATGTGATTTTCTATTGTTAAAAGTAAAGATGGAAATAAAAAGAGAATTACCTTGAAAATGTTAGCGTATTATGTGGCACCAATACCGAAATTGGCTCTGGTATTAATTTTGAGAAAGGATTATCATTATTCAGAATGGATCCTTTAGTGATAAGCTTATCCGCTTTCGTTGAACGATTTTCATCTTCGCGTACGAAACTTTTATAGAAACGGTCAAAATCGCACCATATCGAGTCTCGTCGTTTTTTCGCGTAAACATCGTACTCCTGATCGGTTACTAAATTTTCTAATGCCGGTATCTGTCGGCTAATTAGACAGGTACTGTTACCCTTTACACCAACGCTAGAAAGAAAAAGATAGTGAAAGAAAGGGAACGTAGTATCGATTGGTAAAATTCCACGGTAGCTCGATGAAATGTTGCGTTGATTTCAACAATTTTTTCGCGATATCGACAATATCCCATACCCAAATGAAAACGCATTGCAATCATGCTTCTTTCCTAAACAATCTTTTTCACATTCCGTTAAACTCATGGCATTAGTTCGTGACGCGATGTCCATCTCGGGCAACTTAGAACCAATGGATATCCTTGTAAAACAATCTAAATCAAAAGATCTATTTTTATCGTTACAGTATTTATGACAGGAACACATTTTCTACGAATACGTTTTACTGTACGAATTACCATTCCCGGTAGGTGTTAAACGATTATCAATTGTAAGACACAGAGTACGTGAACATTGTTGAAGAATACTGAAAATTTGGAACACGAGTGGCAGAGATATATAACCCGGTCTAAACATTTTAGCATCTGTATAACGAATGATTATAATTTGCTTATATTTTTAGCCGAAAGATTAATTAAATAATGATTCGATTGGTTAGAACGGCAAATAACCGGATTCACTATTAATATAAAACGTAATGACATTATCGATAACGCGGCCATACATCTTACACTAGATACTTTGATCGAAATGAGATAGTTTTCCAGTTAGGTTTCTGTAACATTCAACGATCTAAACTTGACTGAGAATACTAACGAACAGTAATGCTCTCTTATACAAAATGTAAAGAGTGTTCTCCAAAGCCGCTATTACGTTAGAAACGTTTCTCTGCCCGTTGCTTCTCCTTCTTCTGTTGTAGATCTCTACTCATAGACACGAAGAAACTCTTTCAATGTGCACTTGCGGCACATTGTTCTCCTGGTTACATGCACATCACGATGTTCAAATAACGCGCTCCTTTCTTCTCGCGTTTATTCACGCGACTTGGTCGCGTAGAATGAACGCCGCTAATTGGGTTACTCGCACAATACAAGTTTACGCTGCGGGTACATGCCTGAAATGAAATTAAGGATGCAGGATTTATGTAATTGATTAAATTTATCCTCTGACATACAGTGGCTAACGAAAGTATTTCAACGCTTATAGAAACTTTTTATAAATATATCGTGTATTTTGTACAGAACATTTTCAGATCTCATTAGCACTTCAATGACCGTAGAGCTTTGGAAAAGACGAAATCTTCTTGCTTATGATAAGAATAATTTCTTGTAAAATTTGATTTCAAGTTCGCGCTTGCTTTTCCAAAAATACATACAATTTCGATCGCTTTAAACGATTATCACACTGAGCGGAATCTCTCAAACGAATTCCTTATGCAGTGAATCATCATTACTATGAACTATCTGAGGCATAACGGCATAACCGAAGGTACTGTACTAAAGAAATGCTTATGTAACGGAAGTGAGACAAGTTAAACATAAACAAAGCTGGGATGCGTTACGCTTCGCGAAGCCTGGCCCAAAGAGGGAATGACTCACCTTACCAACTATCATTCTGTGCTTATGAGCACAAAATTCCTCTATCTGTTTCATTAGGGACACTAACGTGATACTACATACTAACTACCATGATTAGTACTGAATTACATTAATAAATTTTATGCACACAACTCATCGAACGAAGAAAATAATATTTCATTTCATTTCATTAATTTCATTTTAAATATCATGATGTATATCATATAAGAAGTACTCAATGCGTTGTAAAGAGTATGAAATATTTTTTATTTTTATTAAAAATGTATTAAAAATATTAAATACATAAGGCAGATATATTTATAGAAAAATTTACAAACGGCATATATTTTATTCAACCCGAAATAAGAATCTGCGCATTGATTCGCGTGCGTATTTATGCACATATAAGAAAGGCAGATATATTTATAGAAAAATTTACAAACGGCATATATTTTATTGAACCCGAAATATGAATCTGCGCATTGATTCGCGTGCGTATTTATGCACAACAGGAAGGTTGTGATTATATCTTGAATCGTTATCGAAGAATAATTACGAAGAACACATCATTCCATATTCATAAAAACATAAAAATAAGGAATCAGAAGAAGGCTAGCAACAGGCATAAGGTTTCTCTTGAACTCCGTGAGCAATACTAAGATGCTGAGCACTTTCCTCGATAATCGGTGTACATAATATGTCTGTATCTGCGGAAGCTAAGCTTGTCGATTCGCATACTTTTATCGAGGTAGAGTTACGGTCAGTCGAAGATAATCTAAGGAGACCTGTAGCAATAGTTAAGAATACATTCTCGATGCCTTCGTCTTGAAGAACCGACGTTTCGTGATAGCTTGCACCAATTTTCGTAGCGTAAAGTCTACCCTCCTCTGCATCGACTTGCCGTTTTTGTATTAAATCTGATTTGTTCCCGATTACTGCTAATACCAGAGCTTCTTCCACGTTTCTTCGAAGTTCTGTCACCCATCGTTTCATTGCTGCAAACGTATTGTACTGAGTTAAATCAAATACCAACATAGCTGCATTAGCTTTTCGATAGTACATTGGTGCCATTGATTTGAACCTTTCTTGTCCTGCAGTGTCCCAAATCTATATCCCATAAAACAAATAAAGCCATGCAGTATTCAGTTCTAATAACGTAATAAAGATATCTATGAAAATTCAGTATATTATACTCTGTTTTGTCTTGAAAGTGTCTATACAAATTCTTAAGCAACATCGAAGCTAGTTAACGTGTTCTAACAGATAGAAACGTAGAGAACAAAGAGAAATAATTTTATATTTATCGTTGTACCCGTAGCATTATTTTTGTATCTTGCATATTTATCTTGCAAGTGAAAAACGACGCTCCGATTGTAGGATTCGTCTTATCGTTGTATGTTTTCCCAATATAACGCATGATCATGCTCGTCTTACCAACACCTGAAAAATTACAAATTAGAATTAGCTGGTATTACAAAGAAGTTCGACAATATCAATGTAAACAATAGACTAACCTAAAAATCCTTTAATAAACCTATACAAGGTTATACACGATTTCGAGGAATAAAGGTATATAGGTATAGACACGAAATGTAAAACGAAAGAAAATGAAAAATGTAAAATGCGTTCGTTATTACGCAGAATTTACCTTGTGAACCCAAAATGACTATCTTTCCCTCTAACGTCTTCATTTTCTATGTTAAAGAGCAATACATAATGACGCACTTTTATTTATCCTTGAAGCAATTAACTCAACAACAAAGTGACTTTGTCACATAACGTAATCTGGCAAAACAATTATTAAAAGCGTTTCTTCTTGAAAACTGTAACAAAGTTTCAAATACATAATAGTAGTCAGCAAATAACGTTAGAATCTGGTACATATATCGTATATAATCTAGATATTACACACCTGTGTTTTTATAAGGTGACAATATTTCTATCCAGATATCGAAGTACATACTTCAGAAGTGAAAAACACGTTGCATTACGAATCATGTTTCAATTGAATAAATAGATTTTTTATATTGAATAAAACACAGTGTTACAGCGACATCCATTATCACTGCTAACAACTAGTACCTTGCCTATTCCTGTACCTTTAATCTTCTACTTAACTACTTAAATGGTAATATACCGATCGACATATAAAAAATGTAAAAAAATTCAATTGTTATCGACGAAGGTTAAAGTAGAGAATATCTAAGATACCGACCTTGTAAAAAATTGAAGTGTTACTCGCGCCCTCTGCGATTTACTGCGGCGAATATAGGAAACTATATTCAACTCAATCGTCAAGAGCGATAAAATCAATATGTGCATACATACATAGTTTCACGGAAAGCTCTTTATTAAACTTTTGAAAAGAAAATTTATCGATGTCAATAACTTCGTTTTACGGCACATCGAATTTTTAATATCGTTCTTTATAACATACGACAGTTTTTGGCGAGTAAAGTCCAAAAGTCCCACCTTAAGGCGCGCAGCTAATCCATCTAAATGTTATTATTTATTTCGGTAAACCGTGTAAATTTTATATACGCGTAACTTTTAAATAAAATGTATGTACATATATCACGTTCTTCTCCTGTAGTCTCCGTACGATACAAAATACCAACTAACGTAAAATCTGTTTCTTGAAATACTCGAGCAAACGATGCTTCGTTGATTTGGACAATTTTTTGGTATTTCCTGCACAAGATCAACGATAATCTAATAAACGGCGGTGCTATTTCAGAAGGCGGTTCTCGTTCCTCCTTCTATGTTTCCGGCGCCATTTTACATTGATTACGATGCGGTTAGCTCCTTCCAGTTTCCCACTGTACTATACGTAAAGCGAGTAACTTGTTCGGTTCCTTCGGTGCTATCCCTTCTTGGTGTTTGTTTGCTTGATACGCAATACGTAGCCTTCGTACTCGCCTCTGCTTGTTATCTTCCTCCCGTTTCTCATCATGTTCTCGTTTCTCTTGTACGAATTGAAAGTCACAAACGCGCGACTCGAGATTTCACCAATTTCAATTCGATCGCACGTATTTTAACTTTTACTTTACCTTAACTTTATCGTCCCTTCAGTTTCACGATTTAATTAATCTCGCGTCCGGTAAAAATGTGGCCTCGTATGGCGCTCACTTTTGCTCTCAACGTCTCGATTGATCGATAGATAGCCGGCTCACGGTAAAGTGAAATGTGAATATCACGTGACAAATATCACCTCGCAGTTCATCCAATAGGTCGCATCTCGTGATGCTCTCTCTCTCTCTCTCTCTCTCTCTCTCTCTCTCTCTCGTCTCCTGGCATCGTCGTTCTTGAGTTGATTGTCGTAGATCTTATTATCCCCTCTTGTCTCAGAGAGGGACCAAGCTACAACCGTGGGGTGTGTATGCCCTCATACACTCTGTCTATTCGTGTTCATCTCTACACGTGTTTGCACGCGTGTGTATGTATACCTAGAGGTTAGTCCGACGAAGGGTAAAGTCCCCTTTGTAGCCTCGGGCCAACCTTGTTAGCGCTAATGATGGAATCCGTCGCGAGATCCGCGAACGAGACGAGTCGGATCTTCGATTTTCCGGTATCGCTCGCGCGATTATTCGTTCGTCCGTCGTACAATCATTGTACGCTCTTTATTCATCGACGAGAATACGTAGATCTCCTGCATTGACATTTTCAATACATAATTTCGATATTGTTCTCTTTCTCTCTCTTTTTAACGAACAAAACAGACTCTTAATACTCGACGAACTTGTTTAACGCATTGAACGATCAACGTATTTAATGGAAAGTTTCAGTTATATAGGAAGGCCACAGGTGGCGGCGTAAGTCACGTCTCGTTTGATTTTCCGATTAAATATGCGTCTTCTTATCATTCGCGGTATTCGAAAGATGTTAGTGACATTAGCCGCGCGGTTTAATCAACGTAGCGACTAAATTGCCCGATGCTATTCGTTTCTTTCACGAAGCATTATGGACTTAGGGACAGCAAGTAAGGCGCAGGGGCGAATGTAAGAAAGAAGAGGAAATAAAAGATAAATAGAAATAGGAGCGAGAGTTGCCGAGCGACCTTATCCACCGTTAGTCACGGAAAGCCATTAGACCGGAAAACGAGGTAGAATCGCAAAACGCAATGGCGTCTAGAAACAAACGACGGCCGATAGGAGCGAACAAGCAGTGAATCACCTAAGCACTTGTTTACCAAGAGAATCAAGAATTCAGGGATGCCGTTCCAAGTCTCGGAATCCTGCCCCATTGGTTTTCCAACCCCACCACGGCTTCCTACTACACCGGAGCTAGCGCAATGTCGTCGTCGCTGTCGTCGTCGTCGTCGTCGTCGTCGTCGTCGTCGTCGTAGTCGTCGTCGTCATTCGTCCTCTTCGTCGTGCGAACGAAAAGGACAGAAATAGAGAGTCGAAGGTTGGGAGTTGAGAGTGAAAAGCGCGTGAGGGGCGACGACGACCACTGGCAGACTCGGGGTAGGAGAGAGAAAGAGAAAGAGAAAGAGAAAGAGAAAGAGAGGTGGAGAGAGGGAGAGAGAGAGAGAGAGAGAGAGAGAGAGAGCCGGGAAAGCGGCACTAGAATCGCTAAATGTAATTCGGTTAAAAGGGTTTTAGCAATACAATGCATATAAACATGAGTGCCCCGCCTCCGTTCTCGTCTGCACGCTCCACACTCTTGCGCCACCCTCTAGTTAGTCCCGCGAAACACCCCGCGACCGTCGTAATCCTTAACTTCGCCGAGGCAAGATTTTCATCGTCTGCGTTCTAACCTGCGATCGACTCTCATAATAATAAAACGCACACTACGCACGCTGCGCCCCCCGCTCAGATGTTACTCCGCAAATTATTCGGATTAACGAAATCGAAGTTACGAGGTGCGGCGCGGGTCCACTTTTCCATACCACGTCGCTGTTTCGATGGAACCAGAGGATACGGTCGGAAATTTGCGAAATTTCGAATTAGGTCACCGGCATTCCGAAATACGAGAAACACTCAAGAAATTCCTGGCCGCTAGAGATAGATAGATAGATGGATAGATAGATAGATAGAAAGAGAGAAAGGTTTTACGTTATCATTGAAATATCAGACGTTGTACCATCGCTCTCTGTTGTTAATTTAGAAATTGATTTCGCTTTCCCAGCGCGAAAGCGATGTAACTGTTGAATTTGTGTGAAATTAAAGGGGAGAGAGAGAGAGAGAGAGAAGAAGAAAGGAAATGGCACGAAAAAATAGTTCTCTCGCTGATTTTTAAACGAGCTTTAAAACATCGCTATCTCTGTGCTGGAAAAAAACTGGTTAGCAAATTTACAAACATCATGGCACGAAGCCATCCCTTTTTTCACAGTTCTCGGGATGTTTAGATGCGCGGCTTGACGATTAGCGAAACCCTTCCTTTAATTAATGCCGCGTGGAAGAATAAGAAAATAACAGCTGCGTTGCTCGACGTCTTTGTTGAAACGCTTCCAAAAATCTTTCTTTACTTTCCAGATACGTTCCTGCATTTTCATCGTTGCTTTTTATCGTAGTACCTTTAGTTACCCGAAGTTAATCTCGAGAAGAAAGAAAAATGACGGTACATGTGCCGCGGTTGAAAAATACCCGGATATCTCGATAGGTTTGTCGCGACGCTCTGTGAATCTTATTAAAACGTACAAATTAATGACAAATTGACGAACTAGAAGTAACCTCTCTTGTGAATTCGACGAACCGTAAATTTAAATTACTCGTTAAAAACTTGGCGACGGCGCGTATCTTCCTTTCTACGAATAAATACACCAGTCGTAAAAGAAATCTGCCGATGTTTCTCCTCAATTTTCCTCGATATTCGATCAGTCGTAAGAGTCGGCATTTGTTCGAACGTTTCGTTGTTCGATTGAAATTTATAATAAGAGACGCTACGAACCTTCCGAGCAATCTAATATCATCGAACCCTATCGATTTCAATTAACGATGTCTAACATAAAAAATATGGTTTTTAAACATGTTTTTAAAAGCGTCATGGAGATCGATCGCCATTTTTAGAAGAACGATATACGACGGTATCTGGTATACCGTACAGTTTTTCTTCTCCAGTTCCTTCCCATTCCTTCGTTGACGACTGGTTTTCCAAACGGGTGGTTTCCACTGGCTGTAGCCGGTAGGAGCAGTCGTCCGCGAAACATCGCGGAATTTGTAACGGGAAATTAGCATATCATAAATACTGATGATTCTTCGCTTGCGTGTGGGGATAACTGCGTGGTGGGAAACATATGATCGCGTCTCCTTTGAATATCATCCAGCTTTTTTTACAAGAATAACCGCTCGCAATCAGCTTGGAAGCGACATAAACTTAAGACGGATCGGCGATCTTTATGTTAGTAGCGTTGGAACCGTTGAAGCGCAAAAATTGTATTCGTTTACGTTGCGAACATTTCGCGTATTCGCGATTTTTCGCGATTTTCTGTAATTTTAGTAAACGCGTAACGAATTCCTCGCGTCGATACCTCGCGTTTGTCGATTCTTATCGCGCGAACTATACATTTTTTCAAGCCGCATGCAAACCTGCAACGCATCGAATAAAATTTGTAAAACGAAGAGGAGTAAATAGGAGTCGTACTGCTGTCTTCGATATCTGTGATTTATTTTAGGAACTTCTTGCGACATAATATGACGTTTTTCTTCGCATCGCACTCTCTACCCTAGACGTATACGAATATTATTTACAATTATGTAATTTATCATAAATAGATACGTGTTTTCAATTCATGTAGATCTAGAGCAACAGTTGGAGAAGAGTTATAGTCGAGAATGTTCAATCTTTTCACAAGGCGCTTAGCCATTGCGTTCTAATCGATGGTTTTATACAACTATTGCTGCGATTCGTCGCGTATATATATATAATTCCTCCCACTTTATACTCATTAATATAAGCCATATTTTCTTTTCTTCCCTTTGATACGAGCCTTCGTTATGTAAACATTTCAAAACGACTCGCGGGAACACCGTAAAGAGGATTCGATTAATTTTCTAGGCATATCGCTGCTGATAACAGCAATCGTGCGCATGCACCGGTCTGACATGGGCTCGAACGTGTGTACACTGCGTCTCATAACCACAAAACCACCCACAAAACTTTCAATTTTTATCTACAGCGTTATGTATCAGTCACTGAGAAGTCACATCAATGAACTTGATAAATCTGAGAAGTAAGCGATCATGTTACGAACACTGTTCTTTAAATCTACTTTACGAAACCACCCAGAGACTTTCGAGATTTTTATCTGTATCGCGTTACGCGTTAGTCACTCACAAGTCACACGAACGAACTTGATGAAATCGAGAGGTAAGCGATGATGTTGCCAAACGCTATTTTTTTAAGTCTACCTTCGAATCTATCGTTATTCGTGCGATTTTCTCGCGGTACGCTAATGTAATTTTTACGCGATAACGCGCGCCAGTTACAAATAAACCTATGGAACTTATGAACTTAATTGATTCTTCAGAATTGAACGTCAATCGTGTACCTGCGCGATGAAATTGGGAAATTAGTAAAAAAAAAAAAAAAAGGTGGAATCGATCGGTGTGATTTCTGAGAGGTTTGTGTAAAAATCATTTTGTACCTCCTGCAAGAATTGAAAATTTGAAGATACTTTTATAGCTACGAGCCGCTGTGCATTTATGCGTGTGTGCGTATATGCGCGTATTATCCATCGTATTGTTCCCTATATTTACATACGAGTTTTGCCATGTTACACCAGCGTGCGTACAGTATAAGTCGATACTTACGTTATACATGCACGCGACTCTATTTGCGATTTGTTTGCGAAATCTAATCGATCGCTTTGCCATTGAATCGTTTTCCGCTTTTCGATCGACTAACGGTGTTGTTGTAATTGTTGTTGTTGTTGTTGCGTAGTATTAAAAATTCACTCGAGAAACGATCGAACGTATCACACCAAGTATCAAAGGTATCGACAAGAGATTTAATCGACAAAATGACGCCAAGCAGCAACTTACATCGGTTGGTTCACATTTGGCACACCACTGGGTCGATCGTTTTGGTCAGAGTTTTATACCACGTAAGGTCGATAAAGCGGCTCCTGAAGTTCGGTCGCGTTCCTCTGCGTTTCTTGTAGAGTACCTTTGCTATCCTCCTGCGGACTCGGCGAATTTGGATTCGGATCACCGCCGGTTTCCCTCTCGCTGCCTCTCACGTTTCCTCCGTCCTCGACCTTATTATTCGCCCGCGCCTCCTGTTGTGCCTTTTTACTCCTTTTCCACTTCATTCGCCGATTTTGAAACCAGATTTTCACCTGAATTTTAACACACATTGCTCATACACAAGGTACAACGGCAATTATCCATGGGATGTATAGCAACGTTCGAGTAAATGGACATGGAGAAGAGAAAGGAAGCTCGTCTATAAAAACGTTACGGTAACGAAGAAGTTTGATTTTTACTATGGCGCACCGGAGTACGGAAACACGACGTTGAAACGCACTCGAATGCGAAAAAGTTGTAGTCGCGTATAGGATACAATACGACCCCTTAAATCGCTGCAAATATACCTAAGTACATGGACTCGATATTTCCTTCCCGAATCCCACAAGAGAACGATGTGTAAATCCTTTGGACAACATATCACGTGCTTGAACCTCCCCGATGTCTCGTTCCCGGCCCTAGTACGTCTTCACCCTTCGAGCAAAGAAACGTGCTTTCTTCTCGCGATAATAGCTACAGTCACTCACGAAAGTATTGGAAAATTTGTATGAATACATAGAACGTATATGGTAGGAAATTTTTGGAAATTTTACTATCACCGTAACGAGACGCGATTGCCGTGATCGCAGAAATTGAGTTATAGAGTTGGTAAAATTTGAAGGTGATCGAGTATTAGATGTTTATCGCTTATAATTGATGAGAATTTTATTGTCAAACAAATTTATTAATTGGAATCGATGAGATTTTTATCAGGGATCGAAATAAACAATTATCTTTCGCTTTTAGAAGAAAAAAGAACTCTGTTTGAACTGTGAAATTTTTATGGAAAGAGATGTTACCCTTAGCAACTTTTTCGAAATGTATTCTCATGAAACTGATACTCTAGAACGTGTATTAAAAAATGTTCCATAAAGCGAATAAAAGTACCAGATTATCAAATATCACTTCTATTTAACGATATAATATCAAATTATTCATACGTTTGTCGAGTAAAAGGTACGGAAGTCGTAACGTAAGTAATTAACAATTTCATAGGAAGTATTCTTGTCAAGAATAATATCTAAGTAACATTTTTTAACGATTTAAATAGACCGAAATTCGTATCAATCGCATGTATGAGAAGCACAACAAGCTATGAAACGTGAATTATCTACATAATTATTACGAACAAATAACATATTATTAACCGTAATAATTATTCGATATTGTTCTGATACTATTCATTGAATAGTATTCGGTATTTCTTACAATAATTGAGAACATTTTTAATATCGACGAACTAAATATCTTTCCTGTTATAGACAAATTTTTATTCTCATATTTTACAGGTTCTGTCGAAGCTAACACTTTTATTTTCAACAACTATCTTTCATCTGTCCTCGTCGGAACTTGCAATGCGAGAACATTTTCTAAAAAAGTTCCACGGTACACGTTTTAAATGGGGTCTATTAAAAAGTTCCATAATTCTTTCGATGCCTGATTTTTATTATCTTGATTCCAAGCGAATTACCTAATAATCCCTGATGTTTTAATAAGTTACTAAAGATTTTTCGAGCTTATCTTGTTTCTCGTAATCGTCTTATTACTTGTGATCGATAGCGTGTATCGAATATATCACGATTAATTCGATTTAGTATTAACGAGTATTAATACACTTGGAAATACGTTTCCTTCCTTTCGTCGATACCATAAGGGAAAGATGAAGGAAAGATGTGACGAGGAAACGGCCGGACAATTCGGAAGCTAAATGCTTCAACTTGAATCAGTTGAATATCGAAACAAATCAGGGACTCAGTCTCCCATAATTCAGACTTTCGTTGCTATTTGCCGAGCGATCCGTCAGAACACGTAAGCTTCAAAGTTATGTTTAAGTTGTTGAACTATGCAAGAGATTCGCTCGTTCACGTTCGCCCCGGCAAAGGAGAAGGGTCCTGGATTATTTCACCGATTTCTCTGGAGGCTTTTTCCCTTTTTTCATTCTCTCTTCCATTTCCTCTTTTTTTTCACCTACGTTTTTTGCTATACAGACGACTCGAATCGTCGCGTCTTTTCTTAAGTGAAGCAAATAAAAAAAAAAAAAAAAAAAAAAAAAAAAAAAAAAAAAAAAAAAAAAAAAAAAAAAAAAAAAAAAAAAGAAGAAGAAGAAAGCAAGAAAAAGAAGAAGAGAAACTAGGAGGGGAAAGAAGAAATTAAAAGAGAGAATGAATTTGAAGCGATTAAGGAAGCTATCAACCCTCGAACAGCAAATGCTGGGTCAAATACCTCACCCTTGTTACTTTCCAAATCGTCATATTTTTTTCGCCTGCATTTAAGTTACATTTACGTAGTGTTATTCTGTCAAATTATACGAACGATTTTATTTTCTAAGTAAATTTGGTTATCACGCGGGGGCGAAAGTCCTTCGTCTCGTCCCGCTCGCACTGTACACGACTATCGAATAAAATATTCGACTCTCGTGACAACAATGAATCAGCTTCCGCTGGACGAGGGTTGGTCTATTATGCGTGTATTCGATTTAATTCGGTTTAGCGATTCGGTGTAGCGATTCATAAAGGTACAGATGAAACAGCGTTTACCTGTGTTTCCGTGAGCATTAACGAAGTGGCCACTTCGAATCTCTTCGGTCTGCTAAGGTACTTGTTCTGTCTAAATTGTTTTTCCAATTCGAGTAGCTGTTGCGACGTGAAAGCGGTTCTCGGCCTTCTCGTTTTTCCAAGGAGGGCATGCTGGGCCGCGCAACCTGTCGATGATAAGTATATTTCGATATATTTAACATATTTGGCTCTTTTACTAGAAAGAATTTTTCTTTTTTTTTTTTTTTTTTTTTTGAAAGAAACATTGTCCGGAGAGTATACGCTTTATTTTATGATACGAGAAGCTTCTTATTATCGAGAGCTTTTAATTGGATGCACTTGTTCGCGAAAATATACGTTTTGTCATTCTCAGGCTCTGTTTTTAATCGCGTTTATAGAAACACGAATTCCCATGAATATTCCGCAGTCTGTTATTCCGAGTTTTCCGATTCGACGCTTTCCGATCGGAGGGAATAGAAGAAAATCAGTATTGCCTGTTATCGATAATGTTGGCTCGAATTAATACTAATCGCAAGGACAGGCCAATAAAAATCATCGAATGCTAATGCAATTACCGCCAGTGTAAATCCCCCTGGGCTGCAATACTATGATTTGGGGTTGAAAATAGGAAGGGGGAAAGGTAGAAAGGGAAGGACGGAAGACGAGGGTGACCGCCCTAACGATTAGCCCTATGAACGGGTCTTGGCCAGACCCGATTTTCTCTCCTCTATGACTTTACACGCGCAATAAATCAAAACGAAATTCGACTTTCTTCGCGAAGGGAACAACAACGATGGATCGACGATCGTCAGCGTCAAGTCTTACAATGTATTTTACAAGACGTGTTGCGCTTTATCGTTCACACTTTCTCGTCTCTTATAATTTCGATAAACCAAATTGGTACGATATTTGACTGGAATGTTATCGATAGCGATAAGATTCTATGTTAAGACGAAAGTTTCGATCTAAATCGTACGCAACGTTGGCTCCTGTAACTTATACCTAATGAAGGAGGAAAGAGCAGAAATTTCGACTATCCGCGAAAAGTTGTTTGTTGCGCGAGCGCATCGTCGTCGTAGCGATCTGTCAACATCCTAAGGCGGAAAAATGAAACAGGCCCACGGTGTTGAATGTTTGACTAAGCGGCTGATTAAGAGCGACATAAGGGTATCGCACGTTCCAGATTAATCTGGGTGTACGCGCGACTAAACATTGCCATGTGTACAAACATTGACAGCCGGTCACACACTTGCTACGTAGGTAAATTGGTGGGTCGCATCGTAAGCTGAAAGCGTTTGGAGGAAAAAGTACGGTGAACCGCATCGAGATCTTACGACGCGGTTCGCCGTACTTTTCACCGCACCTGCATCCCGTATAAGTACTTAACACGTAGCACAATGATGACTTACGAAAGCGTTTGAACATTTGTCGTGCAAGATCACCGTGGATCGTTCAAAATTTGTTCGTGATCGCATATGGAGAATTACAAGTAAATTGCTATAATTTGATCTGAATATACCTTACCCTGCGTCTACAAAAATGACCACGTTCGAACGTTACGAATATCGTACATCGTAACATATTGCTATCGATATTACTTCCAAATACAAACCGTCTATGGTTTGGTTTTCGTTATTTATGTCGGTCGTAGATATATTAATCGTCCCTCGAAAAGATGGTTTGCCACCCGCTGAGCACATATGGTTCCATGATTTTCCTCCTTTTTCTCCGTTCCCGTCGCAATTGTTATCTCGGCGGCCGCTTCTGTTCACCTCTACCGATTCTCTGCTATTCGTATTATTACGTATTTTCATTGAATTTAATCGAAACCAATAATCGTGCGATTACACAGACTTCGGTGCAGAAGACTTTGCAAAACCGTGCGACATAAATGTATCAACGTTCGTACTCTAATTATAAAGCTTTCATTTATTTCGTAAATACGAAAAGAACGACGTTCCTTAAAGACTATTACAGTCCGTGTAATCGTTAATTCAGAAGTAGCCAATGTTACAAAACGATCGAATTATTATTAGTCTCGTTTTATGGGCTCCTTTCTCGAAAAGCTGAATCGTCTTCGAGAGAGAAACAATTTCGTTCCTCTCTCTCTCGTTACCTTCGACGTTTCCTCGGCGAATTTTCATCAAATCAAGCGAAATGAAACGAAAAGGCGAAATCATCGATACATAGTGTTGGCAAGCCACTGGAATTGCACGAGTGCGAAGGTGCCAGGGAGAAATGGTGCAAGTTATGACAGATGTCGGTAAACAAGAAGGGCGGCGCACCATCGAGTGGACAATCACCATTTTCCTGCTCCTCTGTGCAGGGTGAAGCAATGGGGTGCTGTTAAGGTTAACGTCGTTCTCACCCCGCTACACTTTTATCATGATAATTTAATTTATTTGGGGTCCTATTAGCCGCTTCACGCCAGGCTGCTCTTAAATCATGCTGATCACCATACCGGTAAACACCAGCCATTATCTGTACTTAACGCTTTTCTACCCCACTATTGCTCATATTTCCCGCCCCCCACCCGGCTCAACCTCTTACTGTACCAAATACACACTTCTCCAATTTGTGATTCCATTTGGTATCGTTACTATCGTCTTTTGGTTTTCTCTTTGTCGCATCTGGTTTCGTTCGAAGGGCGAGAAAGTAGTAGTCCTCCTTAGTCAAGACGTCCTATTTATCGTTTCGAAACTGAACACGATGTCGTGTCAATGAAATAACACGTTGCGTAGATCTGCATTTATTTTGGAAGCAAATTGCTGATACGTAATACGATCAGTATGTGAAAAACGACGCGAGCCGTAAAAATATTCTGTCACGGATTACGGACATATAATTTCGATAGAACGTACGGCCAGTTTCAAGAGACTAATTGGCAATCGACGCGCTGAGAGCAAAAGTAGACTAAGCCACAATTTTTCTACATGGAAATTTACGTTTTAAATAGGTGCAGTCAATGCGCAGACGTTCGTTGAATTGGACAGTAACTAAGATTCCGTTTCTATAGACAGAGTACAGATATCGTCAGATTTTTACATGTCAATTGTCGCAATGAATCATCCATAGTCTGTACATGTACGGTTCATTTCCCTGTTACTTTATTATTATCTTATCCATATCTTTATCCTTGCTTTCCTCTCTGTTTTCGTATTTATAAAACGAAACATACCAAAAACGATCGAACATATAAACTCATGAAAAGAGTAGTTACATCATTCTTGAAATATCAGTGGTCGTAACGCGCACCCACTGGAACCATAGTCTAACTCGTAACTTTATTTTTGTTTTTCTTTTCATTTCTCTATTCTACTCATAAAATGAAAAACTCGTCGTCACCTATCGTTCGATTTTTACGCTCGAATCGTCGCGGTAAATCCTACTACGTATATGCTCGCGACTTTTGTTCCTTCTAATCTACTGCTGATTCATCTTGCCGATGTTTCCTACTTTCGTACTCTTATTCATAACTTCATCCTTGTTTTCATATTTCTGAAACGAAACACATCAGCCGGAGATAATCGAAACGTATGAATTCCCAAAAAGATCAGCCGCATCGTTCTTGAATTATCAGTCGCCGCTGCAACCACAGCCATACTCGTAACTTTATTTGTCTTCCTCTCGTTTACCCTATTCGTTCTATTTGTAAAATGAAACTCATCGTCATCCATTCGATTTCTACGTTGCAATCGTCGCGGTAAATCCTAAACTACACAGCCGGTACATGCACGGCTCCCTTGCCTGTTACTTTTCTTCCCATTCTACTGCAATTTTCTGATCCTCCTGATTCCTCTGGTTGCCGATGCGTCCCGTAGTTTCGTATTCTTACTCGTAACTCCATTCCCGTTCTCCTCGTTTCTCTGCTCCCTGGTCCCTCCACGGTTTCCCTTGATGGGTGTGAACGGGCGTGTGTGCACGCGTGCGTGAGTGCGTGCGTGCGTTCCGGGCGCGTGTTCGCGCGCGCGCGCTCGCACCAGATCTTGCTCCCTCTCCTTGTCTCGTATAGCGGCGGAAGCTCCGCCTGCAGCCCCTGAGTGCTCGATACGACCCGCCCCCAGATTCTCAACCCCTCGTATCAGAGGTGAACGAAGACGAGGCGAGGGTAACGTCGGTGGGTATTCACCATCCCTCTACAGCCTTGATCGCGAGACGTCATCGACTCCCGCTTCCACTTGCGCCATACGATTGGAGATCCGCGGAAGCCAGTGGCGAGGGCAGATGAATACCGAGCGAGGAAAAAGTTGGCCAACTTTTGTCAGAGATTATTTTCTCTACCCAAAATGGTTGGATTTAATTTGAAACTGCGCTCCGTGAAACTCGCCGCGAATCACGTCATAAACATCCAGAACGTTACCATTTACTTTTATCATCGGGCTACTATACTAACTGGACGAGCTCCGCGTCTGCTTCCCCTACCAACTACGCCAGGCGATGCGGTAATCATCCGCAGAATCGACGATTTTATCCGTTACCGTTCTCTCTCTCTCTCTCTCTCTATACGACGTACTTGGTTATCTATCGTACGATTTTCTGTTATTTAGAATCTACTATTTAGAAATAAAATTCCACTTGTTTTCCGGCTTGTCGCTTGGATTTTTCACGGGCATCTTAATTACCTTGATTTTGAAGGAGGGCGGAGCGTGTACAGGCGTTTCGATTTCCAGACGTTTCACACGGAACGTGTTCCCAGGAAATTAAAACAATCACATCCGCAGCGATTAAAACGCAGCAAGTTAAAAATTACGAGATGTTCCATACAAACGTGTATCTCATATTACCAGGATTATTCGTTTGATCGATAAATCTCGATATTCGGTGCAACCTTATTTAACGCGTGTTGTACGCTTAAGTCGAGTGTTCGTACCGTGTACCGATTTTTTTTTTTTATCAAACATACGTTCGCAACGAACATCTTGTAATCTCTACGTACGCTTCCGAACTGGTTCCCGATTTGAATAGTACAATCAAGACAAACGGGTGTCTCGTTGTAGCGCCAATGAAACTTCCAATTGTTTCGTACAACGCGTACCGTGCGAACGTAAAAGTTTCTGTGCTTCCAAATACTTTCGTCAGCCGGTGGTGTACATCGAACACGGTCATATTTATACACGACGTGTACACGGAAAGCTGTGCTCTCGTGTCATCGTTTGCACGAGACCATGTGGCTACGGCGCGATCAGACCAGATCATAGAGATATAGGATGGTTTGGGCGAACGTGGAACGTTACACATCGGGTAACCAAGATCTGTTTGCTTGCGGGCGGCCAAACTAGCTGGCAGCTAATTCAGAAACACCATTACCGCCTACATGCCTATAGACAGGTAGACTGACGCGACCGCTACTGCAACGCCACTAGACGTTTTCAACGTGTTTCCATGTATCCATCTACTAACGTTCCTACATACTCTGCATACGCGTTTCCGATTTCTATGTTCGCGTATATAGCGTGTCTGCGCGCGCTTACGTTTATGCACATCACCATCTTTCCCGTATGCGTACGTCGGTGTGCAATTAATCGCTGGCTTCTCATTTCTCAACCATCATCGACGATATCGTATACAATATCGCGAAAAGCTTCGTCGAGATTAATTCAAACAGCTCGAGACTGCTTTATCAAGGGACGACGCGTTATTCGCTTGACGCGAACGTCCGTATACTTTGATAGAATAATAATAATAGAAAGTAACGAGCGTACGATATCTGCACGAGTCGACATCCACACGGTTTTCGTGGAGGCTCGAACGCTCGGTAACGCGACTGACGACAATTATCTTTTAGACGTTCAGGAGGATGACCAAATCGTACGTTTAACCCGAAAATGTAGGAAGAAGATAGTTCCGATAATACGTAAGCCGCGGATGTTTATGCGAATTCAGGTTTTTGTTCCACCCGTTAAAAGCTATAACGAGTATCGCGTCGTAGATATTTTGGACACTTTTGCGCGTTATCCGTATCTACTGTCCATCTTTAAATTTCTCAATACGAGAATCTTAAAACTCCTCTTTAAGGAACAGAAAATATACGTAGATTATAACAAGTTTCCCTCGTGATATTCGATTTCTATCGAAATTCGGGCCGAGAACGATTCAGAAACAATTTGTGCTTCGAAATAATCGTCATTAGGCGTTTCCTTTTATCTTTCCGTTGTCCTCGTAACGAAGAAAGGAAAAACATCGATACCGCCGGTTAAAGTTGCGAGACATTTGATAAAGATGGATAGAAAGCGATTTGCGTTCTTGGATTGTTTCAAAGATGAGCGAAATTAGCTGTTGGAACGGTCTATGTAAGTCCGTGGAGTTTCCATGGCAACCTTAGAACGTCTGCGTCGGCGTTATGCTATCGTGGAGAGAAGGGCGAAGGGGATGAATAGACGGATGAATGACGCACAATTAACTAATTAAATCATCCGCCAACCCTTCGCGTGCTTCATCTCTCGGGTATCATCCCCTTTTGTTGGCAGACCTCCTACCATCTCTTCGACATCTTCCGCCATTATTTTTTCACCGTAACTTGTAAAGCGAATCTCGTTCCACGTTCTTGGTGAATTCGGAGAACGGAAAATCGACGAGACCAAAGAACTGTTGAGAAATTCAATCCTCTACGACGACGTATAATATTATATAAATTATTACGATCTTTCTCCTTTTCAATGCTTTGCTATTAATCGAAGCATCTCATAGTCTTGTCCTATTCTTCTATTTTTATTTTTACATTCTAAATTTTATCTCTCGTTCCTTCTTCGTGTTACTCCTCGTTTAATTTACCCTGTCCTTTTCCGTTATTACGTATACGTTGTGCGACAGTCGATAGGATCGTTGGAAGAAGAGCCAATAAGGCAAAATCGAGAGAATCGGCTAAATTGCGTGGTACGTTTCAGTTGTACGTTTTTAATTTTGGCTACGCGCGAATCGATAATCAAAGACAGGGCGGCAAGATCCACGTATTTGGCGTAGATCCGTAGGCGTTTTTCTTTCTTTCAGAAAGCTGCTCGATCGTTATTAACGGCGCGGTGAAAGGAAGATGTCAGGCTTAAAAACCTTCGCGCGTTAAACACTGGCGTGGATATGGCGCAAGTTGAAAAGTCGTTTCGGTCGATTTCGATTAATCCGAATGCAAACTGGTATCGGCCGGATGGACACGCGGGGACACGGGAAACGGTTTTTAGTGTACACGAGGCAGAGATATCGGGATTTGGGATACGCCGAGGATGGAAGATCGCGAGTTACCCGGCAGCCAGCGGTATCTCGCTAGTTAAATTTCGATACTGCAAAGCTCGACTCAAAATAGATGAAACACGGTGTTGTTGGAATATCGTCGTTGGTATAACGTGCGACAAATATTCCACAAATAAAAGCTCGCGTCTACCTGTTTTCCACCCTGCCTCTCCCTTCCCGTGTCAGCTCACCGTGCCGAGCCGCTGAGTCGCGTACTCATCGTTATTTACATAACGTCGAGAGCATACGAGAATGCGAGACTACAGGTGAAAGAGAGAAACGGCAGACAGAGACGGTGGACATAGGAGGAGGAGGAGGAGGAGGAGGAGGAAGAGGAGGAGGAGAATGAAGGGGAGGAGAAAGGGCTGAACGGGACGATACTCCCATCCAGCAATTTTTTAACAAGTCGTGTTCGTGTTCCCTGCCGACGCGATAACGGCCGCTTCAGGTGGGGCTGAATGCAACCGTTTTATTTTATTCCGCGAGACCGCTTTTTTTGTACCCGTTGCTCGTTTTACGCTATCGGGTTTTCGCCTTTTTCGTCGACGTTGGATTGCTCGGCAACTACCAATCAGGATCATCTGACAGAAAGTACCCCGCACTTCGCTCCGAACACCTCTCACTCTCTCACTCTCTCTCTCTCTCTCTCTCTCTCTCTTCCACCCTCTCGCTCTAAAACACACACACACACACACACACATTCACTCACATATACACGTACAATCGCGTTCCGTTTACTCCCGCTCTTCCCCCATTTTTCTCTCTTTCCCTCTCTTTCTATTCTCGTTTATTCGGATTCGGTCCATCTCGGCATCCTGGTCCGCTACGTTCACTGACCAATTTGTTCGATAAAAGCTTTCGACTGATTGGCTGGACAACGCGACCACTCTCTTTTTTCTAAGCGTGAAATTTACCGTAGTAGTAACCGGAATCATCTTCCTTCCTCTCGTGATCCTCTCTATTCGCCGGATACTCTTTTTCATCTTTCCTCCGAGCCTCGTTGTTATTTATTCCGGCATTCTCGTGGCATTTTTTTGAGCTATCAGGACCCTCTCGCGCGATAATTTGCTAATTACGTGCGAAATAATATCGGCGAACGGACGAGTGACAGGTTGAGGGTTACAGATAATTAGATACGGATCATTGAAGTCTGCCCTACAATTCTACGATTCTAGAATTTTCTACGAAGCCACCCTTCCGTGTTTATTTCGATCGTCTACGGATAATTTATAACCGGCGATTCGTAAAATTTCCCTAATGATGTTAACTCGGTCGTGCAAAAGGGTTCCCTTCGGTGTTTGTGTCCTACGGTCTTGCAAACATTTATACAGAGTTCGGTGATGTTTGTTATTTGCTCTTTGAACGCTCCTGCAGCTACAAGCGAGCGTAAGATATCAGAGCTGTAACAATTTCTCGATATCTTGAAATAGGGGATGTTATATTTCGAAATGAACGGTGCAGATACGTATTTTCAACAGTATGCTGCGAAACTGTCCCTCTGCGTTATCGTTTGACAACCAACCTAAAAACTGGAGTAGCCGGTCAATATAGTATGGTAAAGAGTTACATTAAGCATGTAAACATTCGTTATCTGCCTATCGTACGAGCAGTCTGTCGGTCTATTTTATGACGTTGTTCGTACGTCAGGGTAACGTTGAACATTAGCGTTCCAAACAAATTTTGTCCCATCGATATATATCAATTTTAGACGAGAGATATTACTAGGATCGTTTGGTCGTAAAACACGATTGGTAGAAACACGAGACGAAATTGCTTCGCCTTCCAATAGCGTAACGAAATGGCGAGAGAATTCGCAACGAATAATTTAGACGATAACAGCTTCTCTATCTTTGAAACTTTTCGCACAGCCTTGCTATCGTACGTCATTTATAATTTAGAAACGATTTGTAAAACGATTAAGGTATTAATCAGCCTTCTCGATGTTGTATTATTTTCAGATAACGGCAAAGACAGAATGTTTATAAGGCTGTTACGCGTAATAGTTGATCTAGCTACTCGCGTTTAGATATACGGAAAGCGTAGTTTAATTTACGGTTAAGACGATCGATATCGTAATGAACGCGATAGAAGCACGTTAAACCGAGAAGGAGGGAGTTTTCAATTTCGCGGCGAGAAGATTATCGGTTATCACCGATTATCGTGTTTTACAAATGTTCCATATCTGCTCTCAAGACGTATTTTTATTATTAGTTACGACTGAGTTGCGTACTTTTATGCAAATTCGTATTCCTACGCGTACAGCCGCGCAACCGAAACCCGAGCGACAATTCCTTCCATCGTCCTCGAAACGTTAAAACGAGAAGCTCGGCGAAAAGTAGGTGAGAGAAATTTGGAAATTTGACGTATTTTTGCGTGTTATCGCGATCGCGGACGTCGGTTTTATTACTCCGTTATATCGTCTATCGTAAAGATCGATTTAATCGAGTCAGCCGATTACCTTACAAGGTACAACTGCGACTCGATTTGTTCGTAATTTTCAAACGAAACCGTATCTCGTGAAAATCGGGCAAGCGGTCCTAGATATCGATCGACGATAGCGCGCGTGCAAGAAAATTTGCTGGCCGAGACGTAAAAAGTGGTAATCTGAAGCGAAAAATGTGAAATTCGCGTTCGACGAACGAAAGATCGATAGGAAACGACCGTACGGGCGCTCGGCGAGTGTAGGAGAATTAGAGACGAAATAGGGCATTTGGCAAGATTACTAACTCACCGGCTAAATCGGCGGGTAACCTCGGATACAACATTCCAGTCCTAGCCAACCACTCGAGTTGGAGTGGATGGATGTGATGCTGCTGAGGATGGGCACCGGCACTCTGCGAATGTCCGACGGGTTGACCTTCCTTGTGTATCGAATGAAACGCGCTACCACCGGCAGGATGATAATATAATCCTCCGGGATGTATGAGGGGACCACTCGGATGTAAGAGAAGCGCTTGATTTTGTCGTGCTACTCCCGCGTTGCTACCGAGCGCGCTGTAATGGCCACTCGGTAAATTCGGATTACCAGGGATAGCGTTGCCACTGGGTTCCTCCGATCCTGGGGAAATCGGAGGGCTGGAGATCGGACTGTGGCTCGCGTTGCTTCCCGAGCTGGCGCTTCCTGTTCTCGTAGGATCAACCTCGATCGAACCGTCGTCCTCGATATTTTCCAACCGATCCACTCGAAATCCTCCGTTACCGATGCCAGCGTTTTCCCCTTTGAATGGCGTTTTCGTCGTTTCTTCCACCGATTCCACCCGAATACCGGACAAATGAGCGTCGCGTACGGATCGGTCACGAATATCCTGTCTGTCACTTGGATCGCGAATAACTTGTAAGTTCGACGGCGATGCGAGTCCGTGTTGGACGACGGTTCTGTCGAACGGATTCAAAAGGCCTCCGAGGGAAGAAGATGTTCTTTGCTCGTCCGTTCTAGCAGCGCCGATAAGCGCAGTCCCATTGCCAACGCCGACCGCAACTCCGATTCCAACTGCGCTCGCAGTTTCCGTTTCGCCTGCACCGGTGCAAGCGCGAGTACCGAGGTTTGTACCGGTAGCGATGCCGGGTCCAGCGGCTCCGCTAACACCTCCGAGGGTGCAAGAGGATTCTCGATCGTGGCCACGGACCAACGAGTTCGTCAAACAGGGGCTCGCGTCGATCACGGAATTTCGCGTAGCGAACAGCGATCTTTGGTTCGATCTGTCGGATCGTTCGTGATCCAGGCTCTCCGGTTTGCCAGTTGCCCGGCCGAGCAACGCGTCGATGCAGAACGAAGTTTTCCCAAAGGAACTGTGACGTCTGTCGGTCGAGTGAACCGCGTATTCCTGCGGCGAGATTCTGCCCGGCGAGTTATTCGATTCTCTGTAGTGACTCGCCACCGCCGATACCATTTCCTCGGTGAAACACTTAACGCCGGTGTCTTCCGAGTCTCGAAAGAAACTCGCCGCCGACTCGTTCTCCTGCTTCGCGAATGAAGGTCTCTTCGCGTCGTTCTCTTCGCGATACCTCGACATTCGCGATTCCTCACCAAGCTCCGAAGGAGAGCAGTTTTCCACGAAGCGTATATTTTCCGGAGATCCGATAGCAGTCTCTCCTCTCACTTCGGAGCCGGGCGACCGCACTTCATCCGATCTCGGTGAACACGAACGATCGCGGCCCTTCTGCCGTACCGAGTATCCGGTATGCTGGCCCGTCTGCTGTTGTCGTTGCTGTTGATGTTCCTGTTGCCTCTGTCGCAGGTACGAGTCTTCCGTGATCCCCTGGGCGTTGTAATGCATACCTGGTTCGTGGTTTAGCGACCGTGCGGAATTCCTCAAATCGATCGGTTACCACATACTTGGTATCGGTGGCGGGCCCCTTCACGAGCACTACTTTCGGATCGATCGTGTACCACTTGCAATTTCGATCGCGTAGCTTCGCTAACTCGCGCGAGACTCGATCGTACGCGAAGAAATGTTCTCGAGCGCCGATAGGAATATTCCAAGTCCAACCGATTCCGAACGGTGATCGCTGTGGCCGATCGACTTCTGATCGGCGTACGGGACTCGATCGATCGATCGAACGACCGCACAACCGACCGACCGACCGACCGGCCAATTCAACCAACCTCACCCTTTAATACGGAATCGCGGATATTGCAGGCGATACGCGATCACGTTACGCGATTACTGTCCGTCTTGCGGCTTATCGTCTTCGAAACGCAACGCAACGCGTCCAAACGTACGATCACCGATCGTCCAGCGACGCGAAACGCGTGCGTTGTCCAGTGACGAACGAACCAACGACGACCGGCTTTGATTTGCACCGGCGATACGAGCGATTAGCTCGACGCCGCACCACAAAGTGACGTCGCGAGGAACCGCGTGTCCGTAACGGGAAAATCGCTCCCCTCTGCTGCTGCGTATCCGCGGTCAGTCGATTCTGCCACGCCTATCGCGGCAAAGCTCGCGGTTCTGCCACGCCTACACCATCCCCTTTGTTCCCCTCTGCTTCGCCATCTGTTTCTCTATCTCTGTCATCGGTTCTCTAAGCTCGGATGCCGAGTATCGGAGTTCTCCGAGTTCCTGCCGGCTCGCGATTTCTAATTCTCCGCTAGCGAGTACCTCGATTCGCGATCGCCGCATCCACGATTCTCCATTCGCGAGCGTTCGATCGCCAAGCCACTGCGAATACCGGCGAGCTTGCAAGCTCGCCCATTCGCAGCCTGAATCCCCGGGCGTCGCATTTCCAGCGCGAAACCAGCATCCAGTTCTGCCCTCTTTAGGTAAACCGTTCCATCTGGTAGCCGAGTTGTCGAAATTTTTCCCATTCGAGACCCGGCTGAACGATAATTTCAACCACTTACGAGGCTATCTCGATGACGCGCGAATTCATTTCCGGCCCGTGTTCGCACGTTTGCGCTCGTTTTTTAATTGTCCGATAGGATTCCGCTCGTAGCGTGGTCGGTTACGTGGCAAAAGAGCTGCTTTTCTTCGAGCAACGTTCGTCCTAATGAGTTTCAGTTGCTGAAGATGTTCTCGCCAATTTCAAAAAGAGAAAAGACAAGAGACTTTGGATCCTAAATATCGCGTTGTCCCGAAAGTGTCTTTCTTCTAAAACCATGTTTTTTACAGCGACGCATCTTTATACAAAGATGAAATCTGATCTGTCGAATGTTGCGATCTTTATCTTAATCGAACGAAACGGATCATACGTAATTCAATAAAATAATACAAAGCAGAAGATCTTGCGCGTCTATTATTTCCCAGTAAAACGAACGAAACTTTTTCGGACAGCCTAACAGTTTCGAGAGCCGAACGAAACGTCAAGTTTCTAGAAATCGGATTTCGACCCAACTGAGCGCTTTAAATTAAAAAGGGCAGAATTGCACGCTGCTCGCGTATGAACGACGAAGATCTGTATCCCGTTCGGTCCATCTCTTGCGAAAGTACGTAAAGAGACGCGAGCAGGAAAGAACGAGGAGAGAAATAGCAGGCAAAGTTACGAAGAGTAGAGAGAAATAGAACTGCGAGTGGAGGTGACGAGATAGAAAGAGGAAGAGAAAAAGGCGGTACTGGAAGCAGCGGCGAGAGGACTGCAGGAGAGAAAGATGGGAAACGAGAGGAAGAAGAGACGAAGGGTGAATTTTCTCTTATGAAACGAGATTTTCGTTCGATGCATCAACGACGAGCACGGAATACGCCAAAGGATAACCGATATGTGCAGTAGCTGCCACGTGATCGCTCGAGAGGAAACGGGGGTGGATGAACGATCTCTCGTTACATTTGTATATACGCGTATATGGAATAAGATAATCTACAAATAGTTGGATAACGTTTGGGAAGAACGCGAAAGTAGCAGCGGCGCGTTTACGTACGAAAGCTGCGAGCGAGAAAAGCTACGGGTCGCGCGCGTGTTCCATCTTGCGTGGAAAAACGATTTTAATCGTTCTTTAATTTAGTTTGGAATTTATGAAAAATTGCTCGGTCGACAGAGCGAACGATAAACGAAAGTTCCGCTCGCGTTCAAAGCCGATCGTTTCGTTCGGTTCGATCGTAGAAAATTCGTGACTCTTTCGAAGGAAATATCGGTGATATCTGTCGCCTTATCGAGCAGCTAATAGCCGCCTAATAGGTATCACACCCAGTTTTCAAGTAATCGGTCTGTTATCGGTTGTACCGCGATATTTTACGTGGGTCCTACAACGCATTTGCTTATCCTGCTGATAAAAAATCTATTCGTTTTAAACCGCGTTTAGTTCAACGTATCTAAGCCCTCTCAAATATCGTTCCCTTATCGAGACATTGATTTTCGTTATACTGGTATACTTACAAAAACTAGAATGAGGGGAGGAAAATGTGAGGGGAAACAGGGGTGGGCATATCGAAAAAAAAAAAAGATGATTTCTTCGATGCAATTCGTTTCCGATTTCTCCAAAAAAGAATCCGTAGAAGCAGCGAGAGAAGGTCGATTTTCGGGGCGTTAATATCTTGCCAATTGTCGTCTTATTTACTCGCCTCGATGATACGCGCGTTTTATCGCCCGTGTTTCGTTGCCCGATCAAGAGTAAAACCACTTTTTTACTCTTTTTCCTAGAAAGTCGATTTGTTTTCGTTTCGACAATTTATACGGATAAACTAGTTGCGCGTAAAAGAATGACAGATCACCGTATCTTTCACGCTTGTTATGATTCCTTGTATACTCTTGACAAATCGCAGCATAACCGAATACGAGTCGAAGGCAAACGGTACTAGTTCACCGGTGACCGCTTTTTAACCAAATAACACAGAGGGAAGAATATTTACTTAAGGATCGGAGCACGTTCAACGTACGTATACGAAATAAAAATTTTAAACGTTCCTCCTAATGCACCAACCCGTGTCTACCAACCGTAGATCGATGGGCTACGTTTATATTTTGTTCGCTCTTCCACCAACATCGTCATCCGTTTCTATTAAAATATCTCCATCCGTCGAATCTGCTAGCTGCTAAGTATCGGATTCGCGCCATTCTCTTACGATCGCTGTTGAAAACGGTTGCTTGCCAAGTGTTTCTCGCGAATCTTTGATCCTGCGTATTCTGCCGCGCTTTTAGCTCGCCTCTTCTCGGACGAACTGGAAATTCGAGAAATTATCCAAGTCGAGAGAAATGGGCGCAAGTGGCAACGATCTGTTTGCGATGCAACGTGCGTTTAACAGGCGCCTGCGCGTGCACGTATATGCAGGTAGCACCTTTCAACCTCGGTCGTCGAGCAAACAGAAAAATGTTCAACCCATGATTATGCTCCGTCACGATAAACCAAGCTTATTTTTCCCCTCTTAGCGTGCTTCGAGAAAATCCAAGGTTTCCGAAAGCCGCTCGTTCCGACAATTATTCTACGCATCGACTCGTATCGTTGTATCGTGCCGATCGTTTATCATCTATAAAAGATCAGATCGTAATTTGAAATAATTTTCCTTAACGCAACAACGTACGCACCTGTTGGATACTTTTGCCTATTAGCGTCTCGTTAATTAATATCACGTTTTACCGACGTTCGTGTATCGTAGCTAAAAATCGGCCAAAGTGTGCGGGACTTGCAAGCGTTGATACGTACACGCGCGTAACTACTACCGTTCGCGTGAAATGTATCTGCGTACTTGTGGCGAATACAAAGTTCAATTTGGCAAAGTTAAACGGTTGATAATCGTAATTGGCCGAATCGTTGTAAATTTCGAAATGATATTTAACGATAACAATTTAGGATAGATATGGTTGTGAAGTCTGGTGGTGCCAAAAGCGAAAAGTAATTAACGATTTGATGGTTAATTCATCCGTTCTTATCACAGGGATAAGATTGTCCGATTAACGCTTCGATTAGGTATCGCCGGCGATAGATAAATCTTAATTGGTGTCATGTATCGATTTGCCACGGCTTTCGTGTATATGTAAATCCTGTTAATCGTACTTTATCCCCTTCGCTAGATTCCGTTTAATTCGAACGGTTCAAAGTATTGGAGGGAACGCGTGAAACGCGAAACACGAAATCTGAAACACGAAAACCGAAAGGTGCGATAATCATTCGATAATGTGTAACGTATCGGTGTGATATAATATAAGCATTTACAGAGATTTATCTAAAGGGAATTCTAAACCGATAGAGACACACATGCGCGTGTAATATTCGTACGTGTTCGATTTTTACCTCTGGTCGCTTATGGTATTCTTTACGTTCAATTTCTCAACTGCATACGCATGTGGTGAGTGAGGAAAATATCTGTTTGAAACTTGTATATGTACGAAAGATCTCGTACGACATACGACACGGTACAAGCATTATCGTGACTATGTTGGTAAACTATCAAGAAATAACGATAGATTTTCAATGATCGTCGTATCAAGTTTTTATACTCGTTCATAAAAACAGAATATTTCCGTTTGGTAGACGGCCGGATATTTTGATGATCGCGTCTTTGTTTCATCCGCGATATTCAATCACGAAGAAATCCATCGATCGACTATCGCTAGACAATAAATCGCTGTAAATATTGTATTTAATATCTGTTAGTAAATATAATAGTAATTTACCTATTTACTTAGCTAACTCGGCGTTTCTTCTCGGTAATGCCTCTTCTCCCTGTGCTTTCCTTTCTTTTCCCTCTTCCCTTCTTTGCCTTCCCTTTTATTTTCCTAACGCTATCTATTCGACTTGCCGACTCTTTCGCTCTTCGACTCTCGCTACGCTACGGTTCGAGGTCTATCTCCTAATTAGAATCTTCCGGCCCCCATGTGGCCGCATCGTCAAGTTCGGCCCTCACCGCCCATTACTTTTAATGGCGTTGTTAATGAAACTAGGTGTCGCCAAATTAACCTCTCGTTTCAGCAACGCTCAACCGAAATAATTGAAAACTACGTTATCTCGATGCGGAACGAAGAGAATTCCGTTTCAAGTTCATAATTTATGATACATGCATGTACACGCGTGCAACTCGTTAAACGAAAACCGCGGAAACCACGGGAGCCGCGAAACCCGCGAAAACCTTGGAACCAGCCTGCCGCCGCTGTTACGTTCGGGTCGACCTCTTAAAAATCAATTTCATCTAATCGAACATCGTATCGATCGAACTTATTTACGTTATTCGCACGTTAGACGATGATCGGATCGTTAATAACGTACTTACGTACTTATGTACACCGTTGCTAACACGAGATCGAAGAAGAAATGGGATCGACGTAACTAAAGCGCGAACGCGTGTAGAGATCAAAGCGAGGGGACGATAAGGACGAAAAGAATGGCGAAAGGTATACGAAATTGTAAAGAAAATACGATGTAACGCGAAACAAGTACGCCACGTTTGAAAACCACTGGCACTGGCTGATTACCGCGGTAACCATCCCCCGAGCGCCAATTAATCTTAACTTTTACGGGGCAAACACTTTTCATTAAGCTCGGTCCTGCCTCCAACCGGAGTCGAGTTATCCCCTCCATGTTGCAACCTTAGCCACCCTTGCCTACTTTCCTCTTTTTTCCGCCCCTACTCTTCCGGACCACGGCAAGCTCCTCTTCGCACTCGTCCTCTACCGAGCATGCCGTGGAACTGCGAGGTACGGGCGAGGTATGGCGAGGAACGGCAAGGAAAATGGTTCCCCAGACAAGCGTTTAATCTGGCTCTAATTAGCAACTTACCCTCCGCCCACGTCTCCACGTTTCACTCGCTCTATCCTTCTCCTTCTCCTACCTTTTACTCGATACTCCTCATACTCCGTTCCCCTCTGCTTCTTTACCCCTTCTTACTCTTATCCACTCTAGCCGCTTCTCTGTGTGTAGGACACTTCCTTCGTGGTTTATCCAGTTGTTGGCAAGCTTTCAGCCAGGCCAAAAATACGCAACGCTTTCCATGGTTGCTGGATGTAACCACCGCTCCGCCGACGGATATACAGACTATTTAATCGCTCATTCGCAACGAAAAGATTACTACGGATCAAAATTCTCCTACAATATCTCGTACAACGCACGATTCTCCATTTAACTCTTATGCAGGCAACCGATAAACGTACTGCGATCATCTAACAAGCATTTAAACGAGTTTGAAGCTTACCGTCGAATACTCGAAACTTCTACGTTTTCCACGTAAAAATATTTCCAAAGCGTGGAAACACGCGAAACACAATTTCACAGGGAAATACGAAAGTTGATGAAAGAAGTACAGGAATGGGTACTTAGGTATCCAATTACCCGCGTTGAGGTTAAGTAATTTGTGAAATAAGATAAAGGAATATAGTTCGTTATCGGTGTCGTTGTATCGGACCATTGACCAGATACGTATGTATATACGTGTACATATGTAGAGAAAGACTTGACCACGGTATATACGGGTCTTTAGAAATGTGTGCTTCACAAATTGGCCACCATAGGACGCGGCGATAGAGAAATTAAGATTTCCTACTTAGCGCCATCCTTTGGCGAAAGCATTAAAGGCGAAGAATATAAACTAAACCATTGAGGTTACTCGATGATTAAACTAAACTACTTTTCATAATCATTTACCACTTATTTAAAATAAGCATATGTATAGCATTTCATCGATTACAGAAAGAAGGTTTAAGTAAATATTAATTACGAATCATTATTATATATACATTGTTCTTTCCAACAAAGAAGTTTAACAAAATTATAACTTCCAAATCAAATATGGACACATATATTTCATGCTCTTATATTCGACAAGTATATTGGAAAGTAAATTTGTTGTTGGGTTTTTTAATTTATTAAAAATTTGTGTAACTATTAACGCTATCCGTAATATGTCGAATACGTGAAAGAGACGGAGACAACCAAGTTCGACTTATTTTCATACGATGGCGTTACGCAATAAATCTTAACTTCTCGATTGAAGCGCCTTATCGACTGGTCACTAAAAGATACGAGCATGGAACTTACCATACGAGACTTCGTGTCACGTTCTAAAATACCGACTTCGTGTCACGTTCTAAAATACCGACTTCGGAAAGAATCAGAATGTTTCTTACGCCCTCTGCGATTTTCTAAGGCGTATATAGGAATTACATGCGTATCATTTATAAGCTATAAAGACCTAACGTGTGATATAAATGCGTGTACCACGGTCCGGGGGCTACGTCGCTCTAGTTACCACTTTCATGTTCATTTAGCATGTTCTGCAATACCGACCATTCGAAAGTCTTATCACGCCATCTACAATTTATAACACGGCGCGAGTGTAATTAGTTCGAACGCGCTTATTCAAACAAAACTTTAGTTACTGCTCGACTAAAAGAACTTCTCGTGATCGAATTCATTTATCTGAACTTCAACTACTATTATACGAACAAGAAATCGTAAGTAGCAAGGAAAACTTGCCTGATGCATGCTTACCTTTAGTTTTCTAAGGATTTACTAGATCGAATAATCCGAATAAAACGACACAGAGATTGTACTCCAATTGTTCGTACAATAGTTCAGTAGTTTATAGCAATATAAATCATTGCTATTAATATCGATTCACGAATGTAGAAATTCAACTATTCGGCATTGAATATTATATTATAATACCGTAACTATACAACATATAAAATTATATTGTAAACGATCGATCGTTATAAACTGCTATCTTCCAGTATAGCTATTGCATGTACTGTCATCTCATCACATTTGTCGAGCTACGTCTTTCAATTTCGTTAACGAGTCTTCTATGTCCTTATAAATTACAAAACCTAACTCATAACCTTGTCGATCCAAGGTACGAATTTCTGGATATTCGTATATACACCTGGCAGATGTTCCCGACCGCATCCTATACCCCATGATACGAGACCGATTAATACGTGTCTTCCTTCAACGGACATGGTTAAAGGACCACCCGAGTCCCCCTGTAATCGTATTTGTATCTATATCATTCAATAAATTAGACGGAACAAAATATAATAGACACTGTTGAAATATTTCAAATGCACCAACTTAATGCAAATTCTGTACAAGCCAAGTTAATTTACCTGACAGGAATCTCGTCCACCTTCCTTGTATCCGGCGCATAAAAATACATCGTGAATGGTTTCGCGTCTTCCAGCCGCTCTAAACCAACGCTGACATCTTTCATTGGGGATTACCTGAAAGGCGTTACTTCTTTTGTGATTTAACTCCGCTGTTCGAATTTTTAGAAGAACTTTAGCGTATGCGTATTTGAGGTAGGAAATTATGCGCATAAGAGATTTGTTAGAAATGAAAAGACACGATTGGCTTTAGATCTAAAAATGGTCTAAAGAAGGCAACAGGATTGAAATAAAATCGCATCCGCGTGTCATACGCGCGCTGGTGCACGTACTTCGACATCAACCTCTTGAAGAACCGACGGCGCCGAACTTTGCCCGTGTCTAGTTCTACCCCAACCGGCAACTGTCGCTGTGCGTCCAGAAAGTTTGAGATTCTTCGCTGGTAAACAGACAGGTACGATATGTTGTTTGAACGCCACTGTTCTCGAAAGCTTCACCAATGCCACGTCGTTTCGGAAATCGGTTGGCGAGTATTGCGGATGAACCTGCGAGACAATTTCCGATGATAAGATCTTCACGGCTGTTTCACGGTGCTATTCGCATACAAAGATTAAACAACGTAGCTCATCGTCTACCTCTTTCCTTTCGACGTTGAATTCTTCGTGTAGCAATCGTTCGGACGCGTCTCTCACGTCCCATTCGCCAAGACGAACTTTCAGGTTACTATTCGGTGTTCTGCGCGAAAAAAAAAGCATTAACGATTACTATACAAGTTGGTAATCACGAATTGTAAAATGTTCTTGCTACGTTATTTCTGCATACTAACGTTGCGACACAGTGAGCCGCGGTAACGACCCATCTGTTGTTCAATAAGGCACCGCCGCATGACAACTTTTTTGTTAAGAATCCAGATTTGATAATGGCAGCCTAAATTTCGAGGGAAATACGTAAAACGATCGACTCTCTCAACTCTTTCGAATTTCACGATAAATTTACCTGCCATGGATGACTACCGAAACTGGAACTGTGCCCGCCCACGATTCTATTGCTTCTCGTGTAAAGTTCACCGCAACCTGCAAAGTAATGTAAAACAAAATCTGTATCATGTACAAGGAAGAAGCTTTGCTTTGGTTTAAAGCGATCGAATAATGCGGTATCCGATATCGATATCGAATACGTATTCGACGTGACGAACGTGTTAACACATTTTTTCAAATGGAACTTTTCCGAGATCTCATGCTTCTTATCCGTAAATATGCTTATGCGTAAATAGCACGCGGTCACATTTTCCTACATTTTTCCCATTTTTCTTTCGTTTTTCATCTGCTTACTATCCTTCACCTAGTTTATCCTCGATATCTATTTGTCGTTGTCGTGTATGATAGCGATAAAGCCACATGTATGAAATCGTGCAAAGCGATAAGTGACAGAGAAAGACGTTAAGCGAGGAAAAGTGCTTCCTTCTGTTCTGCTATTCGTTTATTCGAGGCGATGATTATCGTCGGAAAAATACAATAAATATTCTTTGATCCACTAATATTCCATTATATTTATTCTTTGACCCACTAATATTGCATTATAAATATTCTTCGATCAATTAAGTGGTCGACTTACAAATTTCGAAGAATAACGCGAACCTTCTCAAAGATAATTTGGCAGGCAAGAAGACACGATTTGCTAATTTTTATCAAGCAAAGCAAAATTACTCGATAAATTGCTATAATATTAACAGTTCTCGCACGATAACGCCTATATTCTCCATAACGTCGCTAATAACTTTCTAAGTAATTCCAATTTAAAAAAAAAAAATAAGTAATATAAAATATTTGACCGATTTTTTTACGTGACGATCAGAAGTAGGAGAGTACGATATTGGTGCAAAACTTTTGATTGGTGCGACTTCATGCGGATTACCACGATATTTGGAATAATCCACGGAGTTTGAGACGTCCTCGTTTGGTGTGTGAATTCCCGTAACATCGGGATAAGCGACGTCATATTCATCCTGAGGATAATCAAGCTGCAGCGGATGATAAACCGATGGACGATTTGTATGCACAGGCCGATCGTAATTCCATGTCTGTGAAGACTCATAAATGGTTGTTGGTTTGTTTGCGATGTCTGCGTACAGGTAGCTCGTCCCGTGCTCGTTCTGACCGCTATACGTCGGTTTGCTCGGCCTTGCCGCGTTGTCGTAGATTTGCACATCATCGTCCACATAGGGATGTTGATTTCCCAAGTTTAACGAAAGTGCTATGTTTAAACAACCTTCATTTTACCTTTTCTACCTTATTAATCGCAATTTCCATTTAATTGTACTTATCACCGGTTCCATTCAACATATCGCTGAGCAAACCTTGTTCTCATACGTATGAGAAACAGAATCAGAGTTACTGGTCACCACCGTTATCGTTATGTTGCATTGTTTCCTTTTTCCTCGACATTAAACGACATAGAGAATTAACTTTATCGCAAAGATCTTTTACAATTTGCATCGTACGTAATACGATCGAGGCTTAACGAGTAAGTAACTTTTAACAACGAAATGTTTCGAACTGGATATCAAGGAGGAAAGGACTCGATTAGAATTATAGAGATTTTATGACAACTCACTAGCATTTTGCAGTAGCCCGATTGTCGGCCGTGGTACTTTGTCGGGGATGTCGTCGTCGTCGACGCAACAGCTCCATATCAATCCTCCGGAACAGAGATCAACCGGACGACCACCTCCGAGAACGCAACTAATACTAAGGCCGCAATCGAATGTCGTTCCTTTGTACGTACACGTTTGCGGTATCACTAAAACAGAACAATTATCGACGATCATTCACCGTTTCTTCACACTCGAAGGCAATAAAACTGCACCGCGTAAAATAAACCGCGTATAAGGGAAAAATCCCCCAAATTTCATCCCCTTAACGTTACAGTGGCTCGCAAAAGTATTCGAACACCTTTTACGGATATATCAAGCGTGTTATAGGAAACATTTTGAAATTTCGATTATATCGGGCAAATTTAAAACTGATCCGTGAAAAATGTTCGCGCGATAGAACAGTTTACACGGTAATCGTCTAATGGTCTTATGCTAATCACCGGCATTCGATCTTTTAGAGATTATTATATTTCTTTATGGATAGTGTGTTGTCGTGTCTTGTATCTAGCATTGTTGTTCGAGTGGCATACGGCATCGCATTGCTTTTCTTTCGGTCTGTTTGTTGAGATAAACACATGGCTGCTTTCGTTTCGAATAACGATTTCATAAGTGAAATCGTGAATTCAACTCATAGTGACGAGATCGAGCAGGAAAGTCGGACGACTAGCGGCTCGATTATTTCGAATTATCGTACCAGTATTGTATCAAATCAACGAACCTCTTGTTCAGCATTTATTCAATCATTACCGATCGTAAATTGTCTCTTGTCTGTTTTCTCTTTCGATTTACTCTACAAAGAAGGATATTCGATATATTTATAATATATCTTTTCTCAAGCTGGAGACTTTACATTTTAACACGTCAATCACGATTATATTCCTCTATCTCGATTTTTATTGTACGAAACGTACTTCTACCCAACATGTCCATCAAGCCATTCTGCAGATCGTTATTATGACCTCGATGATCTCCGGTATAATTTCGTTTTTTCCTCAGAGCCTCGACAAGGAGGGTGCCCTGCTGTTGACTGGTTAATTTACGTCTTCTTCCTTGCCTGTAACTTGTCGACGTTAGCTGTTCGAACTCTTCGCCGTTCATCTTTCTCTTCAACCGGTCAAGAAAACCTGTAAAATCATTTTCTTCGCTGGTATCGTTCGAATATCCGTTATCGATGATACGTTCATTCGTTAACTGCCGGTGTCGAAAGTCGACGTTATCCAATGTCGAAATATAACTTTCACTATCGCTGTCACTATCATCAACTGTACGTATATCGTGTCTGCCTGCTATTTGTCTTTTCCAATCGGCATTTCCCACAGTGTCAGCCTCCGACGAGTCTTTTCTATTGGAATAATCCAACCTACCTTCCGATAGAACTTTATTTCTAACGAACACTCTACGAACAACAGCGTTTCTAGTTTTGTCAAAATGATCGTAATCTCCATCGTTCCACGAGTTTTCTCCTCTCGGATCGAAACATGTTTTCGCGTCAATTTCACGTACAGGACTATCAAATTTCTGAGCCCCAACTACCGTCAAACTATCGTCCAGTTTATTCGTTTCCCTGGGGCTTCTTTTATCCGACAGTTGCTTCTTAATCCATAAATTGAGAGGATCTTGTTCTACGAACTGTCCGTTGGATAGCAACGTAAATTTCTCTGTTCTTTCATTTTTCTTAGATTTCTGCAATTTCGAAAACCAATTGTGCAAATGTGACAAAGACGGTGTAGCGGAAGAGGCCAAAGGACGATCGTGAGTCACTGCATCGTAGTTACCGTACTTGAGTGCAGTAGCGGTTACTATTAGGAACACGTGTACAGTCGCAGCGACACTCATGATCTGATATCTTTCTAATTTATTTGGTAAATAAATTAGAACTCGTGTCAACGAGTCGTCACAATTCGTACCATAGCTACGCGTAATTTACTTGTTACCGATAAAACTCTCGACTTCATCGGGAATCGAATTCCTTCGTTATCGTTGAAGAGCGCGCAGGTTGCCGATGATCCATGGAAAATATCCGACACCGTCGTGCCTTCGACATTTTACCTTCGTTCCATCGATTTAATCGAACTTTACGTATGTCACCTGATAAATTTCAGTAATCGACGACGATTTTCTGTGCACGGTAACCACCTTTCGGATCTGTTGCTTTTTTTTTTTTTTTTTCTTTAAATGACTCGATAAACAACAAGCGTCGATTAATCAACAGCCGTTCACCTATCGCAAGTGTAATTTTGATCACCGTTTACGCTCATGCCATAAATATCGTTTCTGTTGCGGCACTTAAAAAATTAATTCTTGCTTAGCCTATTACGAATTGATGCGTTCCACCGACTAACGAGACTCTACCGGCATCTAAAGAAGCGTCCCCGGCTTTCACCAACGTCAGCTTTCTCATTGCTACGATAGCGTGTCTTCCCTGACATTGGTTCCCCACTTGTCTTCTTCTTCACTCTCTTTTGCTTTCTTCCCCCTACCTTGTTGTCCTCGCGTCCTTTCTTTCCGTTGTTCTTTGCCTTTCTTCCTTTCTTTTCCCACGTATAATGTACATATTTGCATGTTATATACGCAGAGTAGCGACAGTAGCTCACGAAACAATTCGATCACTTGTAGAAACGTTTTACGTTTAATAAACCTTAAGGCTAATTACTAAGGCTATTTAATAAGCCTCAACCCTTGTAGGCTATCATGGGTGAAAGTTCACTGCGAAACGTCGGTAAAATTAAAGAAGCTGATTCACAAATCATTTATTATTACGCGATATATATATATATATATATATATGAAGAGCAGAAGAATGATTTCAATAAATAAATGTTTCCAATAAATAATTAACTATATGGCATTGCGAGGATATTATGACAGGCCGATAATATCAAAACAAAATTCGCATCGAGTGAAATTTCATTCGTGATATATTCTAAGAGTTAATGTTGGTTATTAGACTGCCTAACTGTAGTTCTAAGACGAAACATTCAAGTCTCTCTATTACATCTATTAACGATTCGAATCGTTTAATTTTTGGGTCGCGGTGTAGATTCGCATGAAACTTACGTCCGAGTTCGTCGAAAAATCGTGTCTGTCCTTCTGTATCGATTACATTTTCCATCGAAGTTTCCTTCTTTGTATCTAGATCTAGAATCGAAATGCGTAATTTATATTATATATTTATATTATATTATATTAGCAGAAACGTTATGTACAAAGAAACATGACCGACGTTCTACCAAAACGTTTTCATCGATGTGAATTTATATCTTCGTGAAAATTAAGGGCAACGATACGAATAGCTGTACGTAAATATGCTATTCGCTTGCTTTTATTAACTCAGACTCACCGAAATTCTCTAAATACCGGTCATTTTTCCTGATATCGGCTTGACAATAGAATCCAACAAGGAGCCGAGTGAAAAGTAAACTTGCAAGCCAATTCATTTCTCTTTTCTCCCGGCGATCTAAAACAAGATCGATCGACAAAGATTTGACTCGTTGCCGAATCGTTGTGGCTCCTCTAGTCGTTCACCAATGCGAAGGAACACCCTAAATCTTTACGCTTTACGAATGGAAAATTCGCAATTTCCGTGCAGTGTCTTCTCCTTCGAAACAGTTTTATTCGCCGATCTTTTTCAAACGTTGATTCGCCGATATTACCGATCGATACTTGCATAGCTCCTGTGATTTATTCGAACAGAATCGCAATAAAAAAGTTCGATCGATGATCTAGTATCCTTGCTAGAACCTCTCTATCTATCTATCTATTTATCTATCTATTTATGTTTAAATATATTCCGCTCGAATCAGGTTCAGAAAGATACTAAATTCTGTAGAATACCGTTGATCGATCGCATTTCTATTTTTATCGTTTATCGATGGTAATTTCAACTCGAACAAACTTGTCTACTTGACTCGTCTAAATATATAGTCGTGATGCTACGATGAAATACAATCCTACCCCTAAACGGGGGTCTCTGTCATTCTTCACAAAGTACACGTTAACGAGAAAATTTGCCTGGATGAAAACGCCTGAAAAGTTCTGCAAATGTTTCATTTCATTTCTGAACTTTGTGCGTCTTTTTCCTGGATACCGTTCGTGTACCGTAAGAATACGCGAAGCGTGGCGAAGTGGCATTCACACGTAGTGTAGTCCGGTAGAAAAGTGGGTCGTGGAACCAGGTCACCGAAACAAGTGGCACGTCGTCTGTTCGTGTGGTTGTTGCTTCGTAACACGTTCTCAGTACCCTACGACGTCCCGTGAACGTGCGGTACACGCGTGAAACCGTAGCATTACACCGTTTGGTTATTAGTGAAAGTTAGACTCGGTAACTTTCGACTTTGACAATGCCGATTTGACTCGCACGTATGAATCGGCTCGTCGAAATACTCTTGGTAGGACAATTCCCATCTTTGCACGCCTGCCACGCGTTCTCTTCCCTTCCTCTTGCCACGTGACGTTCAAAAGGGGCTGCTTAACGATAAACACGAGCATTCGTCGGACCGTTTCTCTTCGCATCGCATGCTGAAACCGGCCAACATTGTCTCGATCACGAGTACCTTCGAAAGTTCCACGCAGACCATCGCGTTTATGATATCCAACGATGCATTTGCCTTCGATCGTTAATTATTTAATCGTAGATTATTACTCGATCGATTGGTCCTTTATCCCAGTGCACACACACCCAGGCACGCAAACAGGCATACGCATACGCCAAGCCACGACTGACGATGACCGAACTGAATGAAAGATACCGATCCTTAGAACGATAAGAGGAACAGGTGTTTGATTTCAATTACATTTCCATCGCGAACGGAATCACTCTGACGTCTTTCCTTCGCCGATTACCCGATGACACTGCGAAGAAAGGAGCAGATCCTCGGCATAAGGTTGACTACTGATGAGGAACGGAAATACAGCATCCAAACACCACTCTCTCTCTCTCCTGATAGTTCCTTTCATACGGCTCTTCTCACTACCCCTCCACCTTTCTTTCTTCCCTTTCCAAATCGTTATCTTCCTCATTCGGATGCACCGGACGATTCCTTCGCTTACTTTCAACTCGTATCCTGTATTTGTACACACCCTGGCTATCGAATTAGGACCACATGCAGAAATTCCGCTCTTCGAACTGCGATACCTTATATATATATATATATATATATAACCTTATATTATATATATATATATATAGAAGTATATCAAAATGGCAAATTACCGTTGACTGTAGGTAGCAATCGTTTAATTTATTTAACTTCTTGGTATTGTACATCATGTTGAAGAATGTCCTCGTATTTCATGGTCTTGGACAATTCATTCGATTCTTTCGATTCATTCGAAAGTGTTTGAAGCTTAGTCAAAGACACCTGTGTACTAAACCCGTAAAAGTCCAAATTTCCCCAAAGTCAGATTCAATTAGTTTTTATATAAACTAATATATAACAAACTAGTATATAACATTTTTAGTACCAAAGATGAAATTACCTTCTAATATTAAACCATCTTTTGTTAGTTGCTAGAAATTAGCTTTGCCAGAAATCATATAAAAAATTATAGTGAAAGTAGAAGAGTGAAAGTACTGTCAAGAATGATTTCGAATGTAGGAGAAAGTGCCAAAAATAATGGTTTTTAAAAACTGCTCTGATTTCGGTCCCTCTCTTTCTCGTAAACAGCTAAATTAACGGCATTCTAACCTTTTTAAATCCTTTCCTATTGCTCGGTTCTTCCTTGTCATCCTACCTCTGACTATCAGCCGCACATAGTTTTCTAATTGTAAATTGGTCTCTTGGAAGAAGGCCATCAGACTTCTAACCACTCTTTCCTTGAGGATTCCAGTTAATCTTCTGACATTATTTCTTACTCTCTCTACATTTTCCTGTGTCTTCTTTTCCAGGCTGATCCTTTCTTTATACATAGAATAGTGGCATTTCCATAATTCATGGTCATAATCAGATTCTTTTAATATTACTCTTTTATTTGTGATATTATGTCTTCCAATAAAACCTACAATCGGTAATATTTTTAATTAAATAATCTTATTCTGTACTGTATCGGTAAAGTCGCATGTGACATAAAAATTAACGCGATCAATATCAACGACCATCACTCCTCAAATTCCTCCAACAATCAGAAGTGGAATACGAAGAAGTATTACATGTTACTGACTTGTCTGTTGTATTTGATTTCTTCTAGCGGTTGTCATATCGATATTGAAATTATTCATATTCGATTAATCGATTAATTTATACAAATTGCTCGATCTATCGATCTCTAAATTCGAGATACGTTGATCGAATATTATTCTTCGTTTATCGATATCTGCCGACACTCATTTCGATTTTTCTCTCTAAATTCCTTTTTTGAATAAAACTTATTTATACAACAACAAATTATGAAAAATTAATCTGTCAAAGTAAAATTATAAGTCAAATAATTAAACATAAGTGGCAATATCATTCGTGACAAGATTTTACCAATACAAACGATACCTATCGAAATTTTCGAGTCAGGCTGAGTCATTTTGTGAACCATTTCGTATCAAGATGTTGGTGAAATAAGGAAAACATCATTTCGATATGAACGATAAACTCGTAACAATTAATTGAGAAATTTTGTTAAAGGATATGGATGTTCTCTATTATTACTCAACATGGATCGAAAGCATCGAGAAATATTAGATTCGTGTTATCAGGATATTGTACCTAGAATAAATATAATCAAATTATGGCCAAAACTGTTTGAAAATAAAGTTTTTAATAGAGATGACGTGAATATTTCGCGTTGGATAGTAAGATACTTTTTAAAATTTCCTGAACATTTTACGACTGTAAATTATATAGAGTGACCTGTGAATTTTGTAATATTTTATATAGAAAGACATCACAAATGGAGCAACAGTACATGAAATATATTTGACGATAAAAACACGAGGACCACTTGCGTTTGTTCGTTTTCTTACAAGCCTAAGACAAAGTAATCATGAAGATTTAGCAGATATTTTGGAAGGAACAAGAACTCCATTACCTATTACTGCCACGCAAAGAAATAGTAATCATAATGAATGCACGAAAGAAAACGGTGTAGAGGAAACTACTTTTATTCCAACTGCAGAAGGGTAAAGTTTAAAATCCCACTAATTAGCTTTAATTTACTTTGTATGTATATCTTATTATGTATTTACTGTATTTATTGTATTTCCATTTTTAAAAAGACCACAAGGTGACTTTTTTCGTAATATACAAGTATTAGAGGAACCACTACAAATTTTAGTACGAAAAGCTACAAAATTCTTAGATGGGCCTGAATATGAAAATGTTCAAACATATCCAATGCGTAGCAAACCTCGTGGACTGGTTTTAATAATAACAAACATTGATTACAAACATCCAGATAAAGAACCTAGAAGTTCAGCTATATATGATGAATCAAATTTGAAACAACTTTTTGAACAAATGGGTTTTCAAGTCTTTTCCCATTGCAATTTAACAGCGCAGGTAAATATGGATAGATTTACATATTAAAAAACAAATGAAAACTTTATATCACATAGGCTATTTCTTTTCAAGGAAATATTAGACAAAATTAAAGAATTTTCTCAATTTAAAGAGTTGCGCAAAGTTGATTCTTGCTTTGTTATAATAAGTAGTCATGGTAATATCAATACACAGTATGAAGTTACAGAAATAGAAGGTGTAGAAGATCATATGCAAAACAAAGTGCAAAATCGAAAAACTGTTTTATGTGTTGATATTTTGAGTTATTTCACGGCAGAAGCTTGTCCCCACCTTGCAGGGAAACCAAAGATTTTCATTTTTCAATTATGTAGGTAAGTGCTAAACCCACTACAAAAATATCATAGATACATATACTGATAATATTTTATTATTATACAATGATCTTTTAGAGGAGATAAAAAACAAAAATCAGTAAAAGAACCTAGGCATACAACAGATACATCTAACTTTCAACATTCCTCTGATGAAACTACTAATGTTAAAAGAAATGGTAGGGAGACACTGAGATGTTATGAAGATATGTTGGTTGCATATGCTACCCTTCCAGGATATGTTGCCTTCCGAGACAAAATAACTGGTAGTTGGTTCATACAAATTTTGTGTGAAGTATTTATGAAATATGCTCATAAAGCTCATCTTCAGGATTTACTAAACATGGTGAATAAATCTTATGAAAGTATATTAATGTCATTTTATACATTAGTTACAATTAGTTAATGCTTCATAGGTTGATGAGAGATTAAAAATACAAAGAACTAATGGAGGAGAATGTCAGACATTAACGATAACACTGATTGGATTCAATAAACATTGTTATCTTAATCCTGGTCTTTTTGAACAGATATGATCTTGGAAACTTGCCATTAAACAGAATGCATAATCTATATATATATAGATTAATATTTTTTGGATAAATTTTATATATCAAATGTATTTATATATAAATTTCATGTATTTGGATGTAAATTAATATTTTAAACTGGTAAACTAAAAATATTTTAAAATGTTATATATTGGATGTATTTGAATCGTATTACATCTTTATTATATTTTACAAAATATACCAAGAAATGTGTAAACTTTTACGTGTTCCTCTTTCTCTTTTGCATATAGTCTATCTACATCGCACAAAATTTTTAGAAATGATGAAGTACTACAGTCGTTGATATAGTAATAATATACGTGACAAAGAAAAGAATAATGATATGAACAAATGAAGCGTTTGTAAAAGGAAGAACAATACATTTCATACTAAAAGGAGCAATGATAACGATGACGAAAACAGACTGACATCCAGCTATGATTCTGTACAATAATAAGATTTCAATATTTACGTGAACCGCATATACCGAAATTTACTTTAAATACAGTATAGCATGAATAACGATATGTAGCTTTAAAGAAATAATTATATGCTTATGCCATTTGATACTGTGGTAAAAAAAGAAAATAATTTCAAGCAATATAATTTATGATTAAAACTCCTAACATTACAATATTTGCGTCATGTTTTCGTATCGTATAATATCGCGGTTGAGAAAGAAAAAGGTGTTTGAAGTTAATACCATATAACAAAAATATATGTCATATCTCGATTTATGTTCTAACGATGTTACAGCTGTGAATTACAAATTACATCATGCTTAACTATATTCTAAATTCAAATAGGTGAAAAGATAAACGTTCCAATATTCTGTTTTCGATAAGTACGTCACACCGTGCAATTAAATAGCAGAATTTATAAAAATTATAAAAATATGATAATGAGAAAAATCCACGTTACGAGAGCAAAGAAAATACAAAAATTAAACTTCTAAGAAATTTTATAATAATTATGTATCTTATAATAGATGAAATGTTAAATAATTAATAAGTAGATTAATTTTGTAGTAATTTTTGTAAAATTCAAAATTTACTTTTGTAATCAACTGTAGTTGAATTTATTTCCGTAAACGATGCTGAATATATATTCTTTTATATATATATTCATTTATTGTTTTGGATATGGCTCAAGTGAATGTCAATGAGTCAACGTCAAGGCGATTTAATTAAAAAAAAAAAGGAAAAAAAAGGAAAAGACTTCAAATCTTCTATTGAAAAGTCGAGAATGACACTCTCTCCGTCACGCAGCTTTTTTCTGTTTCGTTTCTTTTTCCCCATACAATCCTGTACACCATCCAATAGAAATAACGTATGAGGCTGATGTTTAATACAAAGATTGCGCATTGGAAGAACGTGGCTTTTTGATCTTCTCCAAATTCTTGATTACCAAATCGTGCAAAGAACAATAACGATTACGAACTTCGCACATAACTAGCCATAAGCTTACATATTCTTTTTCATCCAATTCTTGAACTGCTCTTCTATAATCGCTAATATGTGGATACTTTGCAACTTTACTAACAATCTTTCCTCTAGATATAAAATACCTAAAAAAAATATCATTGTATGACTATAATTTATCTCTTATGAGAAGAAATCTTTTAATATCATTACTATTCACATTACCTAGATATCTGATCGAAAAATGCAGCAGCCTCGCTTTCCACTGATTGTATTTCTGCAAGTGTATCTTCTTGAATTGACACGCCAAAGTTATTACCATCTTCGATTTTTGGAATCAAAAATGAAATCCACATTTTCAACTGGAAATTCAAAAATTAAAATAACTGATACGGATAATGACTTTTACATAACCTCTATATACTACTCCTATACTTTATAGAATATATACCAAATTAGAATCTTCTAAGAGTTGTCGAATATAAGGCTTGACTATATGAATAAGGTCACATAAGGGCTTGTTACAAGGTACAGGTCCATTTGGTAACACCATCACTTTGGTTCCAGTGGTATCATCTATGCTATTGTCTAACTTTAGTTTCTTTGTAGCAGACTCATGTTCGGAATGATTAAGAATAATAGGATCTGGAATGGGCACATTTAATTCTTGATGAACATTTGACAATTTCCTATTGCGGAAACCAGGGGTCTCTAATAATTCATTCAATTTAACGATCTTCTCTGGAAATCCTTTCAGCAATAGTTGTTCAGCCTAAATAAAGTTTATGCATGTGTGATATACTTTGCAACAAACTGAATATACATATAGAGTAATAATATTCGATTAATTACCTTTGTTTTTAAAGAATCTTTGTATTCTTGAACCTGCAAAATAAATTTGAGAGATAAATGCATTAAATAGAATCGTTATATTCAATTCAAACTTGATACTTTGCTTTAATTACATTTACAAACACATATATGTTTTAAATATAAGCAAAATGAGATTATACGTAATAGCAGTTATAAGTAATACATTTATTTCATAGTAATGAGTTATGTTAAATAAATGTTTATAAATTATCCTTAAAATTATAATCAAAACCAACATTAAATATTACTGACCAAAACGATAAATTAATGTAAAAAAAATTGTATAAGAAATCGAGAAAAGAATTGTATTGTCGATATAACAATACAGGTATAGTTTTGCGTAAGTATTGAGATAAGATGACTGACCAAGGCCAATTACTAGAAATGTAAATAAATTAAAGAATTGATGTGTCTAAGTGAATAGTAGAATTACGTTAAGATTCTTGAAAATATTGAAGGTGAAACAGCAAATATTATTTGGAACATAGCGATGCCGGTGAGTTGAGCGTTACCATTAACCTAAACATTCTTACTTGCAATATATTAAACGTGCAATACAGACTACTTAATTTCATATCTTTCTGTTTTGCAGCTTCAATTATAATATAAAATATTTTACCTTCTGTGCTGTAGTATCCGCCATTATACACTCCATGAAAAAAAAAAGTTTATAAAATATAACCACACTATCCCTTTGTTGTAACGTACAACTTCAAACAGGAAGTTGCGGCGAGTATTCGTACTACGCCATCAAATCAGAATCTGTAACGTAAATGCATTTATATTAGTCTTCTCAGAATTTAAATTTCTCTTTGTTCGTGCAGAGTTATTTTTTCTTCGTCAAAATCGAAACACCATAGAACTAATTGAAAAAATTATAATCACAGCATGTGCTAAGGTACACGATGATGCACAAAATGTCAATCCTTATTCTTTTACTGTTTACATGTTTTATTTCGTATTCTGTAGAAGTTGTTTTTACTATAATCTATACAATTTGAATTCACTTCTTTAATATAAATAGAGAATTAAGAAAATATGATGTGATAAATTATAATTGTATTAGTCATAATCGATGTGAGAAGAATACTAATCATACAAAATGATATTTTGATTTCAATTGATTGTCAGAAATTAAGTCAATACTCATATAATAAGTTACGAAAATGTCAAATAAGTAGAAACCGGAAGTAGGAAAGGGATATAAGGATAATACTTCATTAAATTGAATGTCATGGATATATTTAAAAAAACTGTAATTTTTTCAAAATAAACAGCATATAATTTTGCCAATATTAAACATATTTTTTAATATTTTGAATCAGATAAGTAAATCGGTAAAATGTATCGTTTTATTGTATTACCATACATATTTCGTATTTTGTACATCAATATGCATCTTTTGAAATCAACAAATTAAATCTGCTATACATGATTGTATAACACATGTTTGTATAAACGCTGTTTAGAAATATATATTAAATAAGTCTAAGTGAGTTTCTTTGCTTTTTGGTAAAGTGTATCAACAACTTTCCCCATACTGTGTATAGTATCTAATGCAATCTCGTAAGTTTTATCGCGCGGAGTATCTTCAAAAACAATTAGAACACCTTCACCCTGATCAAGAACACCCCTTAGTTTTTTATCCAATATCATTTGTGAAAGTTTCTTCTCCACTTGAGTAAGTGGCAGTGATATAGAGGTTGCAATATGACTGACCTAAATAAAATAATGAAATTACAAACGATGAATATTTATATTTAAATAATGAACAGATTTAAAGTAAATGATCGTACCTGTACGCGCGAATAAGGTTCAACTAAACGACATAAGTTTTGCTCAAGCATCGCATCATAAAGAGAGCCAAGATGAGCACGCACAATTACGTCATCCTCAAGTTCTTGGCGATATTTTTTCACAGCTGTTTGAAAATCTGCTAATGAACGCCGGTGGCTCGCTTCGGCAACTGCCCGCATTGCGTCTAAATCCCTTCCTGCATATTTAACAGCTAATTTTCCTGACATAATTGATTGAACATCTTCAGGTGTACGTAACATAATTTTTGAAAGTAACATATATTTCAAAGCTGTTAATGCCTTTGGGCTTTCTACGCTATCATATCTGCAGAACAATAGTAAAGCAATTAAAATATATAAACATAAACATAACAATTATTCTGAAGTACAATATATTTATTTAAGGAAACAACTTACCCCTCAAATGCTTCATAAAAATAGGAATATGCAGTTTTAAAATCTCTTTCATCCGCAGCATGCAAAATTCCTGATTGTAAATCTAAAGCAGCTTGCATTTTAGGTGGACAATAAATTGCATTAGCAGTTGTTCTAGCACTGGTAAGAGCTGCCCTTGCTTTTGCTAAATTACTGAGTGCGTGATAGGTTTTGCTTTCCAATAATTGTACCTCGACCAAAAGTTGTTTATCATCCAGTTTCTTAAGTTCTTTAAGTAAAGCTGATCCCAACTGTAATGCTTCACTGTACATACCAGTATCGAAATATAATGCTATTAAACGTGCTTCTAATGACTGCCTTAAAAATGTCCTACGTTCTTCTTTTGCCCATTCTATACATTCTTTGCATAGTTGAACCTGTTGAAAAAAAAAAAAAAGCATTGTACTGTCTATTGTAACTGTCTATGAAAATACAATCAAAATTATTTGTAAAGATACCTCAATGCCGATACCAGCTTCCAGATCCAAGAAAAAGTCTACTAACGATCGTACAAGCTTGGCAGCTTTTGCTTTGCTAATCAAACTAAGAAACGGTCTGGTAGCTTTAATCAGCTCAGCCAGCTCTTTTGCCTTGCCTTCTTTTTTGTAAAGTTCACCAAGATGTAAAATACCTTGCTCCTTCACTCGAATGTTATCTTCGTCATTCTCCGTCACACCGATACTCGGATCGGAGACAATTTCACTTAAAAGTGAAATACCCTCGCTACGATTGGTCATTGAAACTGCTTGTGCACGTTCGAACAGCATTGCACCGGCCATCTCAAAATTTTCACCGCTTTATAAGGATGAAAACGGGATCAGATAACCTTTATTCTAAATAATGAATATTATTCTTCGGATAATTGATCAAATTCGTGAAATAATTCCTACGTATTACAAGAAATCAGAGCTAATTTTCTTTAATACGTTGAATACCGCATGCGCTTGTACGCACAACTACACAAATTTTATAAACGTCTTTTGTTTGTCACTTTATTCGCAATCCGTTTCAACCTCAGAACTACAAAACACATGTCACGCTACTACGTAAATCAAATCAATTGCAATAAGCTTGTAAACGTTCAGACTAATGCAGATTTTTCTAAATAGGTTATTGTTATTCGCTTTTAATAGGTGATACTGCATTCCTGTAATTAATTACGTAGTTGATTTTTCGTTGTATTTAAAACTTGTATATTTTTGTATTTGTCTTACTTAAACAATTTTGCAAGAGGGATGGAAGGTATAAAGAAAGCGGAAAGAAAGAGATAGAGTAAAAAATGTACTACACGGAAGATTCCAGATCGAGATTGTATGTATATGTATGTTGTGTTAAGTGAAATGTAAAATAAGTTTGTGTAAGATAAAAATACACGAATGCTTAATGGATGTAAATCTTAGATTGTATAAACGTTGGAGCTGTTGGAGATAAAAGTGTAACTATTATAAATATTTCCTTAAAAAATTGGATGGAAATTGTTATTGTTACAATTGATTTTAATAATGTTATAATCATGTCGCAGAATCTGTTTTGAACATGTCACAGTTTACTACAACAAATGTTATTAATGAAACATCTTCCAACTTAATGTATCATGATTGTAAGTTACAACTTATGCAAATACATTCCTTAATTAGAAAAGGATAATATCTCATCTGAAATAGAATATATTTTACAGATAATAAAACAAGGTCTAATTTACCATTTCAAATAGCCCTGTATGTGAATCTATGGCTTTTCCCAATTTGGCTGTTGATTACTGTTGTAAACTTGGATGCAAAAGTAAATATCATCTGCACAATGAAGTTATAAAATCAACATCTAATATATATTAGCTTGTACTTATATATACTAATTTTATTTATTATTTTTTCGCAGTACAATAATTTGACAAATGTTTATAAATTTCTAACTATAGCAACATTTCTAATGCTTTCAATTTTTGAAAGTTTAAAGTTATATTTGGGGTATCTTGGAAATCTTACCGGAAAGGTAATCATACTTTATTTGTAATAGACTTTCTTTAGTTGATTTGTAGATTTTTGTCATGCAAGAAAGTTATTATTAGATTCCAGAATTAACTACTTGCTGGTTAATCTCGATATTAATACAACTTCCCCTAGAGGCATTCATCCTTTTCGATCGTGGAATACTGTCTCATTATAGTGAAACATTTATCAATTCTTTCATGGTCTGCCTTCTTCTTATCGAAATTATTACAGGTACGATTGCTTTAATAAATTTAGCAGATCATCGTGCTAAAGTGTTTTATTTAATGCATTTATACAATACATGTACATAGGATGGATGTTAAACTGTCCTAAAATAACTTTATAATTAAAGTTTCATTTTTGAATTATATATAGAGTTTTGAGCAAATACTGGCTAAGTGTAGTTACTGTACAGTATACTACTACATTATATTAAAATATTATTGCAGATCTTTCCTTTAGCAAATATTCCCAATTAATACAATACCTAATGAACACAATTTTCAGACTAATAAAATGTCTTATCTCAGAGGTTATTAGTTTTATAAAATAACTGTATCGCTAATACGTTTTCTCGTAAACGCATTAAATAAATTTCTATGTTCTTTATAATGATGTTAATTTCAGTAGTTTGTTCATTAGTAAATGTTTGTAAAAGTTGCGAACGTGTAGGAACCATGAGCGAAAGAAGCTGTTAACAAAAAATCGAAAATTATAGTAAATAATTGTATGTAAATAAATAGAAAAATTATAGAAAGTATTAATTTATTTGAAAAATATAAACTCATATTTCGTCAAATTCAACGCATGTGTTATATGAATGTTTTTATGGTTTGACATCAATTAATTGGAAATGTAATGAAATAGTATAATAAAGAATGTACATATGTATTTCGTATAATACAAGAAAAAAGGAATAATTTTGCACATATATGCAAATATGTTTTTAGTAAATACTGACTTACGTCGAAAAGTTGTTGTGCCATCCAACCGTGATATGGTTGTAGAGCTTCTTTATAAGCCTTTTTTAAAAATGCTACTAAATCCTCTGTTGGTGTTTCCGTTTTAGAGTCCTCGATAATTTGTTCGAAAAATAACAGAATCATATGCAAAGCTCTGTAATTTATAGATTGGAGTTTCGATTTAACTAATGAACAGAATAAATGACGGAGAAGCGTTAATACACATCGAATTAAGCAGAATCCAAGTAAGAAAATGGAAAGAGTAGAAATGCATAAGAAACGCTACACGCACCTGGTTAACCACGTTAGAGCATCCGTAGCGATTAAATTAGTTTCAGTATTTTTTTCAATTAAAATCATATCTTGTAGAATCGCGTTTTTTTCTTTGTCCTTTGCATGTCGGGTCGTGAGTTTCTAGAATTATTTTTAGGTACGTATATGATTATCCTTGTGAATGATCGCATTTTAAGGTATGTACTTACATCAATGTTTCCCTGGATATCATATTTAACCGGAGCAAACACTTTGCCAAATTTTTCTGAAACATTCGTGTTCGTCTTTATAGATTTCGTTTTTGTGTAGGTTATGTGATATTGACTGCATACCAAGTGCATACCAATAATTCGCACAAGACCTCGAGCTGCATCCAAAAATTCAACAGTTCTTATTTTGTCCTCTGTGATATTGGGAAATAAAACTCCTATTTCACATGTAAATATATCCTTGTCATCGTTTGTACTCGACGAAGGTGACAACATAATTCTGTATTAGGATAACGTAATTTCAGTTATAACTACAAGAAACAATATACGTATAACGAAAGTGTTTGTTTTTAAAAGTTTTTAAGAAATGTTAATAATGTTCTTTCATGCTCTGCAGTCTTTTTCAATATATTATCGATCGGTTTATAAGTAAATGCATAATATCATAGCTGTTAGCTGCGATATATAAACTGCGATAGCAATTTTATCACATTGATCTGTAACAAAAGTTTCAATATATAATCGATAACTAAAGTGTCGTGTACATGTGATCTTTGTCTTTTTATTTATATTTTTATATTGAAATAATTTTATAACAAACTGAAAAAGCTGATTAACAGTCTGATAAAATGTAATTAAACGATTACGTAGCATGATCGTGTAATATATATTTTATTACGTCGTTAACTGGGTTGGTTCTACGAAGATTTTTGAATTATTTTTTTTCAAAATTATTTTAACAAGTTTATTAGTCGTTTCGCAGTTTCATACTAGCTATATCTACAAATTATTATCGTCCATAAGACATCCTAGTTACTATCATGTAAGTAACCCGAAGTTTATAGAATACGTTGGATATTAATGTTATTTCTTGATTGAAAATATTATATCAAACTAAATTCGTAGTTATTAGACTATACGTACCTATACGCGACAATTTCGCAATTTTATCGTATTTTCGGTAATAAGAAATAGAGATTCTGGTTTTATAGCATTCGTTCCTTCCGTATTGTATTGTATACATTCGTTCACACATTCGTACATAGAAACGTCAATGCACAATATATGTATTTTTTTACCAAATACAATGTATCAATAGTTGCTACAAAACTCTATAGTATTTTGAATGATATTTACAAAATATGTTAGAATATAATGAAATGAAGTATGTAGTTAATAGCAGTGTATGACGTATGAAATTCTCATTTTCTCCTCCTATGTTTAAACACATGCACGCACACACGCTCTCTCTGTCTCTTTCTCTATCTATCTATCTTTCTCTTTGTGTCTCTCTATGATTTTATTTTGTTAGAAATAGCGTACACAGGGCAATAAGATTTTTCAAGTCCAATACGGAAAGCTTTACTGTTACAGTTTTCACAAAAACCGATAAAACTGGGAAAATTTTCTCTTCAAATATAGCGCACTAGAGAAACAAGCTCGTAGAAAATATCAATAATTAATTAGTAAGCAAATACATAATGAGCTTGAAGTTATCTTCGTTCGAATTAGCGTTAGCGACGAAGCATTATTATTAATATTAATCTTGCTTACTCGCTATGCGAAGATTACAAAAACATAGGACGTTGTTTCATCGGCGTCGAGTTTTATCGTTCGACATTGGCTATATTCCCGCTTTCAAGATATAAAATCGTGGCAAAATGACAATGACCTTGGAAATTTTAAAACGCCGTTGGAAGTGGATATTTGAGAACATTGCCGGTCGAATCTTCAGCGACGAGAGTCAGTGCGGTCAGACAATGAGGTGGAGCTGGTGGAACTAACGCCTCCAGAGGTGGTCGAGAGCCTGGAAACTGTTTAGAGCCAACTACCATTCCACCAGATGTTTTTCGGAGCTCTATTACTCGTACTCCGAAGCGTGATCTTACGACGTTCCTATGATAAAAAGAAGAAACGTATATACGTACATATATAAATAACTATCGTTTTTAAATTATAATAGCAACAACGGAAGAGGCTGAGTAGGTGAGTGTATGTGCGGTCCTGTGTACGTATTTGGGCGTACGTGTGTCAGTGAATCAAAATCGGAAGAGGAACATTTTATTATACCTTTTTCCATCGTACTCGATGTCGTGGAAAGGTCGATTGAAAACGTTGTCCATTTCGTTGTTGAACCATCGATGATAAGCGAGGAACGCTGCGCAGGACGGTGACCAAAATGTACGATCAGTTTGCAAATTGCAAGGTGTTTGTTCCGATGTAGGTTGCATGAGACTTTTGGAAAAGGATCTGTTTAATTCAGGACTAGCGGGTGCGGATAACCTGCCGAGTAACCGGGAAGGGCTTTGAGAAGACGAAGGGCGGGACGATTCGGAAAGTAGGCGATTTCTTCGGGGGCTGCCTAACATAGCGTATGGTTCTTGTATGGTGACTGTCACGCTGAGCGGTCTGCTCAGTGCGATCGTCGTGTGCTGAGGATCTCTTCGTAAAATGGGATTGCGATTGAAATCGTTGCCAGCCGCTCCGACAAAGACTCGATCGACGTAATCGAATCCGCGGCCCATTATGCCTTCATGAGTATGCCCGAGATCAAAGGTGTGTCCTAATTCGTGGAGAACCGAGCCAAGAGTTGTGGCGAAGCAGCCACCGTGCGTTCCGCGGTAATTACTGTCATCCATGAATTGTTCGGTATCGATGACCGTAGCGTCGAGGAATCTAGGCAATATTTGCGCCATGCAGGTAGGCCATGTATGAAGACAAGCCGAACCGAATAACGCTAATCCACCTCCACCGAGCGCGGCGTGTCCTTGCGTCCTCGCGAGAATATCTTCACGAGTGCGTGGATTCGGCGCGCCTCGATATCTGGTGCAGGAAAGAAACGCAAGATATTTGCGATCTTCCGATGCCAAGGGACCGGTCATTAATTCTCGCGCAATGAATTTCCAAAGTTCCCGCTGATTCATTGCACGTGCCTGATTGACGTCAAGCATGCTGTACATTATCAAACATTCCATACCACCCAGGTCTCGTTCCAGTTGAAACGTTTTCCTTCCGTAACCCGCCTCCCTTAACTTCTCGGCGGTGAGTGTTTGTAACAGTCGGGCACCGAGACCTATCCTTATCATCGCACTTTCCGGCGACTGGTCTTCTCCTTGTGGTCCTTGGAAATATCCATCGTGTCCAAAGCAAACCACATAGACAGGAGTTACACGTAGTCTCGTCGTTCTTGGCTCGTGAATTAGAACTAGTCCCTTTTTCTGACCCGCCACTTCTAATTCCAACTTGTTCGGACCTCGTGTCAATTCTACTATCACACGAAATTCACCAGACACGATTGGCCACTCGGAACTTTGATTCTTTTCATTTCGTACGGTGATGAAGCTATACGCCATCGACGTACGACCTCGTATCAGAGCTAAACTATAGCATAAGCTCTCTCCATCCGTAACGTTCGTCACCGATATCTCTTCTGAATTCTCATTTCCCGCGGATTTGCATTGCCGGCTCTCCCGTTCTAATGGAAATTGTCTATTACCCTCGTAATAACATTTATTCTGACACCGTTGCTGTTCTTGTTGCCGTTGCTGCTGATGTTGCTGCTCGCAAAGCAGATTTGTCTGATTCGTGTCTGGAAGTACCTGTGAAGTTTTTTTTATGTACAATTTCATGATATATTTCTAAACGATAAGAAAAATTAGAAAGACGAGGGTGACGAGAGCTAGAAACGGCGGCGATTATAATGGTAATGACGAGGAGGAGCGCGATAATAACGGTAATAACGACAATAACCATAACGATGACGACGACGATGACGACGACGATGACGATAAGAAGTCGACGACAAAGACGACGACGAAGACGACGACGAAGACGACGACGACGACGACGACCATATCGGCGAAGGCGAAGACGATGATGAAGACGAAGACGATGATGAAGACGAAGACGATGATGAAGACGAAGACGAAGACGACGATGCTACCTCCTTTGAAAGCAAAGAGATGTGGTTTTATTTCATTTTTATTTTTTTACAACTTCAATGCTTCATTCGACGGATGGAAAAAGTTTCAGTTTCATGTTTCACGAGAAAGTGACCATATCGACGTGAAACGACAATTCTAAGAGAGGTGCTGCGATCTCGCGGTGATTTAGAGAAGCTTCTTTACAGAGTAGAATCCTCCAAGTTGTTTGCCACTTCAATTTCCGTTCTTCGGACCGCACTGACACGTACTGTCACATAGAATGTCGAAAGGAACAAAGGCAAGTCGATCGAGCGATTTATTGATTTCCCTTGAATGACAATGAGAAAGTTTCGTTCAAATCGTATAAGATTGGCTTTTATTAAGAAAAAAAGACATATACGTGCAAGCACCGATAGGAGTGCGAAACAAGTAACGAAACGATGTGCCGGTATAAACTGAAACGACCAAAGAGAGGGATCTTTGCAGTCGGTATTAGAAGAAAGAGAAAAAACTTTCGAGTTGGAGAGTAAACGAGGTGTGTCGATAAGAAATTATTCTAATTCGCGTTTGGTTGTCGAGGGTGTGCGCGTGCAAGTCTAACAAACTGAATCGGAATTTTTAAGCAGCAGTACGATTTGCAGCTTTTCAAATGTCAGCTATTTCACTCACCATCGTAAAAGAAGTGTGTAGAAATAGAGTAGATGTACACGTTAAAAATGAAAAGGAGGAAGGTACGAGCTGAACGATCAGCTTCAGCCGGCTCCGTACATACGGAGAGAAAGACTGTGGCGCCGGGACGACGGTGGACGGCGGGTTGCGGTACTATGGCGTCCTCGCAGCGACGCATGCAGTCGCACAGGCGCACAGGCGCACTCGCGTTTCTCTTCGTTCTGCGTTCCTCTCCTTTCTCTTTTTTCCCTTCTTCCACATTGCGTTAACACCCCTTTTTTCGTACTCTTTCTCCTTTATTCGTTGAGAGAGCTGTCTCGCTCTTTCCCTAAAAAACGTATAATTCAATCCCTTTGCCGCATATCATGACGATCATAAAGATACATGGACGTGCAGATTTTCCTTTCTCGCGTCTTGTTTATTTATTTCTAGAATTTATTACGTTATTTCGATTACTTTCGAATTAGCTATTATTAACTAGAACCAATTAACAAGAACTAACTATTAACTAGAATTTTTATCTAATGGAAAGTTTTGATTAACGAAAATAGAAATGGATCGCGATGTTTCTAAACAAACAACGCTTTTACCTATCAACGATGGTTGTATCTAACATTGATAACATTATTATTGTAATAATAAAGGATTTAATGCTTTGATTAATCTTCTTCGTGGACAGACTTCGATCGACGCTACACTAGTCGGAGAATTGTAGTAAACTGTACGATGCCGTGCTTTATCTGTGAGATGATTTCAATTGCGACGGTACAACGTTCGATCGACTAATCGCATATGCGCGTGATCACGAGTAGGGTTGATTCGTAAACGGTGTCAAGGATGAGCAACAACAAACATCGTTTCAAGATGTTCACGATTTGAATTCGTTCTATTCTTAATGTTATGTAGTACTTACGCTCGTAAAACTTGATTCAAATTAGTCAAGTTATCTGAACTCCAGCAATTTACATAAATTCGAGTAACTTGAAACGTGTTTACCAGCGTAAAACTGTTATTCACTTGTCTCGTTCTTATTAATCGCGTCATTTGATTTCAACTCGTTTGAATTCAAGTAACTTGACTAATCCAAACGAGACTTAAAGAACAGCCAATAGTCGTGACAAGCTTTTCCTCCTTTCTCTTTCTTTCCCTATATATCCCTGTATGAAAATAATGCTCTAGAGCGAAGCAAGTATTATAACGCGTACCCCGCTTCGCATATTTTATACCTTTTTGCATATTATATGTATTCTGTCTATTTTTGCGTCTATTTCGCCGAAAATGCGTAAAAATCCGTAGTCTATTGATAAAGGATACGAGTCTAACAGTTACATTTGCGAAGAAATTTATGTACATAAGTAATACGCTAATATCGTATTAACACTCGGTTAACAAAGTTACCACGCTATCAATTACGATTTAAGACACCTGTTGATATCTAAATTACAAATTGATCGCTCTTCTCTGCTCTTCTCTTCCATTACCTAGTTATTTTATTAATAAATGTGTTATTTCGTTCGCGTCACGCGCGGCTAGCAACGTAAAATGTCAAATAAAGCAATATTTGTTTTAGTTTTCTAATAAATATAACGAGTAGATGTTCTCCTAATACTTACAACCAGCTGCGTACATACGTACGTATAGGTAATACAAGAGGATGCAAAATATATGGCAAGTGTCGTTGTCGTGGGGTTAGCGACCGTGAAAGTGCTCCCATGTAAAAGTAGAACGACAGTTTTTCAAAATCGTTGCGACGATTGCGTGCGCCCACAACCGACCTACTTGACGATCGGTCGTTGCACCGTACCTCAGTTTCCTTGGTTGTTGTGGACCTTTGCTTGTCCTCGAACGAAAGGTACTCCGGAACGCGTGTACACGGTAAAAGAAAGTGCGATTTCATTGAAATAAAAGTTTCCACGAACTACGATCTTGAGCGTGCTCGTTGTATCTCGAACGTACTTGCACATTTAATTTCGTAGCGTAAATCGAGGGGAGGATGCTGCGCAAATATGATCAATAGACCGTGGATGTTTATGCATTTATGGGAAATTTAAAAGTGCAAAAATGCACAGAATGTACTTATACATGTAGTGACACTCGTCACAAGATTTGACGAGTTTCAGCTCTTGCTCCCTTAATTTGCATTTATGAAAATATGAATTTATGCAAATTTGCATAGATTAGCTTAAAAAGGTATTAGGTTATTAGGCTATTAGGGGAATTGGACTATCTACAGTTTCATGAGTCTTCTTGAAAAATTCGGTCTATCTACAGGCTCTAGAGCCTCTCTCATTTATTGAATAAGTTTTGTAAAGACCGTGATAAACAATAACGAAACTGTGTTATATCCATCGAATGGGACAGATAGAGGCGAATTCGATCTAAGATTCAAAATTTCTCGAATACATGGGATTCGATTCTCTTTCATTATTTGATAGAAATTCATAAAAAAAGAAAAAAGACAAAAAAAAAAAAGAAGGAACAGAATGAAAGGAAAGAATGAACTTTTTGTCCAATCCGATAGGAGAATCTTTTGTAGATACGACAAGGATACAGTATGGAGATTGCGAGGAAGAAGAACTGGAATACGTGTACATTTCAGGTCGGAGTGTCGCGATTTCGCGTGCATCGTGCGTGTTTGCACGCGTTTCCAAACCGAAAGGGTTCGCAGACACTTATCCACTCGACACTTGTCCTATCCGGTTGGTCGATCGTGTAGTATGCTCACATACTGGATGGTTGTATTCACATGCGTTGATTTGTATTGCGTGGCACTTGACACGGGAACGAACGAGAAACGGATGACTTTTTTCACTGAAAACTAGGTCGTACCGAAAAAACGAGGCTTCTTTTCTTATCGTTATCATTATCATTATCGTGGTTGTTGTCATTATCGATCGTTCGTAAGACAACAACCCTTTAATGAAGAAATACTCTTTTGTGCAACTATTATCTGTGTACATATATCTGTATTGTCACGATCGAATGATGTTTGTAAATACCTATTCACTTATTTCCTTTTTCTCAGATAGAAAACCTAGTTCATCAGCTCTTTGTTTCTCTGTTACACGGTCTCCAGCATAGCATCGTATACGCGATACGTGTTGCGAACGTTTATTAAGCTTAATTGGATATTCGAGTTTTCCGCGATCATAGAAACGGAGTGAGTTGCGTTCAACGATAAGACGAAAACATACGAAAGAAAGCGAGACTATGAAGGTAAGCAGGGGAGAACGAACTATACCGGAGAGAGTAGGCCAATGCCAGTGTCAGCGGCACGGCTAGTAAGTGTCTGACGGTAAACCTGATCGTGAAAACAGAGAAACGAGTTGCACCGATTACGTTTGTTTTTCCATGATTTGTTTCAATACGATTCTGTATATTACTTTACGATATATATGTATAAATCGTGGGTCTAAATCCGTAGTACGAGTGAAGTCAGGAAGATTCCATGGCTCGTAGTAAGACGAAGATCAAGAATAACAGAATTGTGTCGGAGGCTTCGCGTTTGAGAAAGCTGAGTTTGAAAAGCTTGCCAAGTATAGGTACGTGAATTTGCTTAATTCTTAACGAGACAGGAGTTGACAATCGACGGGAGGTTATTTCACATGCAGAAATAATTCGAAAACGTAAAATAATATTTCTTCGAATTTTGTTTCACAATGAATATACTTGTCTCGAAAAAGTGGTCTCGAAGTTCGTTGATTCCAAATTTCTTGCTTAATATGCAATTCATTGCGAAAGCGTTATCTGTTCTCTTCGTATCTTTCGATTCTCCTTCGTATTTCTTTATAGACATAACGTCCAAAATATATACGTATAAGATAGCACCAGGATACAGATGAAACGAAATGAAACGCGATGACACGATGAAAGATCACGCGTATCATTGTCATGCGCAGTTTACGATAAATATGCAATGAAATCGTGATGTGGTAGTAACCTGACAGCATCGAACAGAGATTAACTTTGTTTGCGATTCTCGAATTTTGCATACCTCGATCTCGCATAGCTTTCAACTGACAGAAGGACTTTCAAAGTTCTAAGAAAATCATTAGCATACAATTGCCAGAAAAATCAGTCAGCAAAAGTAAACATAATTAATCACGTGATAATCCAACTATTAGTAATAGCTATCTAATCGCTAGTGAAATACGTATGATGTAAATAATCAGGGATGACTGTATTATTGATAAAATAGATGTGTCATAGTTGACTTCGTTATCGTTGTACAAGGGTTGGAAGATAAACATGCAATTTAATCTGTTTGTCACCCTCTAATCTTTCGAACCGAGGGTAGATCAATTGTAGTATTATATTTTAGATATTTTATTATATCTGTGTATATTGTGTATCATGTACATTCTCGCATCTTCAAATTTTCCATAAGTGTGTGTATACTATATTTTCATTATAATCGTGTACGTATTATTAGTGTGGTATAGGCGAAGAAGAACCTCGAGGCACTGGGTGCTTCGGCTCGGGCGAACAATAAACAAAGTATACTAATTGCAAGAGGAAGAAAATCAGCTCACATGCGACAACATCATGTGTAGAATTCAAGATCAAGCAGTTACGCGCATTACGACACTCGAACAAATGATTTTGAAACGATTTTGGCATTGAATCGCACGACACGTAGATGCGATGAAGAAATAGCTTATTCATAAAGAGATTCGATGAGATCACGAACAAAGTTTTTTCAATGCGTACAGAAGGGAATTCGATCAAAAGGTTCATCGAACTTGACGATTCGCGCGATCTATGGTTGTTTGGTTAGACAGACGAATACGTAATTTGCCCGAGAACTATTCGATTTTTATGAATTCGTTGTACGAGACTGATAAAAGGGTAGACGAAAAGGAAGGAAAGGCAGTATCGAACGAAGCGTGGGTTTTTACTTTCCTCTTTTTTTTCTTTTTCTCGTTTCTCTTTTATCAGATGATCGCGTTGATTTGAATTATGCACGATGGTTCCCCATAGAAGTTACGTTAAAGGAAGACGATATCTTAATCAGTTTAATACAGTTTATTAACGTAAAAAAAGAAATGGTAAAAGGAATTTCGACTTTGTTAAATCGAAACAATTGTTCAAACGGTGCCTAGGACGATTTACGTAATACTATCGGCTATCGTGAAAGCTACTATACCACTACGTTTTATTCTACATATTACGAAGGTTCTTTCTTTAAATTAGAAACGAACTAAATTGATTTCACCGAGTTTTACGAATGGCACGCTTCTACATTATGCAACTGTTTAACCTAACAACTTAATGTTAACGGTTATCGTTACTTACACGATCTTTTTCACACATTTTCTCGATGATGATTTCTCTTCTCGTACAATAAAGCAAGAAGACGTTGTCGCGTACAAGGGAGAAAGAAAGAAGCAAAGAAAGGCAGGTAAAAGGTACGAGAAACGAAATTGAAAGTACGGGCTACGGAAACAGGGGAAACGAAGGAACGATCAGAGAGAAAAATGTCCAAATATAATCATCCGTAGACCGAGCAATAATTTATTCGATTAAAAATTTCCAGTCACGTTGCCTCTAAATAGCTTGGGTGTTTCACTTTCGACGCCTGAAGAGTAAAATTCATTCGAGTACTCGAGACGACGACGATGACGGTGTGTTCGCTCCGTGTCAAGGACAACGCGTCTATCGTCGCGTACTTTCCTGAGAGCCAAGAAAATCTCCACTTCTGACATACACGATACGAACGTTACACGAGACACGACGACTACTACGACACGTAAACCACCGATACGTAGATATCTTTCTTCGTGGTAAATCGATAGTTTCTTCTTTAAATTAGCTTCCCGTTACTCTTTCAAAAGATTACGCAAACTCGTTAAAGTACAACGATCGAGATTCGAATAGTTTTGTCTGTTTGTACATGTGCACGTATGTATACTTGTTCGGTTGTACATAGAAGCCGTGATTATAGACCGTGATAGTCGGCATGATATCTGCCTGCGTATCGTATAGAGTCGGAAACGGAAAAAATGAAAGAGAGAGAGAGAGAGAGAGAGAGAAAATACGTTGGTGAGATTTTTTATGTCCGCACGTCCTGGCAACGATCTTACGGAATTAGGCCGACAGGGTCTGTCGCCGATGTCCTTGACACGCTGAAAGTAAGACCAAGCCCGCGCGCGCTAACTTTAATGTCTTACGCAATCGGTCGTAGGTGTATCATCGCGAGCGTCAAAACTCGCATCAGCAACAACATAGGCATTCTCCAGTGGTTATCGATGAAAGAAAAAATGCTGTTATTCATTGACAGCCATTCTCGATATCTGCATACTGAACCTGGATAGGATGCTGTCTACGTTTCCTGTCTACGTTCCTCTAGGTAAAGTATCTACAGTGGCTCAGGAAAGTATTCGATCATTTGCTGAAACCTTTTATGGATATATCGTGTGTCAAACGTTTCGAAATTTCATTAGTACCGTAATGAAGCCGGGCAATCATGCAAAATACTGTGAACGAACAATTTTCATTTAGCGGATACGTACGTACTTCAGAGAGAAACGAATTTGAATAGCTACTGTACTGCACAACTACTGGAAAGTTTACAATTAGAAAAGTGATTCTTTACATTGAAAACTCGGATGACCAGGATACGATCGTATCTGGCTGCTTGCCCGTGTTTTTGAGGATACGAATGAGACCCATGGACGCGATACATGTACACTATGCATACATACATAACAGTTCAGACGCTCGATACTTAGGCGCCAGGCGTCTCAGCGCTAGTGCCGCAGATATTGCCATCCTGACGTATTTTTTCGCGCAAAGTATTATATGTAGGTTGGGTCATGCTTATCGCAGTTAGATATGTGACGCACACTCTTGACGTCTGTATATATTCGATAATAATGTAAATGTCATATTTCCCAATTATTTCGTTACACAGAATGTCAGTTTTTCGGATGACCAAAGTTAGATCACGCTTAATCCTGCCACGTTCTTTTCGCCATTTTGCTATGCACGATTTCCCGTTTCAATCGTCTTTTCGAAACGTTATAAATCTTCTTCGATTGCTAAAATGAGAGCAAGATTGCGATATTATGCAGATTAGGCGATTGCATTTAGTTTAATCATAAATTTCATCGAACGAAAGATATCAACGGTTAAAATATTGTACCATTCATTTTCTACTGCAATCCGAGCACGATAAAGCAGACTCCTCAAGGTTAAAAATATGTATGTAAAAGTGATTTTTGTTGGTTTTCCCATACACGTATTACGTGTGTCAAATGAAAGCGTTACGTCTCGGATTAGCAAGAGTTCTCGCAATATATATATATATATATGTATATATATATGTATATACATACCGCTTGAACAGGTTCGACTTACGTTTCCGAAATACGTGGTTTCTCAGTCCGTAGTTACGAATTACGACCGTTGAATTTGTCGCGTTAATGACGAAAAAAGCCGGCGGGCGTGAAAGCGAACTCTCTAGATGCAAAGCAGCTATACAGTTAGATTTTTGGTAGAACTTTTGAGTTTTCGCAATTGAAAAAAGGGCGGACATCGAGTCGAACGTAGCGAAACAAGAAAATAACCATTGCAACGTTACATTACCGTTCGAAAGTATCCAAAGATCGGTGTATTTTTAGTACGATGTATTTGAATTATAAAATTACGGGTAAATCGAGCTGCTACGCTTTTAATCTTTTGTAATCACCATAGATACTTAAAATAACATACCGCGACCCGATTAAATTGGCTTCCAAGAAACAATAATCAAACTGATGTTTGTAATTGTCAAACATTGTAAAACGATTTCAGTTATTTGACTCTTTATCTCTGGATCCCTTAATTTTTGAATGACAAGTTAGACTTTAGAAAGAGTCGTCTAAACTGATAGAAAGATTGTGAATGTTAATAAAAGCAGTGAAGTTTAAATAGTAAATTATGTACAGTACGTTCTCGTATAAGATCTTTTCTATAATATGTATGCTATTATATTAAGAAAAAGTTTCTATAACCGTTCAAATACTTTTTACTACAGAGCACGGCGTTAGCGAGTCAAACGAATCGATGAATCAATGCTGATCTGACAGCTGCAATAGTCTCTGCTCATGCTCGGTCTACCTGCATACTTTCTTGCCGAATTACTTCCATTGTTTGTTGTCTCACACTGTGAAATGGAAAAGATGATAAATTACTACTGTGGAAGCTTCCGTACTTATATAGTAAGCAACGATTCGAAAATACGGTCGGGGAAAGGGAAAGTGGTTTGTCGAGGTTGATCGTCGAGAGTAACGTCTTGCCTTTCTTCTCCCATTGTCCATCAGGCACTATCTATCCTTCTCGGAAATCTGCCTGGAATAGACGGACAGGTTCGTTTCGAAACGATCAGAATGTAGCGTCGTGTAAAGGAGGACTGTTCTTCCATCGATTAATCGGTTAATCGTAGAAAAATATGTCGGCGGTTGGAAATCGACGATAAGGAATAAAGATGGCTCGTTTTGTTAAATTTCCTCAAATTCCGTTTCACTCGCTTAACCCTTGAGAATGAATATCGCGAGTGAAATTTCGCCTCAAATTCTGTTTTAGTATTATTGTCCCGTAATAACACCATCGCGATGTTATTTGCGCAAGTAAAAGGCTTGTAAAGGATGGATTTTCTACCTTTGATTTAATACCGCGTAATAGTATAAACTATTTAATCGCATTGAGATAAAAAGAAACCGAGAAAAGCAGCGTGAGATTTTATCCATGATAGTATAAACGTGATTTCTTTTGATGGCAACTTTGAAGGGTTAACGGATATGCTACCGATTTGATATCGCGACGAATAAACGCAAACGCGTAACAAACTTGTTATTTTATCGGTCGGTGCGTCTGACTGCGTAGCGTCGCATACTTTTGCGTCTATCAGTTTGCCACGAAAGAGGAAAGGACGTTTCGTATGTCGACTAAACTTGAGCTTTTTATGTGATTTTCAAGATAACGTTCGCAGCTTGTCTTGCCATTTATGCAAAGATAGTGTTACGGTTTACGCACTGAAATGCTCCTTTTTCTTCTTTTCTTCCTCTATTTCTTTCTTTTCTTTCATTTAGCACGAGTCCGAGTCTTGTGCGCATCAGCCTGTGTTCGTATTACAGATAGAAAATGTAAAGGTAATAAGCGCTGCTTCTAATTATCAATTCGTCATTAATTCGTATATTTTTGTCAAATTCGCATACTGTTGTTACACGTCGACCAAAGTCTCTGGAAACGTGACGATTACGTGATGACGTTTGGCTTAATGTTGGGACAGCAAGTCGAAATCGTTGAATTGTATAAATCGATAGGGTCTTGCGTGAGCTGGACAGGGATAATGATATTTACGTATGCAACAAGGTTTCCATTGGATTCGTCGAGGAATAGGAGGCGCTAGAATAATCTGTCGTGGAGACCTCGGTGGGCAGGCAGACTGTTGGATGTCGCACCCGCCGCAGCAGCCACTTGGTTCGCATTGATTCGACATTAGTCTTTTCGATCGTTAATGAAAGACCATCGAATAGCGAGTTAGTTACGGTGTATCTAACGGTGCCCGTTCACGCGTTTCATGTCAACTAGAAAACACACGGTTAATGAAACGGTAAATTAACTGCCGCCTCGCTAGAGCTTTATGACACATTACCTTTACATCGAGATGAACGCCTATTATAACGAGGTTATACGACGATTAAACGAACATGCCTGTCAAATGCTATAGTCGTGATATACTCGTAAATGGTAAAAATAGCCCGATAAATTGTGTTTTTATTTTACGAACGTATTTAAGGCATGATTTAATCAAACTGTATAATTTCTATCGCGGAATCGTTCCGCTCTTTCCATTTTAATGGGTACGCGTCAATTTTCTTTCATCTTCGCTTGTTTCTCGCTCTTCTACTTTATTTCTCTCTTTTTGATTGCTTAACGAAACATCAGCTGCGAAAAGTACTTTCAGAAGTCTCATCGACACGTGTGCATTAAAATTCCAAGCTTCGCGCTTCTTCGTTTTTCGCTAAGGTACTTTTACCTTTTTAACGAAAGAGAGATTGAATCGACATTAGATCGAAGGAATATTACGTAAGGGCGAAGCAATGGATTTCGAAAGTACGAATAAGATTGTGTACGCGTAAGTTCCAATCCGTTAATCGTCGCAGGAGCGACGATCAGCAAAGTACAGGCGCAAGATTGGCGAGTTTTCGATCGCGGACGACGATCAAAGGAGACGATAGAACAAGCTGGAACATCGAACCCCGAACCTCGGATGAATGCTATTCGTGATTCGTGGTTCGTGGTTCAACGGTCGACACCGTATGCCATACTCTCGAAACGAGGTTATAACCAAGGTTACCAAACGGAGACTACCCAAATACCCAGATACATATGATTATAGCGGTCCCCTTCTTTTTAATCGAATATTTTTATTTGACACTGTACTTGGTAAACCCTTGAAACGATCCCTCGAGAGTTCTCTTCCTTTCCACGCGACACGGAATGCGAATGGTAGGAATGGCAAAGGAGCGCGTAAACCACCACGCAACAGGTAAAACAACTGCGCTTCTCGTTTGAAGTTTACACGAGGAAATTCTTCTCGAACTTCTTACAACGATTTGTTTCGAATTTATCGATGGTTGCCATCCATGCGGATTGTATCGAAGTCGAAACGGTGGAAAGAAGAATTGGAGGATTACGTAGCGGTTGGCCATAAGCGCGATGGTCTCTTGTTCATCAACGTGGCGAAAAAATTGCAAGAAGTACTTAATCATAGAACGCGACATACACCCTGTATAACGCGTTACGTAAATTTGACACTTTGTCATTCGTCTTTTCGCTTAGAAAAATATTTTAGAAAATTATTTTTAAAAATATCTTTATCTTATTTAAAGGGATGATACTTGGGGCAAATCGGACGTTTCCCAGTTCTGTCTACATGACCCCGTAACAGCGAGAAGAGTTTATTTTAGAATCCATAATCTTCTCAAATTGTTATGTACATTTGACAGAAATATTTGCCTTGGAGAAGATAAATTTCTAAGAATGCTAAGAAAGTTGTATTATCGCGAGATAAAGGAAAAATTGGGAAAGATATCGAGTAGCCTGTACGAGGGAGGAACAGGGAAGGGGAGGAGAGAGAAAAATTAAGGGTAGGAGAGCACACAGAGAAACATGAGAAAGAAATGATGAGGGACTATGACCTGCGTTTATATGTATTTACTGAAAGTGACAGTGATTCTATATCTGTCGCTACGATGACGTAATTACGATTGGCCGCCCAGGGTCGTCAGACGTGGTATTTCTCTCGCAAGGAACTCGATTCCGATTTATCGGGCGATCGTCTTGCTCTAACGGAATGTCAAATTTTTCGAGATTTCCAGAAAGCAAGGAAAATATAAAGTTCGATCTTTAATCGATTGGATAGTTAAGCGTATACCACGTACGTACATATGTACATACAGTCCTTTGCTATGGAATCAGGATCGCGTAGCGTTTTTAATATTTCTCAACTTTTTAGTGGAATTAATGCAGAAGGATCGCGAACGATTCGACTCCGATTTCGATGAAACTTCGAACGTTCACAGGGCAGCTAAAAATAGTAGATAGGTACATTTTTCTAAAGATATTATAAGGGAAGAAACAATTTTTCATCCCTTTATCCATCTCTCCCTATTAGCCTTGAATTATTTTTTTAATCTTTTTAAAAGTAAATGTCGGATTTTGTAATCTCACGACACCTCTTCGACTAACAATACGTAATAAATCATTCGTACAGGATTTTGCAGGTACGGTGAATTTCCTAACGAATTTATTTCGCCTTTACCGGTTACCGGTCGAAGAAAACGTTCTTTTACGCAAGACACGCAGGATACCCACGCAGCGTTGGTTTTCAGCTTACTAATTCGAAGCGTTTAAGGATCTAACTAAACGACATGACCGGGACTCTCGTATTTAGCTGACGAGGAGCGCAGTGAGACGACGACGATGCATCGATTGCGTCTTTTGGTGCGGGTGTTGGACAGTGCAGACAGACACCATATTTCTTCGTTTCCTATCCGTTTCGCATTTCGGTTCGCTTGCACTTTTCTAATTCCCTATTTCGTTTCGGTCCTTGTCACAACCTATAAAAAGATATACGCGTGCCCGTTGCAAATATGTACAAGAGGAAACTCTACTTTCTCTCTCTTTGTCTCTTTCTCTTTTGTTAGAGAGTTTCTTTCCCCCTGCGAGTCGTAACTCGGCTCGCTGGTGTACACACGATGCACGCGACATACTCTTATGCCCAGCTGCATAAGCATTTGATACACTTGCTACACTCTTGGTACAACACCGGTCAACGTCCTTTCGAAGGTTTGGATCATGCGATCCGAAAGGTAAGAGCGAGTGTGCAGCACGTCGCATACCGATTGATCGTAGTAAACGACTGGTCACAGGAACGGATCGATAGAACTTCGACATCGATTAACTATAGCAGGTACTACCGTATTTAGGATGAAAGGATTATGTAGGTATACGTGCGCCGTCGTGTCTATGTCACGTGAAAAAAAAAAAGAAGGAAAAGGAAAAAAAGGAAAAAACATACATCATAGCCGGTAATCATAATTGCACGTCCATTGTAAATACTCATTGTGTATAGATTCATCGCGTAATTAGAGAGTCGTTGGTAAGTACGATAGAAAGTACGATCGTTCGTACGTGCGTGAATAGAGGATTCGTCTTTCGTCGTGTTTCGCTGCGACGTACACGTGGATAAATCGGAATTCGCTTTAACGACGATTTTCTAATCATTGGAAAAATGATCTTTTTGTAATACCGACGCGTGATACGCCCCTGTCTCGGAGAACACGAACGTTTCCTCGAGAGATACCAACCAGAGGTTTCCTGTTTAAAGCCCGCTCTACACGTTGAAACATGTTGCGATGCATGTATCGACACTTAGGTTCCATGAAATTTGCATCGGTTTCAGTTTACCTGCACATTACCGATTCTACTCAGTTTGTGGTGTGATAACGACGTTGAAACACGTGTTTCAAAATGTCTGATTATCTTCCAACTCCGGTATTATTATCATTAATAGGAGGTACGTTGATTATATAAAATATAAGATTAAAGAATAGTAACGGGACGGCTAATTAGGAGGAACGGACTTTCTAATTTTGCGTTGTTAAAAGAACTAAGAACGAACGAACGCTGTGATTATAGAAAATATTTGCGTATGGCTTCGCTCGAAATAAATTAGGAGCCCTCTCGAAGATTCCTTTCCAAAGGAAACTGAGTTCCTACAAGATTATATTCGGTATCCTTATTACCGTATCGGTACAAATTGATTTTGATACCGATTCGCCGATACAGATGTACATACATTGTAACATGTATCATGCAACCTAGGTGTCGATGCATGCATCGCAACATGTTTCAACGTGTAGAGGCCCCTTAAGAGGCATGCGTTGATATTTCGATCTCGTTTCGCGCCAATCCCTACCAATCAGCCTGCGATCACATTTACAATTCTTCGTAGTCTTGCTGTGTATCGAGCGTGTGTACAACGAGGTAAGACTTTTCACAGTTTCGTACTGCGACTCCGAGCACCGGTTCCTGAATCTACGGGATTTTGGTCAGAGGTAAGAGAAGGAAGCGATGCAAACAGCTGAATGAATTACCTTTACTTAATAAAGGGGAAAAAGGAATATCGAATTGAGAAATATGCAGATCGTTCGAAGGCTAATTGAGCTTGGAGTAGATCATTTTTATAGGCTGTGGGGCAAGAATCGAGAAATCAAGTTCCGCGGCCGACTTGGACGAGAAGTCGAGCCGTTTGTCACTTTTACTGTTGTTGAGGTCAGTCGAGCATTGACCGCTTGTCGATTTAATTGCTGTGTACTTGTACAAGATACCAACAAAACTATTTCCTTTTTCTTTGCTTGTTCTCTTGTTTATCTCGTTTACCTTAAATTTTCTTTTTTATCCTTTCTGTTTTGTCACGCCACGATGACCGACAAAATTGTCAAAGCAAAGAAGAAACCCGACAAGCAGAAAAATAGGCGCGATTCGATCGTTCAACGAAACTTTGATTTTCGTTGAACGTTTACTTCGACGTAGGCAGGATAATCTCCGACCCAAATCTTTTCTTCACTCGTGTTTTATCAACCCCTCGATTTTTAGCAAGTTTGTACCGTTTATTACGTTTCCTGTTTATTTCCTAGTATCGACGAATCTCGTCGGTACTACGTTACACGAAGAATTGCATATAAAATTTATTATCCTCCCGTTGAGAGCAGATTGCTTGCAATCGGCGGTGGAACCAGAGGACAGAGCAAGACGATCGGCAATTCCGTTTGCAAAACCATATACATATTCTGGTGATAGAGTAAAAAAAATCTAAGATCGGTCTTAGAATATCGACTATGTGGACTATGAGAATGTGGAGGTAGAAAACAGCTTCGTTGGAATATGCGATGTAGTTGTCCTAAATATAGGTTAACGCGATATCATAGAATATGTCGAGTATTCTTCGCTGTTGTTTGCCGATATTCTTTGCTCGTCGTCGCCATCCTGCTACTATGGGACGTAGAATTTTCGACCAGACGATGATTATAAAGTTGGAGTGAGTGGAGAAGGAAGGACCAAACGGATCGGTATAAGTTGGAACATGGTTTGTGTACGGCACTTATGCCACTTTACCGCGGTCGTTCACCTCGAGGTTCTCCTTCGAGCTCCGACTCGAAGGTGTTAGCGTCATTCGCCTCGTACGGTTTCGTCGTTGTGTTATCATTTTAATCGCAGGCATAGATGGACAGGAGGCTCTTAAATCCGCGATAGTCGGCGTTCGAAACTCTCGAATGTCGAGTGGAGGACAAAAAGCATGTAGAAAGAAGAGACGATTCGATTTCGTTACCCAGTTTCTTGGCCGCGTTACGAAATTCGCGGCAGGGAATATTTTGACAAATTTTGCAACAAGGTTGCGACGATCGGGATTTTGCAATTACATTGGGCCATTCGGTGGCGGACGTCGGTGTGGAGGGCGTTGAAACGACGATGTGCGAAGGAATGCGTGTAATGCGGGCAAATGGGAACCGAGAAATCCGTACACAGTCAGCGATCAAAGGAAGATCCGCATAACTTCGCGGCGCTCGTTCCCTGTCGTTTTCGTGACCGAGTATAGCCATCGTGCTACGACATCGTTTGTGCGAGCCACATATCCACCGGTTTCGCGCTTCTTACGTAACGCAAGGGGATCTATTACGTTGGAAAGTAGAATCGTTCGGTGTACGCAGACGGATGAAAAAAGAAAAGAGAATTAGCGCGACGATCCCACGATCCCACGCGAACGATCGTGTCTTCGAATGTTGTCGTCGGCGTTTCTTTGGGCGCGACGTTTCACTCTAAAAAGGAAGGAAAGAAAAGAACGGAAAAGAAAGACGGAAAGGAATCGAGGTTGATACGGAATGCGCGCCAATTCGGCTGTAAATTGGGCACGCGGTGAACTGCCGCAGCCCCGCAGCTGGAAGGTGACAGAGAGAAGACGAAAGGCAAGGAGGAAAAGATGTTGTTACGTGCTGTGCGTGTTCCATGTTCCATATTCCGTGTTCCACGTCTCGTGTTCCGTGTTTCGTGTTCGATTCGACATGCTAGAACGAGCTTCGAAAATTTCGGCTGCGAAAGAGGTCTCAGGTTATCGACCCATTGGCAGTGGTCAGTGATGGTAACGGGCGAGCAAGCGAGCAAGCGAGCAAGCGAGCAATCGAGCAATCGAGCAACCGAGCACACGACCAACCGGACAACCAGTTCATCCATCCGATGCACGGTTCGGTCCTTCACCCGGCATTATCCCGAGTGTTACGTACTCGCACGTATATTACACGTGCTCGCAATATGTACGACGTCCTTTTTTGCGAATCGCAATTAGTCAAGACACGAGCTGCGCGCAGTGGCGATCGAATCTGTATCCGATCGATTAAAAAAATAGAAAGTTTCCTAGGGTAAATCGTTGTTACCGTGTGAAAAGAAAACGGTGTTTACGAGATCGATAGGAAATTTGTTTGACCGAGATAATGGACGAGATTATAGTAAACGAGTAAAAGGGTAAAAGCGTAAACGGGGTTACACGACGATGTTTATCGACGATACGCGGACGTAAAGAAATTGGTAAAGGAGGCGTCGGTGGAAGAGTCGAAAAGGGGGCGAGGAAGCAGCCGTAGCAGTGACATTCGACCGCCGAGAATTAATACGGCCGCGTGGCGAGACTCCACTATGGTTTCTAACGGATCGACCGAAGGTCCCACGGGGGGCTTCTACAGAAGATTCGGGAGACGGTTCGAAGAAGGAATAACGGACGGTCAAAAACCGCGTTCTCGTACCCAACCGGAGTCCGGGGCCCGTTATTAGCCGTTAGAAAGGAAACCCGTTCGAAGGTGGATTGTGCGGGCGTAGGTATCGCTAAAAATTACCTGATACGACCCGTTTCCCGTCTCGTTCTCCCTTTTCATTCTCTACCTGTATATTTATACATGCCTTATATTCGTACATCTATACAACGTTGCATTTCTCCGCTCTTGCGCGTAAATCGACGAGCGATAGAATTTGTTTTCACGTCAAACTTTGAGAAAAATAATCGACTCGATCGGCCAATCGTGGCGTAGAAAATGGAATGTTTGTAACTCGCATTATCTATCCTCGCCTATCGCAAAATGTATCCACACGCTTACTCGCAACGCTAATCGCTCTCATTAATTTCCACATGCTTAATCTTCGGTCAGTTACGAGTTAATAACTCGTGAATTTCGTCGAATCCCGAAAGTTTTCTCTTATCTTCGAAAGAGTTATCTCTCGCGTGATATCTGCCGTTGCAATTTCTCTGGTCGGTAATGAGCAGCTCGGTTTCGTTCTGTTTGAACAGAAGGCGAAGAGAAATCGTGGGCACGACGAAAGAGGAATCGAATTGGAACGAATCGAAACGCACGCGATAGTCGAAGAAAAGCGGTAGCGGGGATTAGATGGGTCAGCGTGCGAAATGGTTGTTCTACTCGACCGACGGTGGGCTCGTTCCGCTGTTATAATTCGAATTTTTCTCAGAATATTCATGCATCTTCTAGGCGAGTATCGGCTCGATCGCTAGTACCTGCAAGCGGGAACGACTGCGTGAGTGCGAATGGATCGTGTGCGGTTCGTGTACGCGTTGTAGGTTCCTTGGAAGGCGGTAGGAGGTTGGAATCGCGAGGTGACGAAGGAGGGAGTGGTAACACCTGGAATGTACGTAAGGTAAACGGCATCCGGGCAATGCCCTCGCATGTAAACAATCAGAAATCGCAAACTTGATTACGCGAGCAAGTTGTTTCTCGCGTATGCACACATTCGAAGAATCGATCACGTTTACGTGCACGCATGCTCACGATCCGTAACAGTTATACATATAGTAGTACGAGCACTTCGCTATATGGTAGCGTACTAGTTCTCCCCTTTTCACCTGTCTCCTTCTCCTATCGAAAAGTCTACAGTTTAATTCACCGATAACTAGGCGCTACAGCGTGACGAGATCGGATACGTCGAATTAGGAATTACGATGTTTATCGAGCGAAGAGCAATCGATAAGAGAAAGGGGACAAGAAAGTTGAACCAGAACTGACGAAGCATCGGTAGCTGATAACGGTGGGAGATGACGTGTGAGATGAGATTATACTCTGGTTAAACTATAACTCGGTCAAACTATCAGTACGATATAGCGGCACATCATCTTCTTCCTCTCTTTTTCTTTATACGCTGATGTTCTTCCGTTTTGTACCGACACCGAGAGAAAACCAAGTCGCATCGTTTCTTCCCACCTCTTCGACGGTAAAGTCTGTGAAATTCGAATTGTCAAAGAGTCCAAGCCATATCTCTCGTTTCGTTCATTCCAGATCGTTCGATCGAGAGAATCGCCCGACTAAAAAACGCAATAAAGTTGCGAAACGATTCTTACGTCGTCGATAGGCTCGTCCAATGGACGCGCGGACGCGCGGACGCGCGGACGCGCGGAAATAACGAGAAAGATGAATTTCCAAGAGATACGTAAAGTTATCGTACAGATGTACGTGCAGAAGGAAACCAATAGTCATACAAACATACGATGCATGCTTAAAGTTGTTGAAGGTCGAGTATTTATCTCGAGACACGCGTAGCATTTGAACGTATCAATATTCCGGCTAAGCCGATCGTAACTCTTTTTGGTTTCGGCGAATCAATATCTGTTATTGGCCTGCTGTATTAATCGGTGAATCATTTTCCTTTCGTCTTGCGATGGGGGTTCGATGTACGCGTCCAATAATAATTGAACTTTCCTGCTTCTATCGCTGTCATTGCCTCGGCCGTGTCTTTTCCCGCTTTGTTATCAATCGAAATTCATACTCGCCCCTTTTAATCTTCTTTCTTGTTCCTTTCCATTCGAAATCTTTTCCTACGTTAATTATACTCGAACAACGTTTATCATCTTGCTTCGAGTTTCGGCAATTCGATTTTTGCAGAGTGAAACGAACGAGCGACTCGTAATCGGATCGTCGAGTGACATCGCATCGGTTTTCGCAACCAATTCACACGACTTATGCTTCTTCTTCGACATACTCGGCAGAAAGCGAAGAAAAGTCGTGAAACCTGTTGCTAATCGTGTTACTATATTGTGCATGTATTACTAGTGTAAAGAAGATGTTGCCGTAAAGAAGACGGAATTCGAACAAGGAAAATATCACAGGGTGGTATCGAAACGATCAAAGCTGTAACTCGTGACACACATAGCGTAGATAATAGATAAGTGACAAAGATCGATTCGACGAGCCAAGACGAACCGATCCATTTTTTCTTACGTTTCTCCCGTTATCGTTTTACATCGAGCATGTTACGCCAACTTACATCTTGTTGCGAAGAAAGGCAAAAGTATAGGAAAATAAGCTATCGTTGCTGTTTCCAATGAAATCGAGGCCTTGAACTCTACGATTAACAGCGATAAATTGATTATTTTTAGTCGAATCGAGCAAACGTGGAGCCGAGACGATGTCGACGGCGACAACGACGACAACCACACCAGTGACAGTACTTGCGTGTAGTAAAACGAGCGTGCGTTCTTCCCGGTTTCGAACGAACATTACTACAGAGAAGGCGCATGTGTTCGATGGCAAAAGGGATATTTCTGGTATCGTCCCTGGTGAAAACCGGACATGGCTATCGAGAAAGAATACGAACTGGGTCAATGACCCAACCGCCGAAGAACCGCGAGACTGTTCAGCGGTGGCCAGGTCTGTGTCAGTATACATAGCTGTGTGAAAAATGAGATTCGTTTAAACGCTGAAGAAACAATCTTGCGGCTTAAACGATCGTTCGTCTTATCGCTTGTTTCACGCTCGTTTCTCGTAACGTGCTTTCATGTTCGCGATTACGACCTTGTATCTGCTGAAAAGGAAAAATGCGCTCTATCCTTTGAACGGAGAAATAATTCACGACTCGGTCGAATCGGTTACGATTCGATTCACGATCGAATAAACTAGACTTTCAACAAAAAAAAAAAAAAAAAAGAAAAATAGGGAAATCAAGAGAGAAAGAGACGTCTTCGCGCGTTAGAGCGCTAAGCGTATTTCGCCTTCTTCGCCTATCTATTATGCGATACTGTTCTAATTTTCTCTCGTTTGTCCCTTTTCCATTGTATGTGTATAACGCACGTCGAAGAAGAACAGATGGAGAAGGAGGAGCAGCAGAAGGAGGAAAAAAAGGAGGAGAAGAAGGAGGAGGAGAAGGGATGAGACGACAAAGCAAAGATCGAAAGAATAGCTGACCCGAAGCGGATCCTTTGCGAGTAAAACGGAGAGGCACCGTTGGGTTTGGTGATAGCGATCCCCACCATAGGTTGACGGTTTCGAATCCCTGCAGGGGGCCCGAATGCCCCCACTATAGAGTGATGGTGGTAGAAGAGACCTCGTGGTCTTCGACCAACGAGACTGTGGTACAAGGAGTCCGCCCTTGCACCCTCGACGGAAGTTGGTCCACTACCCTGAAGGCAAAGCTCGTGTCGTACCCCCACCGAGTTTCGTGTCACCGTAACTCGTTCAACGGACCACCGTCTTACTTGACTCCTTCCGCTCCTTTACGTCCGTCTCTGCTCCTCTTTGTACCGTTGCCCCACCATATTCAGGGACTGCCGGGGGCAATTGGGAGGCATCCGGGGGGCCATTTAAAGCCGCTGGGGGGCCGGTACTCGATGAGTCACTATATAAGACGGGCAAGGACAAGAAGGTGTATGTTAGTGTACACTCAATCTTCCCGTAGCTCGCACGATTCACGAAGTAGCGAGCGCCGGTGAATTCGGCAGCGGCTGTGACCGACTTTTTTTTTTCCTTCCCTTTACTCTTTTTCTTTTCTCACTCTTATTTCCTTTACTCTTTTCTTTCTTCACTCTTATTCCACTCCGATGCGTTTTTCTTCTTTTACCTTCCACTATTCCATTAAATAATTGCACAGCTCCTGCTCCCTCTATCTCTCATTCTCTCTCTCTCTCTCTTTCTCTCTCTCTCTCTCTCTTTCTCTCTCTTTCTCTCTCTGTCATTCGCTGCTCCCATACTTCCATTGACTCTCCCACCACGTTTCTTCCCGCGTAAGAACAAGCGAGCGCGTTTATCACCTGTGCGTGCACGTTTTTCCTACTCATTGTCTCTGCTAGTTGATACGATTCGCGGTTTCTTTCTCTGTCCGTTACAAGCGGACACCGCGTCTCGCGATATTTCACTTTACCTGAATTTTTCGGCGAGCCTTCTCGGTCGTTGCGTAATCGTTACTAAATCGGCATCGAGGATTTTTCTTCCATCGTTTCTGTTTTGTTTCATTTTTTTGATAAATCGCTCCAATTATCCTCTCTCGTACACGTGCGCACGCGCACACGCATAAACGCATACGCACTACACGGACGCGCGCGCGCGCGCACGCTCCTTCCCCCCTCTTCTCTCCTATATTCCCCTCCAGATTATGCCCCACCAGCCTAGTCAGATTTGATACTTAAAGCCGCGAATTTCGGAAGCATCGTTTCGAGTAGGAAAATTGTGTTCGTGCCGATACGAAAGCAGCCAAAGGGAAGGTTGACCGGTGGTTTTCCATCGGGACGTGCGAACGTGTCGTGACGTGAAGGGATCGAAGAAGTTCTGAGAGAAAGAAAGCGAGAAAGAAGGAAAGAAAGGACGAAGAAAGAGGAAGGAAGAAAGAGGCGTAGAAAGCGAAAGGGACGAGAGAAGCGGAGAAGAGACAGGGTTGAAAGGAAGAGAGAGGCGACAGAAGGTGGTGCTACACGGAAAAAAGGAAAGAGGGAAGAAAAGGGAAAGAAGAAGAAAGAGAAAGAATAGGAAGTAACAGCGAAGGTTGTGTGTATAATATTAGACACTGAAGAGATCGACGTGATAACGAGAAGAGAAAGTAAACGTGAAAAGGGTAGAAATTCAATTAACGAAGCTGAGGGAAAGTTAAAAGGAAAAGAAGAAGAGAGAAAATACAGAGAGGAAGGAAGAAACGAACAAAAGTGTATCGGGATTAAGGGTTTGAGAGAAAAAAGCTTCCTATTTCGAATTGGAGAAATCCAAGGGTAATTTCGTTCTCGAAATATTTGCAGAAACGAACGCAAAACGTATCATTATAAAAGCATAATTGAATATAGCGCGATGTTAGTGGAACACGCGACACAATGGGCTTGGCAAGCAATGGGTGGCACGAGAATCGAGGTCCTTTACACGTTTCTCGTGTTCTTAGGTGTATTATTGGTAGTAAGGTGCATGCAATGGCTTAGGTATGTGCGCTCTCTGCCTCCAGGGCCTTGGGGTGTACCCGTGTTTGGTTATTTGCCATTCTTGAAAGGCGACGTTCACCTCCGGTACGGAGAACTCGCAAAGAAGTATGGTCCAATGTTCAGTGCTCGACTAGGAACGCAACTGGTGGTTGTTCTTAGCGATCATCGTACGATTCGCGACACGTTTCGTCGGGAAGAGTTTACTGGCAGACCGCATACCGAGTTCATCAACATCCTCGGTGGATATGGTAAGTGTATAACACGTGACGCCTGTCATGCTCGTTTTCCGACAACTGGCTCTATCTCGATTTCGTGTTCTCGCATATTTCCCACTTTTTTACGCTTTCCCACCAGATTCTTATCTCTTCCCTTTTTTTTCGTGCTTTCCACATTTTTATCAACCATCTCGCCGCTGCATGCGTGCGTTAGATTTTATCGCCAAATCTTTCTTTCTCTTTTCCTGTTTTCCACTTTTAATCAGCTGGCTTCTGCCTACGTTTTTTCGTTATTCCATACATTTCGTTTAACTTGCTCGTGGATTATTTTTTCCGCGTCACCGATTCTTTCGATTCCGTGATTACCGGAAAGGAAAGCTCGTGCAGTTTATAGATAATTCATTGTATTATTACGCTGCGTACGAATTGAAACACGTTGAGTCTCTTTCATTCGTTCGAAGTGGTTTCATTCTACGAACTGGTCAGTTTCCTTGACTTTTGAAGCTCAAGAGTTTTTCTCTCGTAGGTATTATCAACACCGAAGGTGCTATGTGGAAAGACCAAAGAAAATTTCTTCACGATAAGCTCAGAGGCTTCGGCATGACCTATATGGGCGGTGGGAAGCAAATTATGGAATCGAGAATCATGGTGAGCGCTGCATTTTACAAAATTTCGTCTTTCCCTTTTCTATAATTTTTCTTTCTTTCACGTACTACAGTAGAACCTGTGTAAAATTAACCGAACGATCGACTAATGAGAAATTTGAGAATAATAGTCCCTTATATAAGAAATATTAAGAAATATAAATAAGGACTGAAACTGATAATACATCCTTGCTCGCAAGTCTCTATTTCTGACTAATATTAATATTTATAACTCGAAATAAACGACGTCCTCGTGAAAAAACGAATATCTGCTTCGTTGCACTAGATATCGTGAAGATGAAAGAGAGACGAGTAATTTCTAATTGGTTTTAGCGCGAGGTTAAGACGTTCCTTCGTGGATTGGTGACGAAACGAGGCACACCGACCGACGTTTCGGCTTCCCTTGGAATGTCGATCAGCAACGTTATATGTTCCATTATAATGGGTGTACGTTTCCAACATGGCGACGAAAGGTTCAAAAGATTCATGGACTTGATCGAGGAAGGTTTCAAGCTGTTCGGCTGTATGGCTGCTGTCAATTTTATTCCTGTGATGCGTTACTTGCCTTGCTTGCAAAAGGTTCGCAACAAGATTGCGGAAAATCGCGCGGAAATGGCCGATTTCTTTCAAGAGGCGGTCGACCAACATCGAGCAACGTTCGATGAAAGCATTTTACGAGACCTTGTCGACGCTTATCTGCTCGAGATCGAGAAAGCGAAGGGAGAAGGTCGCGCGACTACGCTCTTTCAAGGGAAAAATCATGGTGAGAGAGCACCGATGATATATCTCGTATTTTCATTCGCATTTTCATGGATAAAGAAATGCAAATTTGCTTGTTGTAACGTCGTAACGAGCGCTGTACTTTAAATATTTCGTACAGTTTTGCGTGTTCTTTTCGTTTATTTTTAATTATTTCCTTTATTAGCCAGCATAAGCTTTTTGATATAGATACGTATAGAGAAGCTAATATAAGATAGGAAGCGCGATTCGTCGAATTTGTCTAAATTTGTCTCCTCGGTTTAAACGAACGATGTCGATGAATTTTGGTTTCGTAGGATATTTAACTGACAACTGCGTAAACGTCCGCAGTTCGCTCATAAGAATCGCGTTTCGTTTTACACCACTCACTTCTTTTTTTCTTTTCGTACTAATCGTAGATCGTCAGATGCAACAAATTCTCGGTGATCTGTTCTCTGCCGGCATGGAAACGGTGAAGACTACGCTCGAATGGGCAATAATCTTGATGCTACATCATCCGGATGCGGCAACTGCCGTACAGGAAGAATTGGATCAAGTAGTAGGAAAATCGAGGATGCCTGCTTTGGAGGATCTACCTTTTCTTCCGATAACCGAAGCGACGATACTCGAGGTTCTTCGGCGATCGAGTATAGTTCCTTTGGGGACAACACACGCAACGACGAGGTAATTATATCGTCTATAGACCGCACTGTTAACACGGTTTCTACGAGAATTTGTCGATCGAATTTCCAGCCTCATTTTTTCATCGAATTATATCGAGCGAGATTATTCTCTCTCTCTCTCTCTCTCTCTCTCTCTCTCTCTCTCTTTTGTATCATTACTATAATTGGGTTTCTTCAATTGGGTTAATATCTATCGATATGCTGCGATAAAAGCGAAAGTAAAATCGAACCAGTCGCTAATTAGGTTATTTGCTTTCGAAAAACGTCGCTATCTTGTAAAGCGGCGAGTGGACGAGCAAAAGAGAGAAGGACAAAGACGACACGCCGATATAGATGTACAATTTTCGTAGTATTGGGGCGCCGCGATGAATGAATGGATGAATCACGATCTCGATGGAACGTGTGAGATAGTTAAGATTGAAAGGTGTAAAAATGTTTCAGAGATGTGACGTTGCACGGTTACACGATACCAGCTGGATCCCAAGTGGTACCGTTGTTGCATGCCGTGCATATGGATCCAGAACTTTGGGAGGAGCCCGAGGAGTTTCGACCGAGTCGGTTTCTCTCGGCCGAAGGTAAAGTCCACAAACCGGAATACTTTATGCCTTTCGGTGTCGGCAGACGTATGTGCCTGGGCGATGTGCTGGCACGCATGGAGTTATTCTTGTTCTTTAGTTCGTTGATGCACACGTTCGAGTTGCGATCGCCGCAAGGCTCGTCCTTGCCGAGTTTGCGCGGCAACGCCGGTGTCACCGTCACGCCTGACCCCTTTGACGTTTGTTTGCTACCAAGAAATCTGGATCTCATCGAAGATGCGAGCAACGATATGATCTCCGCCGGCGTTATTCTGCGGAATATCGGCAGTCATTGAGTTTCCTGCTTTTTCGAACGCTCCATAACAATCAACGGAGCACGGTAATCGTTCCTAACGAGACCGATCCGACCTGGACCGACCTGGCCCCATATGATCCAACCTGATCTAATTCGATCTAATACGATCCAATCCGATCCAACGTACACCTGTCCATCCTTAATCCGCCCTACAAGATTTCACTTCGTCGTCGAAAAGTTCATTCGAATGGGTTCCATAATCCCTCCTTTTATTCTTCTTCTCCATCTCCTTGTCGCATATATGTCGTTTCACTCTCGATTTCTATTATTTAACTTCCTTGCGTCTACTAGCAAACATTTATGCATATTTAGGTAACATTTCACTCTTTATTTATTCGCATTTAGTCATTAGCGTTATTTGATAAGTGTATGTTGGTATAGAACGTGTGTATACGATCGAATGATATGAGAAGTTTGCGTGTACATGTTCAAACTCGCTGCACACAATATACAAAAATAATTTCGATAACGATTTCGTCAACAATGATCCGTTACGTTCTGCAGACCGTTGTGCTGACGCAGTCTCGGACGTAGCAAGAGACAAAAGACTTTTAGACAGTAACGATAATAAGAGGAATTAATTATTAGTAACGGTATTAGAAATAAGTAGTGGTAGCGGTAGCGATAGTTATAGAAATAGACGAAAGTAATAGCGGCAACAATATTACAGGCAGTAGTATTGGTAAAATAGTAAATAATAACGACATTGTTGATGATAGCAATAGCGATAATGCTAGATTAAGAATTTCGAATTAATAAAAAAAAAAAAAAAAAAAAAAAAAAAAAAAAAAACAAAAGATCGTTGAACGAAATACGCTGTGAGTGTGTGCACAGATATTCGTAGGTTACCGTATTATGTACATATCTAGGTAGTATGTTGATAATAGGCGGTGAACGAGAGCGCGAGATTGTCTTCGACTAACGAGTTCTCTTTCCCTTATCGTTCGAAAGTTTCAACGCGACTAAATTCGAACGGATTAGATCGTAGGGCTGCGCGTCGGATGGGCGCGGCTGATGACCTAGAACAGTGATTTTCGTGAAAGTTAGAACAAGATTCTTGCGACACCACACACAGTGTAGTTACGTAGCGTTTCAGAATTCAAGACCACATCAAACTCGATCCGTTGGGTGCGGGCAAAGATTAAGGCTGTGAATTTCGAATTTAGGACATGGGACCCTCGAGATTCCTGTGATAACGCGATCGTAAAATCATTTCCAAAGATATTTTTTGTTGCGTGTCCGGCGAAAGCCGACGAACCATCGACGCGGCCACCCCCTGATTTCTTTATATTCCGTCATCTTTCTTCCCTTTCATCGTTCCTCTTACGTTTTCCCTTTGTCGCGGCGAGCTCTAACGCCACGTACATATCACCGCGTCGATGCTTCGTTTATATTCATCAGTAAGAAATTGATATGTGGCATGCCCGAATTGCGGAGCACCGCATTGTGTTCACCCGCCGACCGCGAATCTGTGTTACTTAAATGTTATTATCTATATTTCTTTTTTGTAACGATTATTAAACAATGCTAGTGTCCATATGACCAGGCTTGTAATTATATGATAATGCGTGTGTCTCCTCTTCACACGAAAATAAATCGATATTTTATATTTCATGAAAATCAATCATTGCCTCGTATCGCATCGTGCGTACGTTGTTGCTCGACGAGTCGTGTTCACGAACGAAACCACCGTCACGATTATGTTCGTGACTTTTTGCGAGCTGAAAATTACATTCCCCGTTTTATTTCGATCCAGTAGTCGATGATCCTTTCTCTTTTTTGCTTTTCCTTCCCCACAATTTATTTCGTATTTATTTCATATTTCTCTCGGTTCGTATTACGCTTGAAACACCGCTTCGCTAGAAAGAGAAGAAGAAAAAGCCAAAGAAACAGAAAAAGACTATAATTACGAAGAGGATGAAGGGGATACCTTTTGTGTGTTACGGGGAATCGATTTCGTGTTTTCCGAATTCACGAATATACCTGTTGACGAAAAGATTAAGAGAGCCAGAGATGGAGGGACGGGAATGTGGGCGGAAGCTGGACTTTCGGGATGACAGGCGATATAGCTCGAGCAAGACGAAAGAACAGGTATTTAAGAAAAAAGACAGATACAAAAAAGGAGCGAACAGCAACAAAGGGGGGGGGTAGAGGGGAACGGGGGGCGTGATTGAGAAAAGGAGAAACGAAAGAGTCGTCCGTTTATCCGCTGGACGAAAACTTTCTAAACGATCGATCGTTCGACCAGGTTAATTATGAAAAGTGTATATTTTCGTAAAAGACGCTTGTAATAGTTGTAACTTGTAACGATGATCGATCGTATTACAACGATCGTTCTATCAGATCTCTATATCTTTTATTGATCATAATCGGTAATTATTGATGTCGCGGTACGAACATCAAGCGATGTGGTTTCGGCACTAACGTAATGCCACAATCGCCTTCGAGATCGACGATCTCGTCCGGTGGTACGGATATAACGAATGCACGTAGTATTCTTCCGGCGAACAAAAATAGTATCATCCTAGCGAGTTCCTCTCCAACGCAGACGCGTTTTCCTTTGAACAAAACGAAATCAAACAAAATAGAATTAAAAGAGAATAGAACGAAATAAACGGGCGAGAAAAGAAAAACGCGTCGAGCAGGTATTCGTTATTGGAATAAATACGATGCAGCAGAAAGTACATATCTATAATATGACGAAGAGAAGGCGAACGAGAGTACAGAAGGAGAAAAGTCGAAAATAATTACCACTTTGAAATGGGAGAAACGATTCCGGTTTGAAGAAACTTCCATCATCGGATAGGAATCTGTCGGGTCGAAATTCGAGAGGATCTTGCCAGTAAGCAGGATCGGTGTGAATAGCCCACTGCATCGGCACGATCATGGTACCGCGTGGTACATCGTAATCACCTATCCGCATATCCTAAACAAACGAAATATCCCATATTTCGGAGAATTCAGCATTTAATCTATGGACGGTACGGTACCTCTGATGTTCCATGAGGAATACCGAGTGGCGTAACAGTCCTTATTCTTTGCACTTCGGCTATAGCAGCTTCGAGACGAGGCATGGCGATTCTATCGTCTAAAGTCGGTAGCTCCCCTTCCTTCAAACATAGATCCATCTCCGATTGTACTTTTTCCTAGGAATAACGTAGTAAATAGAAGCGATATACGGCCGAACTGCCTTTACGTGAATTTGTTATGTGACAAATGGTTTGCTTTTCCGAAGAAAGGCAAATATAGACAAAGATTGTTTTTGCTACGAGCTTATCAATCGATGATTCTACTTAACGCTTTATTTTATCGCGCTATATAAAGTCTCATATAACGTAGGAGGAGTTGTTGAAGAGTGCAACATACCTGCTCCATAGGATGGGCAGCCATGAATAAGAGGAACCAACGAAAGGTGGTCAAAGTAGTGTCAGTTCCAGCACCAAAAAGATCTGCCAATAAATGGTACAGTTGGGGTTCTGTAAAAAACTCGGATTTTGCACCGTTTTCTTTCCTCATTTGTTCGTCGAATGCCGCCAAAAAGCTCTCGACTCTATCCGTATTTTCCGGTGCTTGCGTGATTCGTGCACGGTGTTCTTCGAGTATTTCCCGATATACTTTATGCGTTTTCTCCTTTCCATCGACGATTGATTGTATCGTTCGGCCGTATCGTGGTAAGAATCTGAAGAGCAATTTTTCCGCGTAAAATTGTCATTCTTTTATTTTAATAATGTCGTTTAAAATTTGACGCTTGGATGTACCTGAGAAAAGGTAAAAAGTTGAGCGGTCCAGCGACACCAATTTCTTTCACTCCTTCTTCTTGCAAATGTCTTAACCATTTCCAAACTTCGTCTTCCTCCTTATAGGTTTTTCCAAATACGATGCTATTAACCAGATTACCCATACAATGATGAAGCGTATTTAATGGATCGATCGGTCCATTTGCTCCGCGATTTTTCAGTGCCTATCACACGCAGACGAAGAAAATTGTATGAAAAGTGAGAAATGTATCATCGATTGATATATTGCGTCGACGTATTGAATTCGATTCATACTATTAACAAGATTAGACACCAGGAAGCCAAATATTTTTATTCTCAACATGTAATCCATTTGGAACTGGTCTTCTTGGTATTTACTTTTCCATCGAGCAAATATTTTACTATTCTAAGTTATCCTACTTACTACTGTGTTTAGTCGGAAATTCCATTATCAGGGTTAGTATGTACGTATTACAATCGGTTATCGAAAGAAACGGTGACTAATAATACCACATACCGTTGCACACTCATTCGCTGCATCCGATATTCGTTTCTCCAATTTCTCTCGTTTTGGTCCTTCGTGCTTTATCATTCCAAAGTTTCGTAAGCAATTGCTAACGAATTTTCTCTGATCCTTCCAACGTTCTCCCTCCGCGCAAACTAAACCTGTACAAAGTCATTCGAAATTACGAAATAGTATTTGTAATATTATATATATATATTATAATAGTATATAATATATATTATAATAGTATTTGTATCGTTACTTTTTTCTATTTCTCGATATATAGAATTAAGGAGTATAGCTTCTGAATGATTCACATGATTTTCTCAGATAATCTTACCATATCCCTTCATAATTCCGTGTGTAAGGTACAAAGGTGCTCTACCGGTGGACATATCCTTCGAGAAGGTCTGCTTTATTAGTTGAGGATCCGACAATAAAACAGTATAAACGGAACCCATGCGGAATCCACATATAGGACCATAAACTCTGGATAAATTCGTCAGAGTTTCGTGTGGTTTCTCCGCATCGATCCATGGAAGATAGCCGACGATCGGAAGTTGCCAGGGACCAGGTGGTAGACGACGTATCTTTCGATTTATATAGAAAACGTATACAAGTATGGAAACGAATAAAACGAGTATCGCGTAAATAAAATCCATCGTGAATCAGTTTGTGCGCTCCGATGAAGCATCGAGCGAATCAATTGAATTTTCTGGAACGATGTTTGCTGCGTTACCTGTAACAAAGAATCACTTCTCGTTCGGTCGTATCGCAATTGCAGAGACATCCTGTATATTTGCAATAATTGAGAAGCGTCCAAATACTTACGTAATTATTAAGGTAAAAACGTAGCAAATTTTTATTGACGATAACACCGAACTAAGACGTAATTGGAGTTGAGCGAGAATATGTGTACGAACGCTGTTTTAGCGGATATTAAACGATGGAACTACCCAGTTACAACGAAGACGGTCGACTGGAAATTTCAGCGAGTAGTCCGTTAAATCGGACACAAGTAAGAATAGAAACAATTTGAATTTTTGACTTTCAAATAGTCGATCAACTGTTTTACAATTGAGATACGGCTACACGATCGAGACGGCCAGAACGATCTGCTTATTCCGATTTAATATAAATCGCTTTAGAATTTTGTATTTTATGCGAAGCTTATATATCTATACTTACTTTGTGTTCACTCCAACGTTGTAGTTATAATTATTTATATATTGTATCCTTAAAGACACATTATTTGTTATTTTGATATAAAATACTACGATTAGAAGAGCTATAAAAAACCACGTCGCACTCTGAAGCTATCAGAAGTACTACTGACACAAACTACTGACACGTATACCGTTCCTCTCGTCGTTCCTTGCTATCTCGTTCGTCAGCCCATTTGTTATATTTCGTGGACGTGGCTAAATTTCCAATTTCTTTCCGCTCTTCCATTTATCTCTAGTAGTTTCAAGTCTTTCTCAACCTTTACTGTGTTACAATATCGCTACCCTAATCTACACCCTAGGAGACTAGGATCCTAGGACGAAAAAAGCTGGTAAAAGAGATAATATCTAACAGGTTCCGCTTATCTGACCCATCTACGACGAGGGAAAACAATTTTTAGTTTCGATCACTTTCTTCTTACCTAAATTGTTTTTTGGAACTTGTCATGGGTATCTGGGTTTTGTCCTTTTTTTTCCTTTTAAGAGTGATCTTTAGACGATTAGGAAGAGGCATCTATCTCCAAGCCCTAAGCTTAATCAATCTTACAGCTTTCACTAATGTTACCTACACTAAAATATTGTAAGATATACATACTTATATGTACTGTACTCTACACGTTATTCCAATTCTAACCTAACGTATAAATATATGAGATTACTGTAATCTACTTCTGTATTTACGCTACTTGCAATTTACATGATTGCACAGAGTTAAACATTATATCTGGAACTGTTTGTCTTTGCAAATGCCGTCACTGCTGTGACACCATCGTTTAGACGAACGCTAAGTTTGCTTCTTCTCTTTCTCTATGGTCAGCAGAAATTGTATAAGCACAATGTATTCTAGCGATCCAACGCGAACCTACTCAACTATCTCTTTTTTGAAGCTGCGAACGGTCAGTAAATATTTTAACTACATCTTTCTTCGCTACTGGAAAAGTTCAAAGGGATTCGAAGGCGAAGGCGAAGGCGAAGGCGAAGGCGAAGGCGAAGGCGAAGGCGANAGGCGAAGGCGAAGGCGAAGGCGAAGGCGAAGGCGAAGGCGAAGGCGAAGGCGAAGGCGAAGGCGAAGGCGAAGGCGAAGGCGAAGGCGAAGGCGAAGGCGAAGGCGAAGGCGAAGGCGAAGGCGAAGGCGAAGGCGAAGGCGAAGGCGAAGGGTTGGTTCGAAAAGTAGAAGGAAAAGTAGAAGGAAAAGTGGAGTGGAGTGAAACGGGTTCACTACTACCCCTGGCAATAAGTTCTCGATCAAGCACAATAAGCTAATTAAAACTGCTAAAGTTCTTAGGATGTAATATGTTAGGATATGCAGAATGTTCCGGGGTTTAGCAGTCACACTTTGTCAGTATATTCTATGGGCATAATCAGGCATAAAATGTTACATAAACATTGGTCGATCAAAGTTTCATTGAAAAGTTACATTAAAAGTACAAAATATAATGAGAGTAATACTTTGACTTTCAATATCATTTCCAATTTCACCCCATTGAACTTTTATCTCCGGATAACTTTGAAGAGATGAAACAAGATCAAAATACGCTTCGTGAGGTAATAAATTCAATTTTTTATCGCTAGCAGTTTCGTATCGAAATGAGGTATTAACAGCTAATGCGAGTAGATATGTTAGGCTTTTTTAACCGAATGTTTGGCGATAATCGTCTTCTCAATCGTAAAGTGACATAAAAATCAGAGAGTCAACGAAATAAGGCTTATATTCTTTTCGTGTAGTCTTCGTAAGAAATTTATATCTTCTTTCCTATTCCAATAAGTACAATTGGAATATCGAAGCTACCTCTTTATTGCCCGAAACTCTTCCATTTTTCTCAATTGTACTTATTCTGTTCTGTACATTTCTTTTTTTTTTTCCAAAAGTTCAACATGTTCGCTCCTTCGTGTGAGGTGAACTATTCAAATTGAATTCGTGCCGGTGATAAACTGCTCAACCTTTTAATGTAATTTTATTATTTTTCATTTATCCTAAGGACAACTACTCCGAGCTCGATAAAATGATTTTTCTCCAAGGCTGGTTGATGACCGTAGACTTTTTGTCAACTCTCTACGAAGGGTATAACGAACTTTATGCTGATCGCAATCCTCATGGACGAACCACGTAGCTTTTCTTCGTGATCCTTCCTGTCCTCCACGATTCACCTTTCCCTGCATTCACATACTATTCGTTCCAGCACTTTTTCGTTCGACCTATCGTACTACTTCGATAATTCGTCGACCCCAACTTCTTTTCTTCTTTTTTACCTTCTCCTTTTTCTGCTTTTCCTTTTTTATTTATTTTCCTGTATTCTTATTTTTCATCTTTATTTCTGCTATTCGGTGAACGTAGAATCACCATTGTTAAAGCGAATATTATAGTAGGAGATGGCCATATTTAAAAGGAGGGTTAATGGTGGAACAAGATGCAGGATTGGCACATAGGTACCAGTCTATCTACCTCTTTTCTCTAATTCTTGTGGTAAGCAGGTAGAACCGGGGCAACGATCGACTGGGGTCATTGGCTGGATCCAGTTATCAAGGTTAGGGTCCTTTTCTTTGCTCGCGAGAGATCATCGTTTCTCCTCGATAAATTTCTCAAGTTTATTCACCCGTATGCGAGTCGCATCGTAATGCGATATGTCAAGATCAGCCAACAGCTCCTGCCTTTCAGTTTTAATTATTTATCAACTACCAGGTAAACGATGACTAACTAGTAAATTTCACATGCTCTTTCAAATCCTTCGCATTTAATCGTTCGATAATTATTAACGCGTATCCGTGTAAATTGTGAATATAACGAAACTGTTATCGCTAACACATTGGTCTCGAAGGAAGTCGAATAGGGTGGCTGATTCGAGCGATGCGAAAGACAAAAGGAATTGAAAAAGTCTTCGTAACGAAAACGATCCTTGCCAAATTCGTGGACCTTCTAGAGACCAAAGGCTGGAAAATGATCTACGTCTTGATTTATCGTCGGATAGAAATTAAAAGCTTCTACAAAAATAATGTTAAAAACGATTTCATTTTTCTAGAATATAATTACAGATATTCTTACAGCCATTGTATAGTATATGCGTAACGTATCGAACAGAAATTAAAGATGCCAGACTGTTCTTTCGTTATTCTGGAGAAAGACAAACACGGAGACGAGTCATTTTTGTTCAGATAAAAAAATTGATATTCGATTTATTCCCAGTGGATACTTGTCCTGTACCCGTTGTCTGCCTCCTTTTTCCTCAGACTGTGTGTGTGTGAGCACAGTTTCTTTTTGAATGTCCAATCGGTCGCACGTTGTCGCCATATCTCGATCTTTCTGTTGCGAGACCCGTTCACACGAGAATTCGCAGATTCGACAGTCGAACCAAACGTGGTCGTGCGGCCAACGACCGCGACTTTCTCCTTTTATGCTAATTTCGTTAATAGGCTAATTTCACGACTTTCGTACTTCGCAAGCATGCCACTTTATCGTCCTGTATCTGATGCAGGACGGGCCGACGAACCAAACGAAATATTTTTGGCGAAAGGAGATAATTAAGAAACAGTTCGTTGCTCGCCCTATTACGTAAAACCATATCGAAGCATTTCAGAAAGTTCAACGAATTTGACGGTTACGATAATGAAACGAACGTAAAGTCGCGTACACTGTCGACCATAAGTATCGGAACAGTTTAGTTGATTTATGGTAACGGTATATGAATTTTACCAGAGTACCAACTAACGATGAATTAATAATTAGAAGCAACATTTATTGCTTTCTGATGGAACCACTGGTCTATAACATTAAGCTATTAAAAAACGTAGCAATAATATATTTTAATATTCCCTGTATACGCTATTACATACATTTACTATATAAATATCATCGTATTAACATCAGTAGCATTTCTATCACTTTGGAAGATTAATCCTCTTAAAATGATCTTTGTAATTATCGACGATCGGCTAGTGTCGACAGATAATTTCTTGGAATATTCTATCCATATGAAATCGGAAATAAATTAATTCGATTAAACAACCTGTTGGAACAAATTGAAGGAAACCAAAGAACGAGCTTCCTGATTTGAATCACGAACGATTCATCAATGGATCGGTGGTGGTTCTGCAGACTTAATGTATGTGAATAAAGAATAGGCTGTGAGTGACACCGTGATTCGTGATACAGTACGATACAGAGAGTATATACAGAGTTCGTTGCCCCATAAAAGAAGGTGGGTGTATTGGCCCCGACAGGCGTTTCTGGGTTTATTACCTACGTCAGTTCGATCGCAAACTACCGTGCGTCTATACCCTGTAACACTGTATTATTTCGACTGGCGACTGATTGCCAGTAGAGAAGTACGGTAAAAAAAATTATGGAACGCACCTTTCGAAATTTCTCCTCGGAAGGTAATATACATCGGATACGACAAGGTAATACATCGATGAAAGCATTTTAATGTCTTTTAAACCCATCATGGTTTTACACGCTATACGAGTATTTCTAACAGGCAGCGCATACTTGCTGCCTTTACCGTCTTACTTTCTCTTTAATTCCCTTTAAACCCTCCAGTTTCTTTACGCATACTTGCTACCTGAAGTAGTGTTCCTTCTTTTCTTTAATTATTTCTCCTTGATACTTTCACGATGGAAATGCTCGATTTGGAGAAGAGTAAGGGCGGAAAGGAATCGATTACTCTTTCGTGTTGCTCGTGCCAGTGCCAACGTGTACTGTTAACGCTCGACGTTATTTTTTTTTTAGCAAAGAATTAAAATTCCTACGATATGCAATATTCGATATACGATCTGCAAAAAGAAGTGCAATTGCGCTCATGAAGAAAGCGAAGACGTAGGAGAATCGACGTTACCGTGTCACTCAACTTTTTCTTCAACGATCGTTCGAATCGACGTGTTGCATACATTTGACAATATGTTTCGTCAGTCTGAATGTTGGAAAAGCGAAAACGAATCGAAATGAATCCCAGGCGACGATGAGTTAAACGCAGCAGTAAAGATAAGTGAACGAATTAGATAAAATCGGAAATGATGGTTGTCTCACGATAAAAGTATTCCTATGTTCAGAACGATGACGATAGCGGTAGCAATAGGCGATGACGACAATAATAGCGGTAGCGACGTCGTTTCTGCTGTCTCTTCTAGTGTCGGGGCTGCTTGTTCGTCAGCGTGGCTATACGGTACAAAGCTTCTTAGTGGGGATGGAGGACACTTTCACTCTCACAGGTGTATGACCGAGTCGAGAGCTCGGAAATACTTGTTACCTGAACGAGTATCGTTGGGGAAAGAGAAGGGGGATAGAATATGGGAATGGAAGGGATAGAGGGGCGACGAGAAAGAGATCGAGAGCGGGAAAGAAAGAGGGAGGAAAGGAGGGAGGGAGGGAGGGAGGGATACAAAGAAACGTGACGAACAAGAGAAATGACAGAACTAATTTTTTCAGCTATCTAATAATAGAATGATACGTACGAAACGTCGTCCTTTTTTTCTTTCAGAGAATTTTTTAGTCGCACCTTCGGTCATCGCAAAGATGTTATAGTCTGCGCAGTACTCGATTTCCCATCATTGTCGAACGTATCGATACTGTATGTAAATTAAAGTTATGGTGTGAAAAACGTAGAGAGAATAGAAAGGAAACGTACTGGAGATAGGAATGAATGGTTCGGAAAGCGGAGAACGTCGCGTGCTCCGCTGGATAACGACCCAGTGTCCACGTGCTCGTACGTACATTTTCGATCTTGTTTTAAGTTTTACCAATGCGATCGTAGATTGTAGAAATTTAATAAAATTCCAAAATTCGTACAACACGCGTAATATGTTCGGAGAAGGTTGCTAGAAGTGTCCAAATACTTTCGGGAGCCACTGCAGATGGGTAGCGAGTAGCGAGGCAAAGACAAAAAGAAAAATGAGAAGATAGAATGCGAAGAGGCTGGACGAGGTCAGTGAACCATGAAAGAGTATGGTTTTTTGGTCAGTGTACACACTACCGAAATACGTTCCCGACGCGGCGAGACGTTCCCGCCGATATTTCTCCGTGGGTCCCCAGTCGGCCCCAGTGGGTCAGTGGTTCACGAAGAACCGACATGGTGTACCTCTCGAGGATACACGCGAGAAAGATCCGATCCTTTTGCAACACGCTCGATGTTTACTCGTATTTTTTTTTTTTTTTTTTTTTAACATTACGTATTAAAACTAATTCTGTTCACGCTTTATCATAAACGTATTTAATATATTCACACTAATATCTCATATGTGCGAGATATATACCTTTGTTGTACATATTTGTTTATACCGTTAACAAATTGATTGTTTCTCAGTACATTAAAACAAATATTCTACTTTTCAGAAGCATATAGTCTATGTAATTCTTTTCAAAGAAGAAACTATAGACCGAAATAACGCTCAAATTTGATATGCCAAAATATGAAAAATTAATGTGAGTCATTGTCACTATAAATATGTATGTGTTCCATAAACATGGATAATGTTCGCAATAAATACGTTGTAGTTTCTATATACATTTTCAGACTCGTTTCAAGTTATAGCATGTTGCACAGAGAATCGCAAGATGATTTGCAACGCATTTGACATGCAAACAAAAGTAATCACGATTTTAGGCGAGGACAGGAACGGAGAAATGATTCGAGGTAAACGGGAGAGAAATAGAGAAAGAAACGAAGCCGAATGTTCGGGCAACCCGATCGTTAGCCATCGTATCTACTTGAAAAAGGTATACCGATCGTAACAGACGCGAAAGAACCATTCTGCTTGCTTGCGGTTCCAAGAAATCCGGTTAGAATTTAGGCTATGTGGAGCTCCTACTCGAATCTGGAACAGGCTGGTCATTGACCTTGCTTCGATCGCTCTTTGAAAAGATTTTCAAGCGTGATTACAAGTTTACCAGTGATTGTCTTCGACACGCGACACGAGACATTGTCGTTCTCTCCACGCACTTTCCGCTATTCCAACGCGATCGACAACACTGTCGCCAAGCAATTAAATATGAAAATAGTTTTTCAACTAGGAATCCGAATACCGTGCTCTCTGATGGCCGATCATACGAAATCTTTGTTCGAAAGTCTTCCGTGGTTGATAGAACGTGCAAAGCAATATGAAATTCCTTTGATTTTTATCTTCGAATATAACGATGATTATAGTAGCGATGGCGATCGAGGCAGAGATCGAAAGCTGACAAGAATACACCAAGAGAGCACGAGAGCAGGGGAGAAAGGCCCGAAATGATTCCGAGATGACATGTCCATATGCCGAATTACACGACTAACTACCGAATCATTTTGACCTACATATGTATATGATACCATGTTTTCCCGTATGCTCTTCAAATGCTTCTAGAGATAATTTTTAATTGCGTGTGTAAGTAACGAGATAACAAAACAAATTGGTATTCTCCTTGCGATCTCGATATCGTCTATCATGAATATGCACTGGTATATTATTTTCGAAGAAAATGCCGAGCATTATTTTGAATAGACCGGAAACACGTTTGATTTTGACAGGAATTTTCTTCACTACCAGTGATATACGCTAGAAAAAAGAAAGTTGCAGATGAAGCGTTGCGTTAACGCAACGTTGGCCCTTAATGGGTTAATCAACGGAAATGACGGTGCATATCGGTTACGAGCAAGTTTTACCAAGTAACGCTTGATAATGGAACACGCGAAGGGTGAGCAGGAAACGTGTCTATTTATTTAAGTACGTATGTCTCTGTTCGCGTATAAAAGTACGGCTGTACCGTACGATATGTACTCTAGTTGATATTTTGTTTGCTCGCAGCGACTGAAAAATAACCACCGAACATACTACTTATCGCCTAAAGATGCTGCGGTTCAAAAATAGTGAAATAGCAATTATATTATTCCTCGTAGCGGTGGCAAACGGTGTCGATTCAAAGGCTACTGATTACGGTTCGAAGCGAAAGGCTATTCCACCAGCGCCGAAATTTCAAGGAACGTTCAGCGAAAGACACGAGCATCAAACCATCGGTATATGATCGTAATTGAGAAGCTTTTTGAAAAAAGGATCCATAGGTCTATGGTAAACACCATTGCTCGAAAGTATCCGGCACTTTAAGCGCCGTTATAATTATAAATTCAAATGTAACTAAGATTTAAACGAACTAAAACGAAAAATTCGACGCGATTTACTCGATACGCTATTTTGTCTTGTGAGCCTTCTCTCAGAAAGCTCTCCAATCGATCGGCGGAAGTAGGAAAATTCCTTCTAATTAAATCATGATTCGTTGTTTGTTTCTATTCGCTGCTGACAGCTGATCGCATAAGATCATGGACGAAAGAGGACAAACAGAACGTCTGGGAATTAAGCGGTTTGTACGAAGGAGATATAATGCTTAATTCGGAGGAAGATGGGGGGAAAAATGGTCTGGTAAACAACGTGTTTCGCTGGCCAGGCGGAGTTGTACCCTATTACATAAAGGAAGAGGATTTCGGTAAATCATTTTGTTAAGGGAGTATGCTACCTTGGAATTTGAAGAAAATTAAAAACCTTTGAGATTTTAAGCCAGATTTTAAGAAAATTAGAAGAAAATATTCGGTTCTTTAAATTTTCAAGACGTTGTACCCTGTTAAGTGGATAATACCGATAACAAAAGCTGAGATAAACGATGTCATCGTATTTGCGTGTACTTTTATAGATGAAGAAGATATCGAGATAATCGAAGGTGCTATAGAGGAATACCATAAGAACACCTGCATACGTTTTCGTCCTTATAAAAAGACAGATACCGACTATGTCACTATAAAGGGCAAAATGTCGGGATGTTGGTCCTTGGTTGGTAGGCACGATCGCGGCCAAGTAGTGAATTTGCAGAATCCGGGATGCGTGCACCATGGTGTGGTCGTGCACGAGCTGATGCACGCATTAGGCTTTTATCACCAACAGAGTGCCGCGGATCGTGACGAGTGGGTGACGATAAATTGGGAAAATATAAAACCAGGTAACGCGTCGATTATTTCGACGAGTGGCAGATCGAATCGAAATTCGCGTTGAACAAAATTTATACGCGTTATTACGATTTGTACAGGCAAGGAGCATAATTTTAATAAATACGACAATGGGACTGTCACAGATTATGGAATTGGTTACGATTATACGAGTGTAATGCATTATAGTTCTCACGCGTTTTCAAGAAACGGTGAACCGACCATTACACCGAAAGTAAGTAATCGGCGTAATTTCGCGAATTGAAAAGTTTGCAGTAATACGGAGATAACTGCAATACTTGTATTTATCGGAAAAGAACGGAAGGTATAGGTTCCATATTCATAACTGCAAAAGATTATTATTATTGCGTTGCCGCGAGATTTGATAGCGAAATTTAGGAAAAATTGGAAATTCTTCCATTCTGCTCAACGTTTGTATTCTACAGAAGGAGGAAACTGAACTTGGTCAACGAAAAGGACTCAGCGGAAAGGATACACTGAAGTTACTAGAAATGTACAAAGAGGAATGTGAGAAACGGAAAATGAACGAAACCATGGATAGCGACGATTCATTGGACGATATATCCATCGAGTGGCTACTTACTAAATCGTAATATCAAAGTTAATAAACTGCTATAGTAGCATTTAGTTTGACGCTGTGTTGAGTAATAAAATGAATAATAACGCTGGAATTGTGTTTAATTTGATAAAAAAAGATAATATTCAAATTCGTTGTCGAGTACAAAAAAAATAAATGTAAAAATATTCGAAGAAGGAAATGCATCAAGTAACAGGATTTTGTTGATTGTAGTACATCAATTCCTTTAATTCCTTGATTGCGTCTTCGGCGGCCTGAAAGTATACTTCGTATGTACTCTCGAGCCTATATTTTAAACGACGACGACACGAGTTCTTATTCGTTTCGTTTGAATTGTAATTCTATTACTTACAAGCCTCACACACTGATCGTTGTCAAGGATTAAATTTTCTACTAGATTCTTCAGAGACTTACACCAGATTTGTTGCAAAGCTCTACAAGAAAATCTGGCTAAGAGTCTAATGAGCTGACAAGTTCTCATTCGGAGTATCGTTTGTCGATGCGTGAGCAGTTTACCGAGCTGCTCTATCGAATTTCCTTTTTAACGAAAAAATATTTCGTTGGTATTACGACGATCGACTTACGAACGATAAAAGAAAAATGGCGAAAAGATAAAAAAACGGTATAAAAGAAATAGAAAGAAAGTAAAATAATTAAAAGGGGAGGAAAACTAAATCAAAATCTTTCGCCCATTGAAAATAAAAACATGAGAAAATTTCGAGTCGACAAACTTACCCGATAAATGCGAATGCAATATAACTTTTTCCACAAGATGAGCATTTTCTGGTTGAGAACGTAATATGTTGCTTAAAATCGCAACGAGATCTACGACTACGCGTGCTTTTCTTTTTTCCAAACTCAACAATTGTTGTAACAATGTTACTCCGTTTACGATGTAAACGGCGTCGCAGAATTGAGTGAGAAATTGTTGTCGATTGTAAACTAATCTGCAAAGTACAAGCAGCATGTATTCTAGAGTTTGTAGCTCGTCCGCGGATAGCGTAGATGCCGATCTGGTGTTTGCATTTGTCGGTTCAGACTTTTTGTCCAGTTCGAACTCGGAACGTTCGGACATTAAAAGTTTCAGAGAGTAAACGAGATTCGGTACGACTCTAACGTCCAAGTATACTTGCATGATCTTCTCGAGAGAATCTTTCGATACCGAAACAACGAATGGTAAAGACAAAAGACAAGCAACGTATTCGACAACGCGACAACTGGCTGCTGGATTCCTTAATGGCGATACGAATACCGACACGCAGTTTTGTTGAAGTAACGATCCTACTTCGCCGTCCATAACTTCCTCCATTGATCGTTGTAAAAACGCTATCCATTCTTCGTTTTCGATAGGCCTATCGACAGCCTTTGGACTCCAGTCGGGTATTCTGTTGTTACATGATAGTCCAGCGTTAGCTGTATCGTATCTTCGGGAACGTAGCTGTTGATCATATGCGTATTCGTCGTTTTCACGGTCTCTTTCTGATTGAATCGTTTCGACTTCTCGAGGAGCGATCTGTTGCACGAGATTCAATTTATTACCACCGATATTTTTTAGTTCAATGTTCTTTTCTAATTTTTCTTCTTCCGAATGTTGTCTCGAGTTTCGTTCACTCAAACGAATCGGCAATTTAACGTTTGACATCTGATCAAACGTTAAAATAGTTTGCTTATTTGTTGAATTCGTAGTGTTTGGACAATCGCTTCGACACAATGCATGATTCGCTGAGAGTAAGTCGCTTTTCAACGATGCCCTTAAACTAAGATTTCCTAATAATACATCGACACTAGTGCTAGAATCCGTTCCGCTCGGCTCGCTATGTCGCAAAGTATAACATTGGTTCATTTGATGTTGGCAATATCCGTGTGGTATCGGATAGCGCGGATTTGATGTGAATGTTTTCTGGCGACGTTCTTCCATTGTTCTTTCATGCTCTTGTAACTTTTTAAGAGCTTTCTCCAAAAATCTGCATTATATTCACATAAAATTCTTATTTACTTCAGAGATCTGACTCTACTCGATTTCACCAATCAAAACTAATTTTCATCAAAGCCTTTTTGTCTCAATGACAGTATTAACTAGCTAATTCTAAAAATTACAACTAGTTTTAATTAACGGAATACCAGTATTTACCAAACCAGTATTAACAAAGTACTAAAACCAGTATTTACAAAGAAGATCTGTTAGTTCAATATTTACTGAGAAGACTCAGTTTTGATGAAATTTAGATTTTAACTGTAACGTATATGTATACATATATACTTTGATTGATGATTGGTAGGTTGCACTGCCAAGTTCTGTAGTTGCATCTGTTTTTCTCTAGCCTGACTCGCGGATAAAGGTGTAGTGAATGGTGTAGGCCCAATTTCACCTACTATTACTATTCTATTTTTGACAAAAGGATGATCTAAAAGAGCTGGCCAAGTTAACCTTTGCGAAGGATCCTTTTGTAGCAAACCCTACTAATAAAATTATCATTGACGGACAAGGAAAAAATATAAACCTTCCAAAGCTTATCAATGTGCTACAACCTGTAAAAATTGTTTGCAATTTTGAGAAATGTAATCAGGCCATTTTATCGCTTCAAATCTTATCAATCTGACTAAATGTAGAATAGAAGTTGTTTGAAAAGGTGGAGACCCTACAACTAGTTCATACACGATACAACCCAAGGACCTGGAAACAAAGTGCTATGCGTATTATATATACTGTGCTTTGCTAAACATTCTCACATCTAGTTGTCTATAAAATTGACACACCATAAGTCTGCATTATGGTCATAAGGGCGTTCTTCTATAAGTTCTGGAGCCATATACAATGGCGTTCCCTTTATAGAAGTTAATACATGCGTCCCTGTACTCATACTGCGAGCAAATCCAAAATCACATAACTTTGCAACTCCATTGCTTTCAAGAAGTACATTTTGTGGTTTAAGATCCCTAGAGCAGAAATAATTTATTATTATCAGAAAACATTTTAACAGGTAAAATATCGAACCTGTGTAATACTCTGTTGGAATGCAAGTAGTAGAGTGCAGACACAAGATCACAAGCTATTACTTGTGCCCTTTGTTCAGACAACCGACCTGCTTTACCTAATATCTCATACAATTCCTTGTCTGCATACTCAGTCACAACTACTATCTGAAGAAAAAGTTAGCTGTATTCTATAGGCAATGTATAATTGCAAACGCTTCTCAAAAATTATATCAGTACCTCATTTTCTGTTTCAAATGAATCAAGCATTTGTATTATATTTGGATGATGAAGATGACGTTGAATTTCACATTCTTGACGCAAACTCTTTAGTTCTTTGAATGATCGACCACGCTATATAATTTTGTTTGTACGAAACAGAAATATATATAAAATTATGAAACCAAGCAGGTAACCATCGCCATAAACTTGGTCGAATGTTTATCGCTTTACCTTTCGAATTACTTTGAAAGCTACGATTTCACCGTCAGATCGTTTCTTTGCTTTGTATACTTGTCCAAAAGATCCCTCGCCCACTTGTTTTAAAACTTCATATTTTTCCATAATCTTATTGAAGACACGTGCGTGCGTGCGCGTCTGTATATATATATATATATATGTATGTATGTATGTATGTATATATGTATATACGAATCATGAATGATATAAATATGAAAAGACAGATTAATAGTTTTTTAAATAAGAAGTATAGAACATAATATGATACCTATTATACGTACTTGGATATAACAAGGCACTCGTTTGGCAACGCGTAATGGACTATATTTATACCTACAGTCAAGTGTAACACATAATATATCACACGCCATATACTATGGAACAAAATACACCATGGCTGAACATAACCAATATTTGAAAATTCAGACATTTTCTAAGCATAAATATTGCAACTTATTAGTGTAAAAAAGCATTCTGTCACTAAATAATAACAACTGTTTAGGTTAACAGATTAATAACCTTTGGTTAATGAAGTAATAATAATTCAAATGATAAGTTTTACTATATATATAATTTTTCTAATTTCATGGAAAAGGAAAAAATACAATCCTTAGAATTAGGGTCAGTGTCATTATTTATACAGAAAATTCTTTAATATTAATAACGATACAAATTTAAAAGTTATAATATTAATTTTTCCCGGCGATCGTTACTTCGATTAGAGGTGTTGCTATCGAATGACTTCTCATTCTTGTAAGATTTCTTATGATGTGTTCGTGTAGACCCATGTTTACTTTTTCTATCATGATCACGTTCCCTCGAACGAGATCTCTTATGTTTATGAAGTTTTTGCGTTTTCCTTGATTCTGTTATAATTCGTGAACTTTCTCTTTGTTTTGAATCTTTTGGACAAGTGTTATATGATTTCTCAAAGTATTCATGTTTCTTATTATATTGAGAACTGGAATGTCCACGATAATTCTGCGTATTTTCTATAAAGACATCATTGCATTTTAATGGAAACTCATTAACCGTGTCACCAAGACTATTACTGGAACTTTGAATTTCGGTAATAGTTTTCGTATCGCGATTAGTTGCATGTGCTTCTGTTATATAATCTACATATAACTCCATTTGCTGTTGTATAACTTCCCTGAGAACTTCTATGTGAGACTTTTTATTTGTATGCACACCTCTGTGCTTAGCCCGTCGTCTTTTTAAATTACGTTCTTGTATAAGCAACTCCAAGAAAGATAATTTCTTATCTTCTTTATCTTGGCTTTTCCTGAAACAATGTTTAAGGAAATTGCAAGATATTGCATATGTAAGGCTTAAAAAGTAAACTTTGTTTGTACAAACTTACAATTTCTGAATATCTGTAATATCATGTCCAATGTCGGGCTTCACTGTATTTGATATAACATAATCATATAAAATTTTCCTTTCATCACAAGTAAAATCTGTGAAGATTCTATTGGACGTTCTTGGAATTAATCGGTCTCCCAAACCTATCATCAGTGTTAAGAATTCATGTTTTGAAAGAAACTACATACTTTAAAAATAAATTAAATAAGGAAATATGAGGTAAACATTTAATATTATTTAAATATATGGCAAAGAACGTGAAAAAGGATATATAGAGCTTGTGCCAAGTAGAACATTCATAACTTGCTGCAAAAAATGGACCGATTTAAAACTTGTATAAATTTCAGCATTGGAATTTTATGTGCATTATACTAACCAATTTTCAAAGTTGAATCTTTCTCCTTTGCTTTTTGTAAAATGCTGTTTTGCATTTGTGAATCTACAATTAAATCAAGGTTTATCATAAATTCTATTGTCAAAATTGAAATTGAATTTTTAACGAAGATTAATACATACCTAATTTTATCGAGGAATATGAGTTTAATGGTAAACATGATTCAGGCAATGGAATATCAAATCCATTGTAACCTTCTTGTTTCAACTGACAACATTCCAGGTGTTGATATAACATCTTTTGACTGACTTGATGAGATGAATCGTACGGACAAACCAGCATATTATCATTCTAAAAGAATACATAATAAAGTAGTTTTGTTTGTTTAGTTGTCAATGAGATATCATCTTTAATATACTTACATCAGCTCCTATACTTTCTATGGCCCAATTCAAAGTAGAGACAGTTTCAACAATTTCTTGGTGAATTTTCTTCGTGAAGTCGTTCAAACTTTGGCATTGACTTTCTCGTTCATTCATAGAAGAATTTAGCATTTTTATCTATTGTTAGAAACAGTTTTGTACAACGGAAACAATATTTAATGGTTTTTCAATGCTTTATTTCATCGTGAGGTTATGTTTTAATTTGTGAAAACTTGTCCTCGTGAATACGATTATAGAGACATCTGTAAGAATTATAAATTAGATGACGAATAATATATAAGATAAATCATCATAGATGAAGTATGGAATAGATATGGCATCTTATAGAATTTTGTGTCACAAGATTATGCTATTTACGATTTAGAGTGGTGAGTGTCGGAATTATCTGAAATATCGATTTTTCAAAAATTAAAGTGTTTCTTATTGTAATTTGCTGCGACAAACATAAAAAATAATTCAATTCAATCGTCGAAAGTTATAAAGCCAGTAATTATGAAAAGACACTACTAATTAAAAAGACATTACTAATGTCATCTTTACAATCAACCAATAATGTGCAGAAAAGGAAATTGAAAGTAATAAAAAATGTATAAAATGAAAGCAAATATATTAAAACGAAACAATAATTAAACTTAAATTACAGAAACACAAACATTACAATACAAGCTATCGGTAACGCTAACAATGAAATGGACGATTAAAGAAACATCAACGAAAAAGATTTCAGAGAATTACGTACTTAATTTCGTTATCCTAATGCTCATGAGTTGTTAAATAAATACGTATGTATTAACTATATAACGTTAATAATAAAATATAAACGGTAGCAAGATTAATGCAAAGGCGATGTCACCGAAAAGACGTCACTGATAGGTTACAATACGTTACTGACCTGCCACAATATATTACGTGCTATCGCCACGAAATTCGACAACTAAATGATTCTGATTCGCCGCATTTAACGACCTCTATATTACGTACTCGCACGGTTTGACGTCACCCCTCTCTCCCCACCAACTGAAATTCACTGCGCAGGTCGCGGCGTAAGACGTTAGTTTATTGTCGAAAATCAGAGTGATTAGATGTGTATCTGTGTCAGTTTTCGACAGGTGTCAATTTCTCTGCTGCGTAGTGTTTTCATAATCGTTTGCTTACTGCTCGAAACTACGCTACTGGTAATTTCGTTTAATTAATCTGCGTTTCTATTCAATATTACGTTATAATCTATTATTTGATTATCTTCTTTTTTTTTTATTGTCTTTTTTGTTACTCCATTTGTCGGAAATCGTGTAATAATTTTTCGAGACACAATTTAATCGATAATTGTTTCATTTTCAAATAATCTGTTCTTCTTGTACATTTATTTTAATGTTTTGATCTTTTTTTGTGCAGATCATTGTTTCATTGCGAGGGAAACTGAAGCATTAGAGGGACGCCACGAAATTCAAAAGGACACTGCGATGTTCTACGATGAATCTGAAAACTTTTCACGGAGATTTGGTAACGTTTGATTTTTTTTAATTTTTCAGTAGTTTTCGATAGTTTTTATTCGAAAAGGGTAGTTATATTCGAGAAGGGTAGTTATCACAGACAGGTTTGAACACGTCCTGCGCATCGCATTTTTGTCGTACTGCGCAGTTATGTTTAACGGACAAGAAAAGCGCGCCATATTTTATTAGTACAAAATAAATGGCGTATATTCAGTTAGACAGGCAATAGTTACAAATCACACATATATCGGCGTAGTACGCGGATAGAATGAACCAAACTTTATTTCGTCCGAAGAAGAAGAAAATCGTACACGATTATTGCCTATTACACCGCTATGTCGAGTTAAAATTTCCTTTTACTTTTATTTATCTATATATTTCTACGTTTATTTTTTTTCACCCCGGAAATTCTGACTCTCCTAGCAATAATAGCTTTACGAAGCCATTAAACATTTCTTTTAGAAATGTTGAGATTCATTTACAATAGTCAATGGCTTAGAATTTCCCTTTCTGCCCTTCATTATCAGTATATATTGTTCGCTTTATCGTGTATGTCACTAGAACGTCACAGTAAACACCGTACCTGAGAGTACCTTGGAGTACTTGACAGCTTTGGGAGTGGTCATTTGTACAATAACGGGAAATACTTTATAATTATAACGCGAAATAACATTTTTAATATATTAACTACATATTCTGTTTATATTATACGATATATGGTACTTTTTTTCTTTACTTCGTATCTTCTAATAAAGTTTTCTCTTCAACGAGTTGTTTCAATTTTTCTGACCGCGCGCAATGCTGTCGGTAAGGTTAGTATTTGCTGTGTTCACCTGTGTTATTATCATTTTATGTCGGTAACGTAGGAAATAACAGTAGATTTTAGTCTATGATAATATTTGGACGCGTTGGGTAAACTAATTCGTCGGTGATTTTAAAATGAAATCGGTATACTAAGAGTCGGTAACAACGAGAGTCGTAGAACAAATTATCCATTATGGAATTATTCCTTATTGACATTAGATATTTTGTAATCTTGTTTTACCTGATCAGCATCTGGTACAATAATTGAAATCACATGCACTAAAATTATTCATATTCCTGACACAATTTCCCTTTGTTATATAGAAATGGTTATACTTATATCGATAGATTTTTAAATGTAACTTTAATTAGTCGCTTATTTGTTATTTCAAGTTAGGCTTATAGAAAAGGAATTGTACGGATATATTTAAAAAATACAGTCGAAAATGAGTAAGAAAGAAGGAAGATCGAATCATTTCTGAGCTACTACAATCCGTCGAATATATTACGCGCGATAAATGTCTACGTTAATAGCTAATGGTACAGCTTAATGGCGTACGCAGGTGCGGAGACGTCTTGTTGTTTACCTTCGAACTTCTACATGCACCCTAGTGGTTTGTTAACGACATCGTTTTAAAACGTAATTCTAAAGATTCATTTTTTCGACTAAATTTATACATCCACGAATCTTTGATAAATATAAGAACGGCATCCTTCGACGCGTTCATATCGTACTCGAACATAATTTATCCGAAGATTTTTTAAACGTAGATTAATAGATTAAAGTTGTCCGTACGATTGCTTCTCGACTCGTATTCGCGTTGAAAAAGTAAGTGACGCGTCGACGCGTGATGTGTGAATCTATTTGGAGATCCGAATACATCGAATTCGTAGCGTATAGACCGGGCGAAAATTGTATTCGCTCGATGGTTTAAACGTGAGCGATGCGTGCAACGACGAAAGCTACGAGAACGTGACAGTTAATCGTAGGAAAATTCAAATACGTAATGATCCTTTCCCGGTCCTAAGGAGTAGACGTAATGTGCGTATATTTACTTTAGTACCCACCTGTTGCCGTAACCCAGTTTCTTACATATACCAAGCGGGAAGTTTTTCAACTTTCCAAGGATTCCTGAAATTCTCCACCTTTACGCGATGTTTGCGAAGGGACAATCGAATTGGAAGGCATTTACGATGCACGCTGATACCGCTGCGGGAAAGTAGCGAATATTAATCGGATGCGAGGTATCGCGCTACGAAACTCTAACTTGTACTCCTCGCTACCGTCACTTTTAGACGACTTCTTCTTATGAAATTTGTACCTACAAAAAATGTATTTGCGTCTTGATCACTAAGAACTTTCGTTCGTTGTAATATGCATGAGACGCGCGTTTGGCGCTTTACGCTGTATGAGATTCGCGAGGAAAGTGTAGCGGCAGTTGCTTCGGACGATACTCGTATTTTAATACGGTGGAAGTGTTTCGTTAGGCAGAAATTTTCGAAAGAAATTTTCATGCCAGTTAAACACAGGCAAACCGTGCGATCTACGGATCGAAATAAAAAGTTTATCGGTTCGAAAGGTGTTGTAATATCGAACGTTGCATGATCGATCGATCGATCGTTGATCGGTACTTGAAGAAAACGGAAACTCGCAGATAATTAGATACGAATAGACAAATATGGTACGTGCTTTAGGAAATACGTACTACTGTACTGTTACTTGTTATATTTACGTGTGGTACTAATAAGGAAATGGTGGAAAAGGTAATGGCGAAAGATGATATATCGAAACAAGCTTATTAGATGGCTGTATAAATAAATAGTTTAACAAATAAATAAATGGGCGCGCAAACAGACGAATGAATAGATGAAAAGATGGATGAATAGATGGATAGGTAGATAGTGGGTAAAAGAGGAAGAAAGAGGGGCATGGCGCGACGCGTCATTGCACGTGCACGTGCATTGATACCGATATTTATGCCCGCCAGTTAATCATGTCAAAGTCGTTTGATTTGTCGTTGGCTTTTATGGAGGGGAATTAAAACGTTCATTTCGCCGCAGACACTCGGCAACAGTGTGCTCGTCCTGCTAGCGTTGCTGGTGCCGGTGTTGCTGCTGTTGCCGCGATTGCTCTATGAATTATTTTCTGGACAACCCTTGCCCGATGTAACAAAAGGGGAGGGAGAGCTTTTTGGAAAATTACAGTATCTCGTTTACGTCGAAAATTCGTATCTGTGACGTGTCTGTCGTGTTTCACACGAATCGGTATAACACGCGACTCGATAAACCATAAACGAACGAAAAGTATGTGCGACGCGAAATGAAATTCGAAGCATTCGAGCAACTGAAATTACAGGAATCGCGCAATATCCGTGAATTTTCCTATTCTTCGTACTTTTCGTTAACGCCGGTTATTAAGCTTCGTCCGTGTGATTTACACCGTCGAAGGTGATCGCGTCGGTCAGAGCGTCTATCGTGGAATGTTGGACGAGTTGGGGGGAAATTCTGAAGACGCGTGGACAAAGTTAGTAGGTGGATGGGCGAGAAGGATAGCGGCGGTCCCTTGCGTATCGACAGCCGTCCGTCAAGGTGGTCGGTGACACGAGAAACCGAACGAACTAGAGAAAAAGTCGGAAGAACGACATTCTCAGTCTCTTTCTCAGTCACCCTGAGGATTGGTCTATCGAGAATACCGAGGCAAAGAGGAGAAAGAAGGTGGCGAGAGCGAGAGAGACAGAGATGGTAAAAGGGGTGGCGAGGAAGGAAAGAAGCACAGAGAAAGGGGGTGGTAGAAAGATGGAAGGTGGAAAAGAGGAGGCAGTAGCAGTCGGCATCAGCTAGGTCCGCGCACTTCTATCACGTTGGGCGAACGGGCGGACAGCTCCGAGGCGATTTGTCTTTCATTTCGGGCTAATTTATTGCGCCCAAGCAGCTCCCCCTTTCTCTTCCTCTTTCTCCTTCACCTTCTCCTTCACCTTCTCTTTCTCTTGCTCTCTCCTCGCTCTTTCCTCCTCGTGCACACTTACTCGCGGCGTTTCTTACTTGCCTGCGTTCCCACCACCCCTCTCGCGATCTCTGTTTCTTTCTCTCCTATTCTTTCTCCTCGTGTCTCCTCTCGTCTTTCCAGCGCTATTCTCGACTCCGCACCATTCAACCACGCCCCACCCAACTAATGTCCCACATAAAACTTGGTATCAGCGATCCTCAAACGGGGATTTACAATCCCTTCAAGCGCCGCTGTCACGATAAATCCTCCAGGGCGACGTCGATATATCTCGCGCGCGAATACTTCTGTCCCTAATGGATACCCCTCGGTACATACAATGCACGTCGAAGCTGAAACCAGTCTGGATCTTTCCTACGTCCGTTCTAGTCGATTCGTCCTGGCTCTTCTTCTTTTAGTCGTTGCATGTTTCGCGCGGTGTAACGACACCGTGTTAGCTTAGTTTTTTTCACCGACTCGCGTATCTTTTTATCCTCGCGATTCTACGCTCTTCCTTTTCCGGCCGAAGCGAAATGCTCCGGGAAAAAGATAAGAAAGTATGAAAAAGACGTGCGTGAAAACGCATTATCCAGGTAATAACGCCATCCTATTAGGGTATAGTCGTCGACGACAGTTAATAAGAGTAAAAGCGCGCGTTCGCGCAATTAAGAGTAGTAATAAGCGCCTTAAGGCCAATAAGATGTTTCCTAATGGAACTAGCTAACAGCTTCGAGCCAATTATCTAGGCGCGCATTAAAACGAACGTAGAGGTTCGCCGATACGGCGGTATGCCCCGATACTCGCATCGAATATATATCGTTACGTATACTCGGCCAATTGTATCCAATTTCGATCCTAGATATCTTTGTTGTTCCTTCCTTTCTTCGTCTTCTTGTCGCTCTTTCGACCTTAAGGTGGACAACCGGCTACCTGATTACCCACTTTCTATATTTCTTCCAACGATATATCCAACCTATATCTTATTTCGCTATTCTTACATCGAATATTCTTACATCCGCGATTTTCCAGTATCGAAGCCTTCAACTTACGTCAAGGTTCGACGAATAGCCGCGAAATTTTGCTTATCCACGCGAACGTTAATCTCCATCTGTCTCCGATCGATTCGCGAAAAATTGTTCAACGGCGAAGACAAGAAATTGTTGGGGTACGACAGAGGGTTCCCGTCGAGTGGCCGACAGAGAGCGAAGGGAAACGGCTAAAAGATAAAAAGTTAACGAAGGAGGCGCCGCACAACGATCCGGGACCGTCCGAAACGATCCGGGACGATTCTGAAATGGCCCGAGGTAGCCGGACGTGGCTCGAGGGTTGCTTCAGCATTGCCATAAAATGGAAAAGCGACGAACGCGAACAGAGACGGACGGTGGGACGCGTAGAAAATGGTAAGGAGGACGAGTTGACGAAGAAGAGACGGAGCAAGCTCCTTGGCTTTTGGTCGCAGGCTTTCGGTATAAGTCCTCGTTACGATTCAACGCGGCTTAAGCCGGTTGTTCGCGGATCCTTTGCCTTTCTCTCTACGCCGCTAATTCTCCCAACGAGCTTCTCTCGTTTCTCTCGCGTCTATTTTCAAAGCGAAACACCGGTTTCGGTGGAATGCGTGCTGCTATGAAAAAGCAACCAGACTGTATCAATTACTCGGAGCCACGCAGCGAAAGATAACTTCCGATGGTTTTCTAAATAATTTCCAGTCTGCGAAGCCACCGTCGAACCGCGAATATCGAACGATCGTCGAGAAATCTACGCAAACATCCAAGAATCTCGCTCGAAACGTCGGATCGTAAATTCGCTGCAACGAAATTAATTTCCCTTTTTATCTACGGTTTTCGAGCTTCGTCGATCCGTAGGACGAAAATTAACCAGCAAATGGCAATCGGAGTTTTCCGCATTACACAAGCGCGATCCACGATTTTATCCTGTTAAATACAGTTTCGCACGGGTTTCCGCCACGTTCCGCGTTCTGACCGCGAAGCTTCGCTCGCAGAGAGCGTAGCAGCTTTGCGAAGATCGAACAGCGCGTCGCATCGTGTCGCATCGCGTCTAGTCGAATGGAAGCTGCGAACTTTTCGATCGATTTCGATGGATTACGGTATACCGGGTGTATTCCTGCAATGCGACCACGTTAATTGCAACGATTATTAACTTGCTCGTAATTGCACCTGATCGTGAACGCGATGTAACACATGAGATAGAATATGCGTGGCGCAGGGAAATGGGAAACGAGGTGGTTACTGGTACAGGACGCGTGAAATTTCGCAATTATAACTCGAAGGTAAAGGGCGGAAACGCGTTGCTGGAACAGAGAGAGAGAGAGAGAAGAGGAGGGAGGGTTGCCGAACGCGTTGTGCCAATCGAAACGCTCGATCTTTACGATTTCGATTCCGTTCTAATTCTAACGACGCACACTTTTCGTCGCACACGAGATTCAAAGAATTCTTCGAACTTTTGCACGTTGCGCTTGGTCGTATCTTAGTTATATCTCGACTCCTAAGAGTATCGCCCCTTTAGTTTCGTAATTGAGCCACCAGTTCATGCTCTGCCGCGATACATTTTCGCGACTCGGAGGATGCAACGATGCTTTTATAATACCGAACGCAGCACGCCGTTCCTCTACGAAAAATAATTACGAACCGACGTACACCGCTATGGTTCTTGTACAGCGCGAGACCTTCGCACGCGAAAATACGTATTTGCACGGCGCATTTTATTCACCGTAGCATTTATACACCAATTAACCAGGTCCAGGCGTATTAACTTTCAAATTGCTCGCTATCGCTTTCGTATTCGCGATACTTTTTTTTGCAGCAGCCACTGGCTGCCAGTCTTCTTCTAGCGTGAAATACTAACGCAAGTAAGATTTCCTCGACTTTTCCAAGGAATATAACGACGACCGCCGGTGGTAGTGCTCGTAATATAATATCGACAAGCTGGCAATTTATTTGCCCTCGTACGTTCAAGATTCACGCAAGATCTGCTAAACTAAAAAGGATTACGTTTGAACTAACTTCTGCACACGGGCATCAAAGCGAAGGAGTATCCGTTGTATGTGCAGTGAAACCAATCGTGGTTACAATCACGATCGCGTTCGTAGTTGCAGTTGCAGTGGTTGTACGAGGCGAAGCTGGACAGTGCGGGGGACAAGGGAGAGGCGGAGGTAGACGAGGAGGGTTGTTGGCAAACGTAGAGAGAGAGAGAGAGAGACGAAGCGATGGCGTGAGGGAGAGTGTAGGGCGGGGGAGGGACGAGGAAAATGGAGGGGGGGGGGAAGGAGGGGGTTAGCGTTGTTTTACCGTAAGGGGTTAATTGCATTGCCAATAACAGATAATGCAACAATCAATGATTTAAGGGAGGTGGGGTTGCGAATGGGGAAGGGCGGAGGGACCGGGGGCACGGCAAGGGGAACAGGGATGGAGATCGGGACGTGGTCGAGAATGGGAATGAGGTTGGGAATCTGGGAACAGGTAGAGGTCGGAACGCGGAAGAGCGCGCATAGAAGAGAGATAACGAGGAGAGCGCGCGTGCTTCGTGCGTGCGTGCGTGCGTGCGTGCGTGCGTGCGTACTGTTAAGCAGGAGAGGGTGGATGGACTCATTGGCGCGAAGAGGGACAAGGTACAAAGTACTTTGGAAGGAAAGGGAGATCAGAGGCGTTTCGCGACTCGTGCGTACGTACTAGTTGGTAGCAGCACCGAGCCGGAGAATGGAAGGTCGCGTGCGCGTTTCCCCTTTCCCCGGTCCCCTAGGCGATCGGTTAGGATACGTCCAGTTACTGTATGGCCTATATACGCGACGATGCTCGCGTTTCGCCCGAAACGAAAGCGACAAGTACGATTGCTCGCTTATTTGCTCAGCCGAGGCAGACGTTGCGCAAACAGCAGGGTTCATAGATTTTTTGAAAAGACGGGATGAAAATGTATACGCACTTGGAGAGATACGGTTCGACTTGGATCAGTCCCCCCGGTAGTTTGTTAGCGTAGCGATGGTCGCGGAACGCTTCTCATCGAGAAACTTTTCGTTAGATTTTGCCCCGCGAGCCAAGGGGGAAAGAGTAATGTCTGTCAGGAAATTAATATAGGCAAGATTTGTTGTTATTGCGGGACACGCACAGACGCGGGAATGGAGAGGGACGCGGAGGAACGGAGAAGAGATTGGCGCAGAATGGTGGCGCGCGAAGGCTTTCTCAGGGTAGAGAGCAAACCCATTACTTACTATAACTGCCGTCGGCGGGGTAGGAGGCTGACCGAGGTAGGAGTTGCTGTCAGGCATCCATCATCGCGACTAATGGCTCCACTCTCCTGCCAATAACATCCGGGTGTGCACCACCGGCCGGAAACCTCTACGGTTTAGTCGCTTTGCTCGATCTTACGTTCAACCGCTCTTCGACCATGCGAACCTCGTTCGTGAACGAATCCCGAATTTTCCTCCATTCCTAAGAAAACTTCTATTACCTTCTATTTACTAAACATCTATCTATCCTCCGTTTCTCTCGACTAGGATATTCTCGGTTCGGAGGATTCGAGTCAAGGGATCGCGAAAACAGTTGTCGCATCGTTGTATCCCTGGAAACATGGAATTATCGTTTCTTCGGTGCGCGCTATCGTCGGTCGACGATAAATTCCCGCGATTATTCTCGATCGTACGATACGACTAGACCAGAGAGACGTTTCGATTGCTAGTAAGCCGGCCCCGTGGCATGGGAGCTGGGTGGCTGCACGGTGTGTAACAGTAACGGTCAGATAGTTACTGCTGAGCGATTCGATAGGTGGATAATGACGAGTAATGACACACCGCGGTGGGAATCGAACCTCCACTCCCTCGCTTCGTTTGCCTTTGCTGTCGTTGCTCTTGATTTTGCGCCTGCTCTTGCTCTTGCTTTCGCCCGCTGCGTTCGATGCTGCGGCCCATTTACGCTATTCGCGTCGTTCACGTTGTTTGCTTTCCTCTCGCACCCCTTTGCCGCCCTTTCGCGTTTCCCCTTTCTCGCTTTCTCTTCCGCCTTCCTTCGCTCCTCCGCGCATTCACGCACACACACACACACACTCTCTCTCTTTCTCTCTCTCTTCCGCTCTTCTCACCCCATTACTTTCCTCGTTTGGCGCTGTTAACCCCTGCAGGGATGTCCTCTTCTCGCGATTCTCTATCGCGCATTGGCTTGCGAGTGTGGATAGTCGAGATTGCGTCATGCATATGCAGCTGCATTTGGCATCGGAGTATGCCAACCCAATCACCACCGTGAAACTTGATCGTCACCGATTATCCATCGCTGATCGACCTAATGAAACGAGAATGTTTTTAACATTACCACCGGCAGCTCCCTCTCGGTTCCAACTTGGCCCCTCGCGAAGAAATGTTTGCGCGCGACGCGCGATGCAGTCAGACGCGTGGAATTTTTCCACGAGGAACTGTGGTATCTCCGCGTCGCCCCAACAAATAGCAATCGCCGACGCGCAGAATGCTCGATCGAAAAGCTAAGAAAATTAACTGGATATTCAAGGACACGAGAATATTCGTCGCGCTCGGCTGAATCAGGCTCCCGAATAGCAAACTTGTTCAAGCCAAGAAGAGTTGGTCCGTTTATTTTATATACGCTGACTCGCTGCCTAGCCAGCAACTATCGTACCAACAGTTACGTACACGCTGGATAAGATCCACGTACGCGGTGTACGGTGAACTTGCAGCTACGTACAACGTGTGTAGTTTTAACGACAGCGGGTAGTAGAGTCGTACATTCTGTTCGGAAGACGAACGAATCGTCGAAGAAGGAGAAATTAAAAGCTGGACACTCGATTGGCGAAGGTCGAACCGATCGTTCACGTTTAGTCTCTTCGAGGAGAACGAACAATACTCTAGCGTGTTTAATTTTTCTCCGACTTTTATGGAGAGGGACCAACGACGTCACAATGTCTCTCCTTCGAAACCTATTAATCGCGATCTGCCATATGTTTCGCTCGAGATATTAACATCCACGTGAATCGAGACGACAATACCAGATACCTGATTCCGTGTAAAATGCTCGTGACCCGGACCCATTGGACGACGGTCAAAAGTAACGTCGTGAGAGATTCGCGCAGATCTGCGTAGTTACCGGATACAGAACGAGCTTCGAGAACACGTTTTGGTTGTTTTCTTCACTCCTTCCGTAGTCAGCAAATATGACGCGACAAAGATCTGATCTTGTTTGCAGCTAGCATCGAACCGGTAATTTAAGAGATGGCAACGATACAGAACTGTATAACGATAGCCGGCAAAATCGCGAATCTTTCTCGACGATGGCACTCAGGGACGCGGCCTGAAGATTCAGCAGTTGTTATCGCTTTCAGAATGGAAGAGTGCAATACCTGTTGCATACGTCAGGGATTCTTTTCGCGCGACGAACGATTCTTATGGAAAACGAGAAACCTCCTTTAGTCGACTGCTAGGAGACTAAACTAGGAGATGAATCCGTATGAATCCGTGCGGCAGTCTTACTGCTGCGGTTCACGATGGTATTCCAACATTTATCGCAACTTTTTACGAATATCCATGTTATATTTATATAGTATAATATAATATGCGTATATAGTATAATAAAAATATGTGCGATCGACTTAGGGAATTGATTGTATAGTTAAGAACAATGAGACATATGTTCGCATAAACGTATGTTCTGTCTGTATCCGTTTACGGGATGCAACGAATTTTCTGCGTCGACTTCGTGTTATCTAATTACGTTCGCGGAAGATGCTCAAAGCGATCGCCTTGCATCGCGAGACAAGCCTGTAGACGTCTTGTCGTGCATTCGGTTACACTCTGAACGGTTTGTCGCGTTTCCGCAATTCACCGAGAAGCTCCTTTTATTCCGAATCTTTGTATCTCGACGTTTTCACTAGGTATTGCACTTACGAAATTGGTTATATCTCAGAAACGAAAACGGGTATATATAATCATGTGTATATATGGACGTATTTATTGCTTTTGGATTGCTATTTTATCGTAGTTCCCGAAGTGGGTCCCATATATTCTGCCACAGCCCGTATACTATAAACGCTAGTGGACAAAAGTTTAAGACGATAATAACTTCCCCACCCTACTACGACCCATTAAATTTCAATTCATCAGGAAACAACGCTTGTAACCAAATCTTGTATCGTCCAGTGTTTGCGTACGTCAGCGAAAGCAATTTTCAATCGTCGACTTTTACGAGACGCGCGTCACTTGCGAGGCCAAAATCACCAAGACGTCTCCGAACGATTCTTACGCAAATGTTCGGATCATTCGCAGCACGGATTGCGTTTTAAATATCAGTAGCGTTTCGAAAACGTGTCCCTCCCGGTAGTTCGTCTTTGCTGTTGGTTTTTTGCTTTGTGGTAACAGCATCCAATTTTTCTACATCTTCTTCATAGCTACCATGCTTGCTTACAAGCTATGAGCTCAGACCTCCCAATGATATCTACTACATTTCGACTTTCTCTTCTTGCGAAGTGCCATGGCAATTTTTCTACCTAAATTTAACACGTTACGTTAAATGGTCTTATTATCGTTCGATCGGTTCCACGTACCACCGTGTTCGAACGTTCGTCTCAAACCAAGCATCGAATCGTTTCGTACCCATCCTGTCGAGAATAACGGTCGATGTTTCAAGAGGTCGGTGTTTTTTTAATTATAAGAACAATTTCGAACTGTCGGTTATTCAGTACCAAAGTGGTAAGTTTGTTATCTACGGTAGTCGTCTTAAACGTCTGTCCGTATATAGCACATTCATTAACGCCGTAACGAGACTGTCGTGATTATCTATCACGATTATATTGGCGCGTTCGTCGATCGAAGAAATTTGACGATCGAAGCGAAGAAGGACCGGGGCCAGGACACAGGGCATCGAATGGCAGAAAATTCGGTCGCGGCGGTTGGTAAGGTGGACCAAGAGCACCGGTGGTGGGCGCCATCGAAGCACCGGTTATCTCGGCAATTAATATGATTGAGGAGACATCTCTCACGTCTCCGTAATATCCAGCAATGGCCCAAGTTCTGATTGCTTTCCCCGTTCCACCCACGCTTCGCTTCGCTATCTCGAATACCATAACCCTAGCGCGCTTCCTCGCCCCTCCCACGATGTTCCGAGTTAACGAAACTGAGTTACGATACCCGACGCGCGAACTGCGCGTTTCCGTTGCTTTTTAACCCACTTTTCCACCGTTCTACCTAAACTCGTGATCCGGCTAACAAACCGTAGGATGTGTGCCGCGCCAGATTTCTCTAACAACATCGAGTTATACGCGTATCGTTCTCATTTTTCTTCGGTTTCTTAAGCCGCGCTCCGATTGATCGAGTTTGCTGCAATGAAGCGCGACTTGCACTCAGGTAGCTTCGAACTACTTTAACCACTCGAACCTGTTGGTTCTTTTTTCTGTTCGTAACGGAGGTTCGGCAAAGCTTGTGAACTATCGTTGCAGCCCGATCTGACGTTAAACGGAATTTGCATAATGCCCGTGGTTCGCTATTTTTCGCGTTGTATCGCGTAAAGAGAAGGCAAGCGGAAGAGGGAGGAGAACGACAGGCGGCAGGGTAAGGCGTATGGAAGCAACGGAATGTTAGAGCAACGTGGAAACGAGAAGGATCGCAAGCATCGTACTCAAAGCGGTACGTGACAAACCTCCACCGGTTCTTATCTGTCCGTGCCCGCGGTATAGCGAATCCTACGAGGTTCCTGTGATAATCGGAATGTTCCACGCCCGGTGAATCTCTCGCTTCTTTTTTTCTCTCATTCCCTTATTCTTTCTCCTTTCTTCCACTTTGTTCTTCCTTTCGTCTTGTCCCTGTAGGCGTAACGGGGGGGGGGGGGTAGTAACAGCCAGAAGCACCACGATCTTGTACCTTCTGTTAACGATCCTTCGCCTTCTTATATATCTGAAAGTCAATGTCTGACGAGGCAATCGCTATTTAAATCTCCGCTGGCTGTTTCCTTCCGTTTCGTTTGTTCGTCCCGTCTTGCTGTAATTCTATAATCATTCGTCCAAATTCTTTTGGCTTCCTCTCTTCGCGCAGACGTTATAGCTGCCTTCTTTCGCTGATTAATCTTAACGAAAAATAAAGAAAGTCAAAGACGCGACGATCCTTTGTGCAGTTCTATCGAACGAACCGAAGAGGAGCGTTAGATCCCTACTCTTTTCTTCCGTACCTCGAATTGCAGATTTTGCCGCGGGTATGCAACGCAGAAGAAAGAGAGGTAAAAGATATATACACGGCCGCTATACGTTAAGAAGCTTTCTTTCGCCCGACAATATCCGATCGTATTTCTTTTTCTCCTTCTCTTCCCCTTGCTCTTGTACACGGTTTTTTTTCCCTTTATCTGTCGTGTCTGTCCCGCTCGTTCTCATCTCTTCCCCTCTTTTCCTTCGTTCACGGGGAAAATATACTTTGTCTAAATTAGAGCGCGGGGGGAAAAGTAAAACAGTGAAAGATTGACAAACGAAAATGGTTGTGAACGAGTCGCGTGCAACGATAGCGAAGTTTGCTAGTCGGGTGTATAAAACGATAAATAGTCGTGTCACGTGCGCGATAAAGAAAAAGAGAGACAGGTAGCAACTTTGTATTGGCGAGAGAACGAGGAAACGAGAGAATGAGAGAACGAGAGAATGAAACACATGTCCGTGTCACCGTCGCCTCTCTTGCCTGAATCCTGGAATTTATGCTGGACAGTGAATCATGTCAAAATTTGATTTGTCGATAGCTTTTATAGCGGCAAGTTATTGCGCGCGGGTTAGGTACAAATTCGGCATAGTATACGTCGACGGTGTTTAAAACGTTTCAACTTTGTCGGTTTTGTTATGCTTCCAAAATGTAGCAATGCACGGTAACATACATATATATATAGATATACATACATACGTACGTATATATAATGCTTGTACGCGCACGTAAGACCGTTTATAGATTCTTGTGACCATTTTTCACAAATCTCTGTACATAATGCAAAATGTATTCGTCAATATGCATTCGACGCTTCTCATATCTCGCTCTTTTCGAATCTTGCTTCGCATCGGCCAATTTTTCCTCCCCCATAACGTTCTCAAAATATACTAATTGCTACGACGAGATCGTTTGCTTTATTCAACCTTTTTTCTTGTCGTCGTGCGTATTGTTCGCCATTTGTCTCGATCAAGCAATTAGCTGTTGCGACCTCTTTGAAAACTTCGAAGAGCGTGTACCTGTTATGCGTCGTAAACGGTAAGCGACGACGACGAGTATTATACTCGTGGAAGGCAGAGTATGCGTGGCTGTTAATGATATAGAATTAAGTTGTAGCGAAACGATCGTTTTATTTTTTTAATTCTATCATTGACGGGGCTCGTCGTAACGCGATATATCGCCGTTTCTTCGTGACGAGTATACTCGTGAAAAACAGCTAACCGGTTGAAATGATAATTGCTTCGAATCTCTGCTGAACGTACTTTATCGAGCTACAGGGAACGAAGGAGAAATCATGGCCGAATCGACTTGAGCAGGCGCGTAATTTTTTATTATATACGTGTAAAAGCGAATGTTTGTCGAGAAAGTACGGACGAATTTTGAAAACGTTACCACGACTGCAGTCAGGCGGTACCGACGGGAGATACGCATATATCAAGCGGGCACAACGAATATATCATTCATAATTTGTTCGGAACGGTTGATTTGTAGCCCGCGACGTGTGGCGTCGAGCTGTCCCCCTATACACGTGCAATCCACCCCCTCCCCACCCCTTATCTCTATTTATCCGACTATTCGTCTATCTTTATCTTATTCACACGCGTACACATATATTTTCTCTTTACCGCTCTATATTCTCTTTCTCTCGTATACCTTGAATTCTCCTCCTCGTTTTCCACTTTCTCTGTCTCTAACGGTTGCGCTGTTACCGAACTTGCTCCCTCCCAACCTTTTGATATATCCACATCGAGTCACGTCACACGGCCTTCTATCCCCTGTGAGTGTAGATTGAAATTAATACCCAATAATGCTTGTAAATCATTAGGGAAATGCACGAGCCATGTTAAAATCGCGCTTCCATCTACCGGTGATAGTGGTTGTTCTATGTTTGTGACAGCATTGCTCTCGTTGATTGAGAAAGGGATGAAGGAGGGGAGGGAGCGGGCAAGAGGAAGAGAGAGAGAGAGAGAGAGAGAGAGAGAGAGAGAACGCGAGTGCGTACGTTTCTTGATTTTTTTTATACCGTTGGCATCGTATTTACGCGCGCAACACCTACTAAAACTAACCTGCCTGAAATTAATTCGTCTCTATCGGATTTGAACTGCACGATTGCAGAAATTTCTGCTCGGAAGACGAACGACCCAGTTAAAGGGTTCAAATGATGTATCCGGCGTCTGTTTCTTTTTTCATTTTCCAAGAGATGTTAAAATACTTGAAGTCGCTCGTATTTTTTACCTTCGAAGCAAAGACGTGTTGTACGGCCCGTTACGAAATAGCTACTGAATATTTTAAACCGGACGAAGAAGAAAAAAAAAGCTAGAGACAGGAAAGAAAGTAACAAAATATAGTCCTCTCCGACGCTTTAAAACGGTAGCTTAATCGTCGTTGTATATCAAACATAACTTCCTAATCGTCGTAACTTCGCGTTTCGTTGACTTTCGTCAATCATAATACGAACAAATTTTTTTATTCGAAAGAATAACGTTTCTCTCTACGTCCAGTTCCATCGGAGTTCCATTCTCCCCGTGATTGCTAAAAAAAAAAAAAAAGAAAGATACGGGAGAATAAAGGGATTTCACGGAAACAGTTTGTTTCCTATCACTGTTGAAAATCACTGTTCACACGGATCGACGTGTTTTCGAACGAAACATCAGCACCACGTTCGAAAACGATCTGAACGACGATGTTTCCTTGCGGATTCGAATGCAAAGACTAAAAGTTCGACGAGGAGTCGCGCGTAGGTGCAACAGGTGGCCCATAAAGTGTGGACGTCCGTTTATCAAGAACGAACGAGTGCATTCACATTGACTGATGGATGTTCAGGTTCATTGTAACGGTGTGACACAAGATTCGGACGTATCGACCTTAAATACGAATCGTTTGAATTTCTATCGCGGACAAATTGTTTCCGCGTAGTAGATTCGTTTGCGATAAGACTGGAAAGCAAACTTTAACGCGTTTTCAATTCCTCTTTTCCGAAAGGAATCCATCACACGGTAATCGTTTAATCGATTCGCTGTGCAGCGATTGTTTCGACACGCGTATACGTAAAAAAAGAAAGCGTCGATAACGATTAAAACGAATACTCGAATATGCACTAAAACGAGTTATAATGTACCGCTCGAACAGATGATAAGCACGTATAGCGATTCGTGCGAAGCGTTTGAACGCACGCAGGAGATTCTTACGAATATATTGTAAATTACAGGGAAAGAACGTGACAAGAAATCTTGCGATTTAACGCGTTATCGGTCGGTTGTTCCGTGGTATAGCTTTTTTTTTGCCGAAACAGTCCTTTTTAATTGGCCGTAGGATAAAATACACTAGCGGAAAAATTTACCGCTCGACTCGAAAGGATCAAAAGGCGGAAGATTCAAATGTTAATTTCGATTCGAGCCTCGAAATTTGACATTCACGAGAGCGACAATGCGGCGCGAGGCGACGAATCGATGGGTAAGATAGAAGCGGCGGTATACGCGCAGAAACCTTAAATTACGAAACTGTAAGTTACATCTTGGTGGATTTACAGACAAGGTGGGCCCATCGAGGCTCTGCATCATAGTTCCGAGCCCGGCTCGTCCCACGACGATAGTAAAAACTTTTACGCTCCTTATAATTATGGGTAATTCACGGTAATTAACGAGGCTGCTCGGAGTCACGCTGGCAATTTTCTGAGTAATATTTCTGCGACGATAATATCGCGATTTCCTACGCCACCGGTTTCTTACTGCTCGTTCTTCCTTCGCTGCTAGCTTGTGTACTCTTTCACCACCCCGATGTTCGTCAATTTCCTCCGTTCGAAGGAGTTTTAAAAGGCGGAATCGTTCAACTCGGCGCAGTATTATTTACGCTTGCTTTTAATCCTCCGATCGAATTGATTGGAATCGCAGAACTTGCAGATTTCTAAGAATATCGAAGGACAACGATGCAAGGGGTTTATAACGAAAACGATACCTTTTCCACGAAAGCGAAGAAACAGCCTGCGTCTTCGATTATCGACATTGATATATGTCAGTTTATTTTTAACAGAATATCCACCGCGTGACGAAACTGCCGCGAGCGTGTAGATCTTACATCTGACAAATTATCTTACTATGGCGAAAAATTAGGAAATTGCGAGGAGGAGACGTACGACGTACATCTGGTATCTCGTGGATTCGTCGACGTAAGTTTGCAAATTTTCGCGGCACGGTGCTTTCGCATTTCGATGCATGGACGAAACATCGTTTCCGTAGAGTGCGCGAACGTGCTACGGGCGGCGATTATCCAAATTGAAAGAAATTCTCTTTCCGGGCGTATTTCGACTACGCTGGCCGGAGTTACGAGGGATTCCTCTCAGGGCGAAGTCCGTGGACGCACGAACGGCAATCTGCGGAGATCTTCTGCTCGAATTTATTTTATAGTTTCTACTGGAAATGACGTCCCGTAACGAGACATAAATTCGAAAAGCCGTGGTAAACACGGTCGTACGTAAGACGAGCGTACCGGTTCTTCCGCAGTTAGGCGGTCTATTCGAGTTTACAACATGGACGAGTAACGAATGCGAACGAGCATAACGTCACCATTGCGCGACTACTTTTTCATTTCGTCGTTCTTTGCCAAGCTTCTTCCGAGTATCGTACACTCCGTTAATTTAGGAAACGATTGGCTATTCCGCCGCAGCGGTTCACCGTACGTCCACTTTGATCGCGTTCGCTTTGATCGCGTCTCATCTCCCATCGGGCGCGTACTAAAAGCGCGCGTATTGAGCTGAATTCAGCTCTCGTGGGATGCTGCCTCTCTCGTTCGATCTCCACTACCGTTTACGCTACTGTTTCTTTCTCGCCGAGACGCAGACCTTTTCCCTTAGCTTTTCGCCATGTGCTTTCCTTGGTTTTGTCACGATCGCGTCCGTGTTCGTACGTGCACGAATAAATACAGACGCTAAACGGCTACAGGAACGATATACAGGCGCAGTTACACAGGGACGAACCGACACAAAGCTAACGAATCGATGTGTAGTAGAGAGTTTACGTAGGAATGGTGCGGTGGTTGAGTCGAGTGTAGGGAGACAGCGGTCGAGGTGGGTTGGGAGCATGGTATGAAGGTACGAGGGTGTGGGGTTGCAGGGTTGTGGGACTGTGGGGGTGGCTGCCGGCGCTGCCGGTGCTGCTGGTGCTGCTCGGTATAAGCCAGTGCGCGTCAATAACCGTCCATCAGATGTAATAGCTCCCCGAGACACATCGGTTGCATTTAAATGGCTGCTTAGCCGACTCTGTCTCGACGCCGACGTGGATCTATGGAATTCCATCAAGCTCTACGGGATCCCTTATCGTCCTAACCGGGTCGCCGCGTCTCGGTCCAAGCGATCCCAGACCCACGTTATTTTCTTTACGCGTGCGCTTCCCGTCGTCTTCGTCGTCGTCTTCGTCGTCGTCGTTGTCGCCCACGCCACGTGTCTATATAGCATGCACTTTCGTGGTTACTTTCTTGCTTCTCTCTTTTAGGGATCAACTAACTTTGCGAAACAAATACCCTGTCTACGAATTCCTTGTAACAGTCGCTTTGTATTGGAAACAGTTTGTTTCCGAATATGGTAGCACTTGATCGGCTTTCGCGAATCATCGATCGTCGGATCGTCGAGAGCGATTAAAAATTGTACGAGAAACGTTCGACGATTAGTCCCTCGTCGCGTAGACGGTATTTGTCAAAGTTTTGAAAGAGACGCAAGACGGTGGGAACGATTGCAAGATTCTCGAGCAGGTGAGCTCGGCTCGGCTCTTGATCGCAACTGTCACGAAGCGAGTCGTCGTAAGAGTCAGGGTAACAAGCACCGGTACGGTTGAATTCGCTGACTCGCAGCTTTCTCGATTGGTTCCATCCGCGAACCTACGTGCTCGTCACAACAGTTCGTTCCGGATTTTCACAGCTTCCATCCACTTTCTTCCCTTTCCATTCTCCTCCCTCCGCCACGGTTCTTTTTTCCTTACCTTTCTTATCCTTCCTGTTTCAATGTTCTCCGGCTGGATACTGCACTTTTCCAGTTTTTATTCGTTCTATCCCGTTACCGTGAGGAAAGAGCGCGACGCTAGACGAGATTCGTAAGACGACTGCGGCTGTTCGACAAAGAACGATTTCATCGTCTTGTCTGTACGGGCTTTCTTGCCTGTTACCTCTTCCCGTGCTACCTCTCGTTCTCAAATTCAGCCTACGACTCGATTTCGCGCCCTGCTCTCTCTCTCTCTCTCTCTCTCTCTCTCTCTCACTCTCTTTCTCTCTCTTCTTGGCTCTCTCTCAGAGCCGGTGACTTAATCCCTCGCGGGCGTCGCTCGTTTTGCCCGCGGCATCGGTGTAGAGTAGGCGAAGCTGACGGCGGTGGTGGTGGTGGTGTTAGTGGCAGTGGTGGTGGTGGTGGTTTAGGCGATGGCGGGGTGCGAGAGGGCAGCTACAGGCAAAAGGATCTGCATGGCGGCTCTACCGCGTCGCAAATCACTTAAACTGCGGCTGGTGGAGCTACGCGAGGGCAAGCTCGACTCTCGGGAAGGAGCAGCGGGGGAGGGAGGGGGGGGCGGGCGGTCTGGTGGATAGTCGAGGGTGCAGAGGATGGAGAAAGCGGACGAGGAACAGGGGCAGGAGGAGATGGAAGTAGAGGTGGAGGGTGATTATAAGACCGCTCGGGGTTGCTGGCTAGCGAGGTAGTACCATCCGTTATGACTATAAATCTAAGATAACAATAACGTCCCCCCTCACTCCTGAGCTTCGTTCTCTCTATCCCTTCCCTTCCCACCCGACAACGGGTCTCTCGTTCTCTATTTCCCCGCGGTGTTCCCTATTCTCTCTCCTTTCAAACTCGTCTCTCTTTCTGTCCGTCCTTGCGACTCCTCGTCTGTTCGCCTGCTCGCCACTCCGCCATTCGTTCACCCTATCTAACCGACGGTTTCTAAACCCTCCGCATCGTGGCGGCCGTTTGTCCGGCCAACATTAGCGCTTAGCGGTTGTTCGCGAGCCGCTTGTTCTACTACGCGCGGTCGTTCGACGCACGTGTTCCTCGAACGCCGGCTAGCGTTGCGTGCGCTACGTCAGACCGAAGCAACCTGAACGCTATAAACGATATGCGCGTCTTCCTGTCATACGATGACCGCTGGCATCGTCGGCCGTGTATCCGTCGTTTATCCTATCGTTAGGTTGCGGCGCGGGGTTTGGCGAAATGCACGCCGCGAAGGAAATTTAGGGAAAGAAATTTTTCGGAAACGGCGCGCCGTGTCGCGTATGTTTTCGTTCGCGCGTTAAGCTCTTCGGAATTGATGCGCGTTGTACGCTGTAGACGCGCACTTGTGCAGCACACCTGTGAATTTATCGATATTAGCTGGAACACGGCCGGTACAGCTGGCGCTAACCAAATGAAACCGAAGCTAGACCATTATTTCGCGCGACAGATTCGCAGAAAAGGAGAAACGAACGGCGGAAGACGGTCGGTTCTCTCTTTTAACGAACACGAGGTCCGTCCGCGTTTCTCCTTAACGTTTAGATACGGCGTACGGCGAGGCGATCGTTTGGCACGCGCCGTTTTCCACGCTAGAAATGCTCTCGTAGTAGGCGCAACGAGATAACGGTTTGGCTTTAACGTTTGTATCCGGCACGCTTTTAATTGGGCTTAATGCCGTAAACAGTGCGCGCGTTAATGAAAAGTACCTCGACGCGGCATTACTATTCGGTACATTAAGTCGCAAAATGAAATTCACAATCGATGACCACGCTGGACCATCGGCGAAAGAGTAATAATGCATCGCGATAAATATGTATACGAGTTTATCGTAATAATGAGTTCACCGATTCCTGCTACAGAAGAGCGTATAGGATGATGCGAGCGGACGCGGTCGCTTGTCTCCGCGCCGATACTCGCCGAGAGCAACAGGGACGCAGGGAAACGACGAGAGGGGCGAAGAAAGAAAGAGAAGGACGCTGAGTGGCAAAAGTGGAAGAGAGAAAGAAAAACGATACCGTGGCGCGTATGTGCGTACAGGGAGTAGGTTGGCGGGTAGGAATAGAGGGGTAGGAGAATGCCACTGCCTGCAGAGGCAGCGGCAGCGACAGCAACTGTAGGGGGTGGCTAAAGTTGGTTATTTTATTGGAAATTTTGGCGAGTCCGCGCTCGAATTTGTGAATCGCGACTGTTCGATTGCTTTCAAAGGTAAATTAATATCGCGCCATGAACACGTGCCCATCCGATGCACTGATGAGCTTAATGAGAACGGAAGTAAAGAGCTGTGGATAAATGTTACTTTGATCAGCAACTAATTGGACTCCGGGGCAAAACACTAGTAATTGTCGATGAGCTCATAAAGCCTGGGACGAACATAATCCGTCCAACTGGTTCGGGTAGAAGCTATAATCGATAACTTTGCATCTGAAGTGTGTGCCGGTCGATACGCGTTAATCGATCTTTGGTAAATGGTCGATGTCGTCCAGTTGACGACTACGTCGAGTTTCGTTGATATGGTGGAACTGGCGGGGGTCGAAAGGTCGACTCGTTTTCTCCGGGGAAACGCGAATACGCGCGACATTCACGCGAGAACAACGAGCGGACGTGGAAACAGCAGACGCTGCTCGCAACGTGTCCGTCGAGTAGCAATAAAGGAAATCGAGGAATGAAGAGCCGTTTTAGTACATCTGCCGCTGCGTCGTCCATCACTCCCGCAACGGGGAAACTAGCTAATACACGTATAATTACTCGCTTCTAAGATTTATTTTAACTATCCCCTACATCTTCCTTCTGCTAACGAGCATGACTCTGATTTACCTTCGATCGCTTCGTCCTCTTCCGTTACATCTTCTGATCTCGCTAGGAGAATTCTGACGAATCCTATGGTCGAAGCTCGCCGTGCAAAGAGGAAAAAGTTCTGCCGAAAGGAACGACAAACCGCGGAGACGGAAAAAAGAAGAGAAGAAAGGGGGGAAAAAAGGAGGTGGTTCGTTAGAATAGTTGGTCTTTGGTCTTTGGCGTGGCGCAACGTATTCGGTCCATTAACTCGTTCATAGACGATCTAACGTCGTGGCGTTGTCTCACACCCCATAAGCCGGCAGTAAATCAGCTCTAGCACCCGCCTTACCACCTTCCTCTGCCCCGCGTGCTTTGCCGTTTTGGCTTCTCTAGGTTGGAAACGACGGCGGCAAACCCGAAACTCAAGCCAAACGTACGAACGAGCAGCTAGCCTGCCCCTCGTACGATGGTACGAACGATGCCGACAGTGTCGGTGTAAGATCGCACGCGAATCCATAATCGCTGTAAACCCAAGGACTTAGGCGGATGAAACCGCGGATCCTCTCTCTATCGCGAACGTAAGCACGCGCTCGTACACCTACACGTACACGTAAAGACCGGAGCTGGGGCTGGGTTGCTTCATTCAGTGGCTGGCAATCTGTATTAGCTTTCTCGTGTAGCCGAGAGGACGTACGAGAAGGGAGTTGGTGGTCGCCTCTAGCCTAAATCTATATTTCTACCTCCCATAACCCGTATCTGTTCATCTGCTACCACCGAGCTAACGGTGGCAGAAGCGTTTCGCGCAACCTTCCACCACCCGTAACATCCCCTGTGTTTCCAAACCCTTCTCCTCTATCGCGTTCTGCTCTTCACCTTCGCCTCCCTTCGCCTCGTCTCGCGCATCTCGCATCTCGCATCTCTCCCATCTCGCATCTTGCTCTCGCTCGACCTCCGACGCTTCGAACTCGCTTCCCGCCGACGACAAATCCTCGCGCGGTACTCCTACAGACCAGCGCGGCGCGACGGTACGAGCACATTTTCCTGAAATACGACGTCCCCGGGAGCATAAACGCCGTTACTATTCCCACAAGTTGTAACTGGTGTTAATTATTGACTTGATACGCGTACATGTGTACGTGTGTTTACGCACGCTGGCCAACCTCTGTGTGCGTTTCTACGTTTACACACGCCGAACAAGGGCTGACACAGGGAATACGAACGGCAGATACAGTAGGTGCTTCTGTGCGAGTGTGCCACGACGCTGCGTGACTGCGACAGAGGAAAGCGAGAGAAGGAAAGGCGACAGCCTTTTCCAGCGACGCAACGTTATCTGCCGATATCCGATTAACGTTGCTTTTCGCCATGATAACGTACGAACGATCGAACGTCCTTGGCTCCGCTTATTTCGTCTTTCGTCTCCACTCGAACATCGCGCATTGCCATAGAAGGGACATTTTTTTTTTTTTTTAGAACGCTGCAGCGGTTGTCTTTAATCGAAGATTTCCAACGATCGTCCAATTGGAATTATACTCTGGTATAGCAATTTCTAACGTATTCTCCGGTAGCTTCCTAAAAACGTTCGAGCTTGTTTGTAAGAGCGGAATTTCAATTGGTTTGCCTGCTATAAAACGGGTTACGCGACACGGAAAAAGTTGGCTAACACTTAACGTTTCCTCTTCTCGGATAACTTGATAGGCGTTTCTCAGGTTTGTTTTATGTCGTCGATCGTCGAAATTTAGTCGCGCTGTTTGATAATTTACTACGATTCTAATTTTTTTTTTTTTTTTTTTCACAAATTTCACTGTTCCTCTTACGGAGTACTCAGGAAACAGGGAAATGATACGAGACTTGTTCCGCGGAGATTCAAGCGCCGATCTTGCAGGTTCGAGCGTAAAAAACAGCTCGTCCGTCGTTTCGATTTGTTTCCCGAAAGGAAAGTTCTAAGCAGGCGTATCGTGTATATATGGAACAGCGTCGGCTACGCGTTTCATGCAATCGTAGGAAGCATCCGACTAAATTGAAAGTTCCGTCTGAGAGGGAAATACATTTGTAAATGAAACAGTCATGAACGTATGCCCTGGCAGCCTGCGGCTATTCAATCTAACCGGGGTACAAAGCTAATAGAAATTCTACGTCTCTCGCATAAAGGAAACCGTGAAATAAAATCGAATGTGTGCCCCTTGCACGGATTACCAATAAGTTGAACGTCCGATGGTTCGGATGTTCAACAAAGATCGTGCCGGCATCTGTGAAATCAACTTTCGATTCTCGGCTCCTTTCAACACGGACTGGCTCCCTTCTCCGATCGAAAATTCAAAGTCGCGCGTCGATCGGCAGAGGAATAGCTGTTTTTCAAAATAAAGATCATAGATATAGACACCCTTCGACGAGTCTTCTCGTAATATAACGAAAAGCAATATGTTAGGTAACAGTCAAATCTTCTTCGCAAAGAAGCAAAATCCTTAAGTGTGAATATCAGCAAAATATGAAATCCTGGACAAACTAAAATGGTACATAAAAGAGATAAAACGAAGTGGTTTAAATATATTTTTTTTTTTTGGAGATGATTTAACGAGTATCGGTTAACTCGTATCGGGGTTAGTCAACGTGTTAAACTCGTTGCACTTGAAACACCGTGGAACCATTTTTATTCTTGGCCGTGATAAAAAGGGAATCTTCGTCGGTGGATAACGTGCCTGGAGGACAAGTCGACGGGATAATTCATTGTTCGACCGTTAACCTGGAGTCAGTTCGTTGCGCCAATTCAAAATGTATCTAAAAGGATTCAAGGGGTGGGTTGTGTGAGGTGGAGCATACGAAAATACAAAAGGAACGAGTGACATGGGAAGAAAACAGAGAGAGAGGGAGGATCGGGAGTAGACGAAAGACGGTGCAACTAGGCTTGAGAAACGAGGGAGGAGAGACGAAAAGAGCGAGGAGAGTAACGTTTTCCTGGCCGTGACACTGCTACGACGACGCTTGGTTCCCGAGCATTTTACCCTCGCTGTCGGTGACATATTTCTTGATTTTCAGAACAATACGGCTATAAAGCAACGAAGGCGTGTAAGAGTGCGTGGCGAGCAAAGTATATTTACCTGTTGTACGGTAAATAGCGAAAAGTAGCAAGAGCAATCGGGTAATTCAAAACGCGTCTCGTGTAGGCTGCGCGTATCGTATCATTGACCAAGCGAATATGCTGATCTGACCCTGGCGTTTCTATAATCGGGTCACTAGAGACCTGCTCAATTTATCTTGCATTCCCTCCCGTACCGCGCTGCATTCTTTCTTTCGATCTGACCGTACTTTCTCGAGTTTAAAAAAATATCAAAAAACTCGTACTTGTTTTATTCGTTCTATTATAGACGAGTTCTTCCTTCTTTTATACATAAGCGAAGTATCGCAAAGTACAAAGTTGATGCTGATACAATAATTGTCCAAGTACCTAATTCGATTCGGAGAACTTTCCGTACGTTTAGCTTGGAAGAAGACGTAAAGTCGCCAAAGAAGTTTATGCGAATTGGTTTGCAAAATATGACAAACTGGTGATAACGTCGGTATATTCGAAACGAGAATAATATCCGAATAATCGTGGTCAGCGGCAGTCATCGGTCGATCAAGTTTATACGCAGCGTATCTAAGAACTTTGTGGTGTACTTCTTCTAGTTGTCTTTTATAGATCTTATAATGCGGAGACCGGATGATAGATGGAAATTCCAAATAAAGAAAGACGCAGCTATGATGTAATATCGTAAGAATATTAATGCGTTTGAAGTGGGAAGAAAATGTCACAAGGAAACCGTAGGTGGTTTTGACAGCGTTAATCGTTTATACGATCGGAGAAGATCTGTTTGTGGGTGCTGTCTGAGGAGAGACGGTATTCCCAAAGATATTTTAGTAAAACGTAGAAAATGTCACGTTGAGCATCCTTCTAAAACGATACAAGTCCTTTTTGTTTTCCGAAATGGGAGTAAGATGGAAATATAAAAATTGAGAAATCGTGGCAGAACGACCTATTTGCGATCGATTCGTCGTCGTAAAATTTTGATTTCATTATTGCAGTCTTTTCCGATCAAAGTAATGACTCGATTAACGGGCCGAGACGAGTCTTTTGAAGATCCTGTAAGCGAAACGGTTCTCGACACAATAGTTAGCTTCGAACGATTTTCAACTCGAACAAGCCAACAAACTAACGGAGAAACGACTCAACTAACGAACCAACCGTTTGCAAATCGAAACGTCAATTTTCTGCTCGACTTAGGAAAATACGAAACTTCGTATCGTTGCTTTATCGCTCGCCGTTAGCAAGAGTTAATAAGAATACCGGTGTTGTTTAAACGATGGCGGATGTGAGAAGCGATAGGAGGAAAGACCGTGGAGGTCAGAAGATATTGGCACGAGGGAAAACCAAGAAAGGGAGAACGACAGACGTTTATTCCTGACCAGACTGCGGACGATTCCAGCAATAAGAGGCTTCTGCTGGCGAAGGGATGAATCGCCGGGAGATGATTATTTCGTGGCTCACCGGGATTGAATCCGCGTTGAAGAGTGCTCGACGTGGCGCGGTCAGGCCAGTCTTGCGAGAACGGAAGATCGTCGATTCGGTCTTTCATCGGATGCGACTTTCCAATATCGTCTTCAACGACGTTTCGATCAACAACGTTACCGTCGCTGCCATTGCCACTCTTATGCCAGTGGCATAATCTCGATCTGTTCTATTCGTTTCGGACACCGTTCAGCCTGTGATCGACGTCCTTGCACAATTTTTCCTATAATCTTGTAATTGTGCCATCGTATCGCGTATTTGGTTTTTACTTGACTTAGCGAAAATCGCAAATATCCGAATACTCTGGTCGATTTGTATTAAGTTGTTCGCGGAAAACTTACAGCGGAGCTGTGAGAAACGTGTAACCGGAATTAGATTCTTTCGTCGTCTGTAACTTTACGAGCTTTTTCTCGAAAAATCTCTCGTCTTTGTGTCGATAGCGAATTCCTTCAAATAATCTAATATTTTCTTTCTTTGTCTACATCTTTTCGAATAATTTTCGTAATGATCTCGATAGATAATAAAAGATGCGTTAGATGATACGAGAAGAGAAGGAAAGATATTTCCATCGTGGGCACGTTAGATTTCGCTTGTTGATTCTACGAGTTAAAGTATCGGCGTTATGGGATAATTTAATCGTAATGAGAAATCGTGTTTCCAGTTGGTGGCATGAAGCAGTCTGTAAGATCGAGAGACACGGTGCGATTCTATTTAGCGGTGCGTCGTTTGACGGGGTTTATTGGGGGTGCAACAGGTCGGGTTAGAGTAGAGTGTGTTCTCTCACCACCATCATTAGTCAACGTCACCACCCGAGCCTCTCTCTTCCTCTTCCACTCTCTCTCTCTCTCCCTCTCCTCCCCCCCATGTTTCTCACGCGCGCTTGTTACCTATCTTCTTCTTCGTCCGTGCATCTACCTACCTGGCTGGCTGGCTGGCTGGCTGGCTGGCTGACTGGTTGGTTGACTGCTTACCTACCCTATCCTGTACCTATTGCTAGCATATCGTCGATCACTAAATCGCTCAACGTATATACCGCGTGATTTCCGTAGGAAGAACGTACCGTTAGGTACTCGAGGTTTGCGTGTACTATATTATTCGTTTCAAGGTTCGGATTTTTGCTCGATTTGGCGCTCATCGCTGACTCCATCAATTCTCGAAAACGGGAATTAATAAAAATTAGCACGAAGCAGCACAGCACCTATGTATCCGTGTCAAGGATTGGCATTTCCTTCACAAACGTTCTTTCTCGTTCTTTGAGAACAATTCTCACACGTGACGCGTTCAGATATGGTCAAAGACGGCGAATTCTTGAAAAGAATTCTTAAAAATGAAAAAGAAAGAAAGAAAGAAAGAAAGAATAATACACGATACACAGAGACGAAGAACGTTTGTCTCTCGAGTGTAACGAAGATTCGAAATATGAATCCGTGATTGGGGAGAAAAGAAACGAGTATCGAAATGTCCGGTGAGAATGGTAGAATCGCTAAAGTGTATCGCAAGCATAGTCTCGCTTGAACGTCGGTAACAAAACGAAGCAGTCGGCCTCTTCTTCGTGTCGGATCGCGTAATCCGGCCGGATCATCCCATTGTTGTTAGCCCGCGTGTGGATAGGAGCTTTGTAGTTTCACGAGCAGAAGCCACGTTGCTGCACCTTTTCCCTACCTTCTATTTCCTGTTTCTGTTCTAGCGGAGGGGCATTCTCTCTGTCTCAGTAAGTATAAGCTCTTTCCAACAAATCCACCAGCTCGTTTAGTGCCGCACCGAGGATTAGCAGAAAAGCCTTCTTCTTGCGTCGCGTAACGCGCCTGACCGCGCTTACGGTGCACGGGGTGCAGCGCGCACGTGCTCTATACCATGCAGGCTTCCTCGCGCGTGCACAACCGTGTCTATTCGGTCAGCGGTGGTATAACGCGGAAGTTATACTTTGCCTGCTCGCGCCACAAGCAAAAGGAACGTATGCGAACCGTGTACCAGACGGGTAACCGGAACACGTATGATACGCGCTGGGAAAAGTCGAGAGTAACTCGTAACGCATTTGAACTGACCACGGATCGGATCGAGGCAGCTGGAGCCGCGGGAAGGTTGAAAGCCGCTGTCAACGTCTCTCAGTGGGCAGCGCTGTCTAGTCTGTAAACCTTGTTATCAACCACCGGCCATTAGGGGTCCAAGGCGACAAAATGCCGAGCAAAGTGCCATCTTTCCCATACAATTACGGTTCACGTTGTCGATGATGCCAGCGCTCGCCTGTACCTTCCTTATCCCGCTTGCTTGAATTATCAACGCGGGGCGATTAACGACTTAAATCGCGCGTGTCAGAGTAACGCTTTCTTCGGGCAGAGTTTCATTAAAACGCGTTTAAAAGAACGCGTCGTTAAAAGCGCGAGCGAACCGCGTGCTGATTTAATGGGCGGCGGGAAGCGGAAAGTAACGGCGAGAACGTAAGGGAGAAAAAGACGTGTAAGGGGTGGAAAGACGGAGACGAGGGTCGTAATAGAAGGAAGAAAGTATTCGCACGAGAGACGACAAGATGCGTGTAATTTTATCGATCTCCGTTCGATCGGGCCGAACTATTCGTTTTAGGCGGATGCCACGGTACGACCTTTTATCATATTTAGAGTGGAATCGCTGGAGGACGGGGATGACGGGCGACTGTTGTTTTCGCATTAAAAAATTGGTAAAGTGGAAGTACAAATCATCGAACGAGTACCGGTTATTTGGAAATGTTGAACCAACCAAAAGAGAAGGGTATAAACGGGCGGCTGGTGGGACGCAGGGAGGGAATGGGGATGGAGGGAACGGCATTTGCCGTAACAAAATGCGAAGCGCTGCACGCGTTAATTCCCGTCCATAAAAGCCATCGACAAATCAAACCTTCGACGTGATTCACTGCTGGCATAAATACAACTAGATCAGCGTGTGTACGAGAAACGTGGTATGAGCGATGGGTCGACAGCCGTTTACCTCTTCCCCCGCTCTTTCGCCGCTTCCTCATCCTCCGTCTCTACCACCACCGCCGCCGCCACCGCCGCCGCCGCTGCCGCCGCTGCCGCCGTCGCCACTACCACTACCGCTGTTTCATACTGCCACCGCTACCTCTACCGCTACCTCTACCGCTACCTCTACCGCTACTGCCGTCGCTACCGTCACCACCTCCTCTTTCCTGCCTCCTGCCTCCTGCCAGCTGCCTGGTGCCCGCGGCCCGCTTTGTCCACTGCCCACTGCGCCCACTGCCCGCTGCTCATTGCCCGTTGTCCGCTGCTCGTTGCTCGTGCTCCCCCTTACCCTCCCCTCGACTCTCCCCTTCTATCCTTTTACTCTCTTTCTCTCGTGCCATCGCTGTTCCCTTTTTCCAAAGCGTACGCCACCGCCACTATTGCAACAACCGCGAACGTGTTACGGCTGCCGCCAAACCGTTATGTCCCACTTTTGTATTTTCCTAGCCTCGTTATCGCTGCCAACGAAACTTTTCCCCCGTCGTATATCAACATTTTTCCTTCGAATCAATTCGAATCTTTGGATCCTCGTTCCCTCCGTCGTTTATCTGTCGTTTATTTTCAAGCAACGGGAAGACGTTCCACGTCCTTGAGACGTTTACCTTAACTTGGCGTACGACGGGGAAGAATTTTGAACGTCGCGAGCATGTGCCACGCGTTCGAGTCGGCTAACGCTGTGACCGCTGTGATGGGAAAGTTAAGCGTCGTCGATTTTTCGCTGACAGCGAACGCGTCCAAGCACGATGTTTAAAATGACCAAACAGCGATGGACGTGCATCGGACGATTCGGCGAATCAACGATTCGGCCGATGACGGCGGCTTTGCGAAGAGAAATAAAATAATCGATGTCGCGTCAGTTTCGATCGAACCGCGCAACCATTCTACTAGCCACTAGCCATCGGCCGACAGCCGACACCCGATACCGGACACCAGACACCCCTCGCCGCTCGGCAGAGGGTAGTCGGGCACTCGCCACTGGTAGCCAGTATCCCAGAACCGTGCACAGGTCACCACCCCTACCTTTCGCGAATAGTTCGCTGGTATAATATGCGGTGTTCGGGATGATTTATAGGCGCGTGATATTTCTCGATACAATGGCAGCCGGCGGTGTTGGTAGCGGAGACAGTACGGAAAAGGTACGCAGAGGGTAGGAGAATGGGGAAAGGGCGTCGAGAATGGGAACGGAGAGGTCGTGATACATCGGGGGTGGGTGGTGGTGGGTCGGGTAGAAGAGAGCGGAAAGAGAAAGGGTGGTTTCAAGCTGAGAAGTTAGCATTGTACGTCGTGTTCGTGGAACGAATGTCCGCGTTTCTTGCGGCATAGACTCTATCACGGTACTCCATACAGAGAGCCCGGGCTGCTTCGAATCGTCAGGGAAGCAGAAGCGCGCATGGACGGGGTGAGAGGAGCGGTAAAAGAGGGAGGTCTGTTCACTTATCTCGCAGCCCGTAAATAATAAAAATATAGACATTACGCGACCGTATATCAAGCGAGCGTGTTTGGTTCGTTTTACGTTTAAGATAAATTCGCGTACCGCGACGTCGTCCTCCCGAAGCTTGCCCGAGGGAACGAATTAGAAGAGAAAACGAATGGAAAAACGAGCAACCTCGTTTCTTTCCTATGCTATATTCCTTTCCGTGGGGGGGGTAATCGCTCCGTGACGGGCGAACGTGTTGGATACGTGAAGCGACCGAACATACAGCAGGTGTCTGATCCTGTTTGTTGCTACAGTTCTTGGTCATCGAGTTGGTATTGCGCAAAGTTTTAATTATTTCTATCGTCGGTAAAACTCGTCTTGCACGAAAAATCGGGAACCAACGCGTTTCTGATAGCAAAGTTTATCAACTAGCAAAGCGTTTGAATGGGCGATTCGAACTCGGATTCTTATCTTCGTAAATGATTCGAATTAGTCGAAGAACGATATCGCCGTATCGGTCAACTTATCGTCGAAATGTAAGATCTCTCTCCATCGTTCGCGTATGAACGCTCGGTACAAACGCGTTTGCACGGATAGAGTAGCTGAAAGATTCAGCGCGTTGCACCGTTAAAAGTCAAGATCGTCGAGACGTCCGCACAGGCAAAGGCAAAGGCAAAGGCATCGGCACTCCCCAGCCGCTTTATAAACTATTCCTGTTGTCTCCTTGGGTATTATTCCGAGTGCTGATTTATAGGCTCCATTAATTAACGGGAGCGCCTTTATTCGGACGAAAGGGATGGACCTATTGCTCACCGGTTAGACGCCAATTCAGTGCCATTGTTCTTGCGTCGTTTGCACACGTACGTACGCACACGAGCACAATCTCGGGAGCAGAGCGTACGACGAATACGACGATAATTTTTCGCTGGTGAAATAAAGTCGGGAAAAGCGCGAGCACTGGAGAAAAGGCCGGTTGAAGAGGGCAAAACGAAGAAAGGGGAAGAATAGAGGAAGTCCGAAGTGGGCGTGCTCGCAAACACCGTGAGAAATATTTTTCCACTAGCGAAACAGCATCACCTTGTCCCCTTTTGTCCAGACGGCACGATCGAGAGCCTCGCTTAGCGCTAGGCTTACCTTCTCTTCGAGTTTCGCACCCCTTCTGCTCTGTGCGTGTGTGTGTGTGTGTGTGTGTGTGTGTGTGTACCGCGTTATATTTAAACGGACTATTTTAATCGGATAGTAAGCGAAAGAAATCGTTTAAGTGGCGAAAGAGCGCGGATCGCGTGTTTGTTCGTCCGTCGTTTCCAGCGAGAATCAACGATCTCCCCTTGCAACGTTGAGCTATGTATCGCTATAGACCGACGATGGATACCGATGATAGTTTTATCGTTAATAGAAAGCCACCCAGAAGTTTTCAATCCTTATATTTTCTGGTTAACGCGACAAGGAACGAAGTATGGCACGTTCCAAGCTGTATTGAAAAATAATCTATCTTTTTCTTGCCTATAATATATTACAGATTAGCGAACAAACACGCTGTATTCACGCTGGCGAAAAAAAAAAGAGTATCTTGCTACGTGCAGGGAAAAGAGAGTATCTAAAAATCGAAGTAGAGATACAACGAAAGAGATAGCGATAGATAGTAAGAACAACCAACGATTAATAACTTAGCCAGCGATCTTTATGAATTTCAGCCACGGTATCTTACACTGCGATATATATTTATCTTATGGAAGATTTACATGCGTATTCAATACGCTATATTTTATAATACCCTAATATTTTACCAACGCCATGCTGTTGCTACAAATCAGCTAAATCGCGCGCCAGTGCATCTCCACGTGCAATTAACAGCGCCCACGTTAGAAGTGGTTTCACGATCATCGCGCGTTATCGATCTGGATCGTAGCTGTTAGGTCGGTAAATAGCGGACACGCCTCGACATTTCGCGTGCGAACGATCACGGTTGCCGCCCTTAACGAGTCCGACCTGCACGCTATCGAGTACCGTCTCCGCAACTTGTCTATCATTTTTCTGTCAACGATACTCACTGCTCCCACGTATCCAGCCGATATAATGATGGTTCACTGAAATTTTCCGCGCATTATTCGAGACGTAACACGTGCTCGTTGTATCGCGTAATTCGTCCGGATCGGTGGTTGACAGGTGACAGGTGTGACGCGGGTCAGCGCGTGACATCTGTCAACTGTGAATGTTTCAAGCGACGACGGTGACGTTCGTGGCGCGCTGAATGCAGGCTGACGTTGTTATCGCGTCGACGCTACCGGTCGATCTAATGAGCTCGGACGCGTGGGAGCGCGAGAGAACGGCCGCAAGAAACGTTTCAAGCGAGGATCGATGGAAATTGAGCGTGCGAGAGATCTCGGGTCGGCTAGAAACGCGCGAAGGTGAAACGTGCCTGCGCCTAACGACTCGTCTTACCTCGTCTTGCCTCTTCGAATCGAGGGACAGGTTGCGAAGAGCGGACCGGAGACTGACTGGGATCTCGTAGAAGCGTGGCACGGGACATTGTAAACGCTTCGAAGTAGACCGTGAATAGAGAGAAAGAGATAGGTAGAGACATCGAAGAGAGGAGAACAAGGACTAGGAGGGGAAAGAACGAGAGAGTCGTTATTTGTCACGGTAAGCGGCCTTTCTCGCAGTATTATTTCCCGCAAAGTGTTATTAACTGCTCTCATATTTCGCCTTTTTCTACCGCTCGCTTGTTTCTCTTTTTTCCCTTTCGTCCTGTCGCTGCTCCCTTTTTGTTTTTAATCGTTAATAGCACCCGTTCATTTCGGCGCTTAACCACGGCTGTCACACGTAGTTATTTAGCTGAAATATCAGTGGTAGGAACATTATGGTTTTCAACGAATACGAAAACAGAAGGTTGTACGAGCACGGTAAAACGCCGGATAAAACGCAAGATAAAACGTAGGATAGCTCTATCCCGTATACGAGATCCGGTGGCTCATACGCGGATGTTCGAACGCCAGTTGACTTTTTCTACGCGGTGCGTCGTCTTCGTTTCCTCTTATTTGTATTTTCGTTGCTGGCGTTACGTTCGATGTTCGAAAGATGGCCGATCGAAGGCGGCGCGGACCAAAGCAATTCGAACCGATGCTTTCTATGATCCGAGGCGCAGAAGAGGGAAGAAAGCACGGGGAGAAAGCGGTTTTGTCTCTCGAAAAAGAGAAAGGGGAGCGAGCTAGAAGGGGGAAGAAGAGCGAAGGCTTGGTAAGCTGATAAAGCGAAAAGAGAGGTGGTTTCTGGCTACGGATAGTCGCAAATCACTTTAACTGCCCGTGGAACAGTTTGGAGCCGCTAATGGCGTCAAGTGTCTCGGATACACCATGGCTTTGGGTTTGGGACGACAGTTTCTGCCGAGAAGACGGCCGAGGGATACCAACGTGCTCTGAAAGTTAGCGCGGAATAATGGTACCAAGATCAAAAGCGAAAAAACAGAAGAAGAACTATTTCACCGTTCTTCGAGTTTCAACGGTTTGAAAACGTTCCTCTCGAGGAAGTACGTTCGACTGGAATTTGGGCTACCGTTGCTCGCAATATCCGCTACGACGTGTTACGCATTGTTACGCATATTTTGTTGCTCCGATTTCTCGGATTTCCCACAGCCTCGTTAGTTGCGCTGGCTATTGGTATCTTATTCACGCTCGTTCATTCTCGTCCGCTCATTCAACTTCTCAGAAACCACCTGTCCAGAAAGAGAGACAGAGAGAGAGAGGCTAAGCGTTCAAGTTTACTTTAGTAAAAATTTCCTATGTAGCGTTTCTTCGTCTTTCAAGATACGTTGAAATATTCGAAGATCCTCGTTGCCTTTTACCTTCAAAGCAAAGTTACATCGTAGCGGTCGAAGCGACGATTAAATATTCCTAATCGAACGAAGAAAGACAGAGATGTCGTGAAGAAAACGACGAAATTTGAGTTTTCTTCAATCTCGGAATGGTAAGTAGGATTTTTGAACTAAGGGGCACAAAGATACGGTCTACGGGCTACGGACGCTAAAGCGGCGGGAGTGTTGCGATGGTTGCGCAAGGGCGAAAATCGGGCAGATATTCGCGATATATCTGCGCGACTCGCGGTACTCGTGTATTCGCGTATCTATGTAATCGGTACAAGGCTGGAGAATTGGCGTATCATTGTTGTAGCACGTGGGCGTTTATGCCGGTAAAAAGGAAGCACGTATAAAAATATTCCGCTACCGTTGTGTGCAGGGGTAGGGTGGATAAGGGGGTGGCCAACGTAGCGAACTGAAATCGACATGACCGGTCGGCACAAAATTTATTTATTATTTTTGTCGTGCAATTTTGTATCGTGCCCAACTGCGGTGAAATTAAATTATTATTTTGCCGGTATAAATCATCGGTTCGTTGAGTAGGCGGGGTGAATGCGAGGTAAAAGGGAGGGGGGAGGGGCAGAAAAGGAGGGGGATGGATTCGATGGAAGTGAGTGAATAAGAGAAGTATGGGTAAGTGTGCGAGAGAGAACATCCGTTCGCTTTAAATCCCCGCAAATGAATATTTATATTTTCCATTGAATTACTCTTTCGGGGCGGCATAATACGCGTGAAATTGAAATATATTCGATAAATTATTTTATCGAGTAGCGGCACGACTAATCGGTGGCTGTATACCACGCAAAATTTTCATATTACTCGGTAAGAATCAAAGTTTGCGGACGTCGAATCCAGGTTAAGTTACACGGACGATGAAGAGATTCTTTGTCGGAAAGCGATTACGAGAATGTGTATTAACAAAGACTTTCGAATATCATTAGGCCGTGGTCACGGTGGTAGCGAAGTTTCCACGATGCAAATGTACACATATATCGAAAGTACGGTTGGACGTGATTGCCGCGTGATAGAGGAAAGGTTTGAAAGAATCGAACGTGCATAAATCGACAGGATGATTTTGTTTTTTCGACGGTGGTTAGCGCGCGACGAATCGCATTCGCTCTCTCTCGAAACAATCGCAATGCGGTTCGATCGACGTTTATACGCGCGAGAATGATTGCAGTTCGTAACTCCGTGTAAAAGCCCATTTCGCGATTTCGTAATTCGAAATAATTATTGGTGCGCATTGCGACGGCCATTATCGCGGACAAACAGTTTTATATCGTAAACAGACGCCATTAACAAAGAAGAATTGTTCGGTGGTTTCGATGTGCTCAGCAACAAAAGCACGGTCAGATTACACGTACCACCGATGTAACTGTCGTAATAACGAACTGCGTGGATTAATTTCGCAACAAGCATTGCGGTTCGCAAAATCCACAGTTTAATCTGTAGTCACCGTTACCGCGGTGAGACAATCGGGCGCGCTGCGATTCGTTCGCGAGCCATCACTGTTTCGTCGTTCGTCGTTTGTCGTTTGTCGTTCGTCGTTTGTCGTTCGTCGTTTGTCGTTTGTCGTTTATCATTCGTCGTTCGTAGGTTGTCGTTTGTCGGTTGTCGTTTGTCGTTTGTCGGTCCCAGAATAGATCGATTCACTCCTCGATCGTCGTCTTGTGATCCTACAGCTTCTTCGATTCTTCCATTTTGATCTACGTATTTGCGTATAATAGCTGCTCGAAACACATACACACACGCTTGAAGAAACATTGGTAGAGGAACGATAATGGGTAGACTCTGATGGTGTCGAAGCTGCACGAACGAAAGTAAACTGAGACAGAACGTTGAAGGAACGAGGAATGGAACGAAACACAGCCGCACATGTGACAAGAGGAGAAACGGTAGAAGAGACGCGCGTATAGAAACCAGTCGTATCTGCAGTTTGGTCACATTAACGCACACCTACGTGTATCTATTTCGCGCAGAGGGGAAAAGCTGTGAATCGCGAGAAAGACGGTCTACGGCGAGAGGGAGAAAGCGTGTTGGGTGGAAGAGTGAAAGGGAAGAGAAGGAGCAGAGTAAGATGAGTTAAGCGTTTAATAAGCTTAATCACGCGACAGATCTGTGAGATACAACTTGCTTCGCCTTCGTAGCGAAGCTGTAGCCAACCAGCAACCCTTCCAGCTTTCCCCCTTCTCCCGTTGTTTCTCCTCTATGCATGCCACCCTCGCTTCGGCTCACCTCCTCCCTGTTGTACCATCTGCTGTTACTATTTTACCGGCGGTTCTACGAATGTACGAGTCTCGCAGCACTCGCCACCCGTTCCACCGTACGATCCACCACCCGTTTCACCACCCAGCCCACCCAATCCACCCTGTCCACCCTGTCCACCCTGTCCACCCGGTTCACTCGGTCCACTCGGTCTACTCGGTCCACCTCGGTCCTATTAACGGAAAACTGTTTATTGCCAGCGAATAACGGATCCATGGGGATTACGCGTGGATCGCCACTCTTTATCATGCCTGACGATCACGCACGACAATTGCGCGCGATGAAAATTTCAAGCAGGCTCGGATCTTTCCTTTCGATGCTCGTTATCTTCTGTAAGAAGCCGAATACGTTAGTTTGAAAGAACATGGAGGAAGTTTCTGAAAGCGGGAGGAAGTGGACGAAGGAAGAAGATCGTCCCGAGTCAGCGTTCGATGACGAACGAATCGGCTTCAGGATCTGCGGGCTCTAACGAATAGTTTCTAACGTGGAACATTCGGCGATAACCGGTGGTTCCCTTCGACATCGTTACCCGGAAACAATGAGCAGAATCGTGCAGGATTCCAGCCGGAATTGCATCGAAAAGCGACGGGCCTGCTCGAATAATGGCGATCGATGCGTCTCGCGAATTCGAAGATTATTCGAAGAACGCCGGTAGCGAGTTCGCTGTCTCACACGGATGTGGTCTCGTTTAAAGAATACCGATGAAAGATATCAGACAGAACGTATCGGGCAGATTAATTAGGAATTCTAAGTCGCGTATCTACTGTTCGTTGCGTTTCCAGGCCTCGTGAACGAGGAAGAATGGAAAGCGGGAAGTGGAAAGCGAAAACCGGAAAATGAATGAAACACGAGGCGGAGGAGTATTAAGGCGATGGTATTAAGCCAAAGGTAGATGTTTCAAAGGTTTTCCAAAGCTTTCGTTTTAGCCACGATGGTGCGGTATGCGCGATTAGATCGTCAACCATGAGATAATTGAGGAAGACTGTCCGATGAAAATCCCCTTCTCGTGGTTCGGCCCCGGTTTAGCTAGCCAGATCTGGCCCTCTTCTCGGAATATGCATATTTAACGAGTTATCAAGTCCGCGGGCGTGAAAGACGCCCTTCTTCCCACCATGACATTCCCAAGAGGCGACTCGCTTATCCGGAAATTACCCAAGTTTCGTACGCGGCAACCGGTTGCCACCTTAACGGAAAGGCAACCGACTCATGGCCGAGCCTTTTAGACCATATTTCGACAATAATTGGTGCCAAAATCGAACGCTCGTAGCGGCCGTACGAGTGGCCAACGAGAGTTCGAAAAAATTGCTTCCGAATTTCTGCCACATGTGCACATATTTGTTATTAGAAGCGAGTAACAAGAAACAACCGATAGCCTTTGTCTTGTAGCTCGTCTAAAGCTAATTACACATTTAGCTGAATCTACTTCTCGTGTATGATAAAACTGTGCAGTTGTTTCGGCCAGTGCAGACTACCGCAGCAAATACGAAAGATCGTTCGACGTTCTTAAGTCGACATGGCTCGTACAAGTCCTAGTTTCTAGAGTATATACAGCAAGGTTTACCGGTTGTCAGGTCGCACTAATATCTTTAACAAGAGATCTATTACGTCTGAATAACGAAAACCGACGATTATACGCTGTCGTTCAACAAGACCGCAGGTTGTTCGGTGGCATAAGGGACGGTTGAGGGAGGGCAGTCTACTATGTCTTGAAGAGCGACGAATAAGACGTTCGGATAAAGTAGAGCAGTACGGTGAACTATGGCGAACAACCACGAACGACGACGAATGGTCATGATCGAAGTGTCGATACATAGATGGAATATTTCTGCGATGGGCCACAACGGGCCAAGATAGACCGCGATGAGCCGCGATGGGACGGTGGATAGTTTGTGCACGCTGCCATAAGTGCAGTGGCCTCGCGTGGAAGGCAGCGAGGGTGGTGGTTCGCGTGCATAACGGGCGAGCAGCATTGATACGGCCGGATCACAGCTACCGGACCAATGTATTTTACTGCCCCGAGGCTTAGCGCTATCGAAGCACGCAGTCACCCGCCATCACTCCGCGCACGAGTATGTAGTGACGGTAATAGTCACTATATCATTGGCTCTTGGTAATACCCTGGCTGCTGGCGGTGCTGCTGATGCTTCCCTTCGCTTCTCCCCCCCTCTCGTGGTACCATACTCCCCTACCACTTTTCGTTCCCCTTCGATCGCCATCCTCGCCTCCTCACCCTTCTCCGCTACTCGCACGTAATGTTCGAAATGAAAATGAATGTATTTCGGATAGCGATAAATACCGCAGCGATTCGGTTGCGTCGCGCGCGATTCTCGCCCACCTTTGCACCACTTTCCTCCAAACGACGCTGCCTCCAACGTACCATACACGTCGGCTACCTACGAATACCTGGCCAGCCCCTGTCGAATCTTTCCTTTCAAGTACAAACTACTTTTTTTTTTTTGGTTCTCTGCTTCGTCGCGTTCTTTTCAATCGTAATTTTAGCAATCGCAAGAATAGAAATTCTTAGGAACAGAGACGAGAAGACGAGCGGTGGAACTTATTCGTATCGAGTTTATCAGAAGTAACAAATCGGACCAACTTTCTTCGACCAGTCATTTTCGCATAAACGATCGGTATACCACATCGATCCACTTAACTTGGATCGTTTCGATAATAAAAACGAGGTGAAAGGTAAAAAATGCGGCAGGGGTGAAATAGTCGACGAGGTAAGAAGTCGCGGGAAGAAAATGAGCGATGCTGCGTTGTCAAGGATTGGCGTGGATGTCGATGTCGGTCCGGCGAATTTCGCTCTCGACCTCGTCTTCAGTCGCGGCTTTGGATTCTGGATGGGGGAGATTGATCCAAGGTAGCATTACTTCTGGTTAGCCTCCGAGCGACACGCTGTTAGTCTTCATTCCTCTCTCTCTCTCTCTTTCTCGTAACCAGCCACAAACTCCGGCTCCTCGCTTGATTGCGTCTAGTTAGAGCCATGCCAGACCCATCAGTCGTCTGCCGTGCTCGTTCTACCGCGATTATTTGTCTTTCCATTTTAAGAGTCTGGAAAGGTGTGAGTCACGATCGTGAACAGCGGATTACCGTGTTCTTAATCGGCCAAGTTTAAGAGTCGATGCAAGAAGGTGTACGCCCAGTGAAAATAAGAAGGAAGAGGTGTAAATGCAGAAAGAAAGAGCTCTGTATAGCTGACTCTTATTACGATTCACGAAGGTTCAAATTGCGTTGATAGAAGAAAGAAAAAGTAACGAGGTCGGTTTTCGATATTTTTCATCTCATCGGTAAAAGTGAGAGGCGTGAGCGAATTCTCTACTCTTCGTACCGTAACAGGAGATTATCCTGTTCTTGATCAGCCAAGTTTAACGGTCGACGGTGGAAAGAGGTTCGTTCGTTTGGAGATAGCAACGACATCGAAAGACGTGGTTGACGTTCGGAAAAGAAGTTGAATCTCCTTAGGACAACCGGAACGATCGTACGATTTGGCGATGCCGTTATACGGTAGGCTCGGGACAGGGGAAGCCGCGAAGGAAAACGGGACGACTGGGTTTTCTCCGTGTCGGAAAGTGAATACGGTTGTACGGTGTAAACGCAGGCTCGAACGTACATACGTATACGTCTGGTCTGGGTGTACGGCACGTGAAATCCGATCGTAATTTTAGCCGCACCGCGCCTGCCGTACCTGCTAATCCATTCATACGCTCTCCGAATCCTCTCCTCTCTTTCCCTCTCCCATTCTCATTCTCATTCTCGCATTCGCTATCTAGCGCTCCTGCCTCTACTCTTTCCCTCGCCATTGGTGCGGCGATGTACACACCAGGTCGGATATATCGGCCGGTATTTCAGCCGCCATGCGGAGGTAATGGATTCAGAAACGCGGCGGACACCGCGCGCCCCGTGTTAATAACAATCCATACTTATTGCCCGCATATTTTACCGATCCCCCCGCACCCTGCCGCTTGCTACCGACTATATTACAACATATGGAGAGCATAAACTTTTATGGCTACCCTTCTACCGCCGCCCTTCCTCCTCCACCAACACCTCCTCTTCTCCACCTCCTCCTCCGCTACCTCCTCCTCCACCTCCTTTTCCACCGACCACCTTTCGCGCTACCCATCTAACGACCGGCTGCCTGTTTCTATTCCCCTCCCCCACCAGCCGTCTCTGCCCCACACCATGCCCCTCTTCTAACCATCACCCTCTGATTCACTCTCCCTTTTCTCTTCGCTTTTGCCACATCTCCCACCCTTGCCACGGTCTACCCAGTTTTTCTACATTTTAATTTCTTCTTCGTGTCGTATTTAGGTACCCGTATCGAACGTAGAAAGAAAGAAAGAAAGAAAGGGGCAGTGTAGAAGGGATAGGTTAACCCTTGTACGGGTTGTACGTAATGTCGAGCACATAAGGAAATTTGAAGATTCGATGCTCGAGACTTTTCTGGAAATTTCGATGCGGAACTGTGCAAAGAATATGGAAATCAAGAGCGGTGTCGTAGTATTTTCACTAGGGAATAAAAAATTTATTGGAAGTAATATAGAAACGGCAACCGGCTGGGACACTAGGGTTAAACGTTACGTTCGCGGATGTGCAACGTGTAAACGATTGACTATCGGGACTAGCGCTCACTGTACGTATGGACAGTAGCGATATCAGACTTGGTAATTGATAACATTTCGTGGTTGTTGTTTGGCGAACCAAGGGACAGTCGCGTTAAATGTTCTTTCGAATGATGGCGGATATGTGGCGCGAATCGAGCAGTACGTGTCCATTATGTCTGACAAAAATAACGCGAATCTACTCCGCAGCTATTACTCCGTCCGGACACGTTTCTCTCGCGTCCGACCATATACGTACTTATATCACTTAACGCGCTCTTTCATCATCCATCACCGCGTGTTTCTTCTAATCTGCTCCCTTTTACCCAGTCAAAAATTAAATATAAACGTCTATAATCATGAAATGAAATGTTAATAAAGACAAATGAATCGCAAATAGATCGATTTTAGCCTGCTAAACGCGCTGGACGAATCAATTCGCTAATTGGACCCTCGATTACTTGGATATAATAATTTCTTTACTCGCGAGATTTTAATTTTTTTTAACGAGGCTTTTCGTTGCCGATGGAGATAAATTATATCGTACTTGTACTCGCAATAATTAAGATCGATCTAACTACAATCCAAAAATAGATATTTGAACTTTATCTTTGAAACGAGATAAGGTGTTTTATTACAAACGGACGTTGGCCGCTGTAAGATAACCGGTACACCAGTGGATTCAAGCGTATCCAACATCAAGCAGAACTACCGCGAGACCGCAACGCTGGTTCCGAGGCGTAATAGTTTCGTTTGACTCGGTTCTCGTCGATCGACAAAAGACGAGGTTAACGTCGTCAACGTAGCGCGATATTTCGAGCATAAAGCAACGAACAGCGTCTAACTGGCGTACCAACGATCGTGATAACAAATGGAATCCACTCATTGGTCAGCGATTTATAATCCCTCGCATAGAGTACAGAAACGCGCACGTGGTCGCGCGCGAACGTGCCAGCTAGCCGACCGACCAGGCGTCGGCCAACTATCGTGCAACGAACGAACAAACGAACGAACGAGCGAGCCGGTCCTCTCGTTCTCGCCAGCGCATTGTCTGCTCCAACCTATCGGGATGTAGAGACGCTTCCGCCAACATCGACATTACATTCCACATTAACCAAATTATGATTTAAGGTCTCGTATTGTCGGCGTGCCGATTGTTCACATCCAAATAGTCCTTGCACAGAGGTACAGTTATAAATTATAATATGCGAGCAATTGCGTTGATCCGCATCATAGTAGCGAACATGCGAGTTGTTCGCAGGCCGCGACGTTCAAAAGACTGCCGAGGACGGTAGGCAACATCGATAAAATATCGTGCAGTTATCGCTGCGCGCACAGAGAACAAACTTTTCAGGATTCGAGTTAGACAACTGTCGAGGTCAATGCATAATTATTGTAATTTACTATCTTACTGTAATTCTTGCGAGCAGTTTTACCAATCTTTTTGCTTTGCACCAATACAGAATCCTGCTCGTTTATTTACCGCTGATCAGATAACGCTTCGAATTAATTGTCACGTTTCGTACGAGACCGGGAAGTGTCCCAATACTTACGAATGGAGGTGGTACGTGTATGGGCGCGTGTATGATATTAGGCGCGTCCATGTCGACGGTGATATCCTTTTTGCGTTGCGACGATGGTAAAGGAACCGTAATACGGAGCGGATCGTGTTGCCACAGAATCGGACGTTGTCATAGACGAGCTCGAGCGTATAGCTAGAGATGATAATTATAAGTTAGAAACTTGCCAGGATCCGATGTTTCGTTGGTCAGAAAAGGGCCGATGGGGTCGACTGCGATAGTCAAGGTGGCGGACCGAATGCTGCGAGCGGTGGTTGCGGCTCGGTGAGCGGACACTATCGCGTTACTTCGTTGCATTAATCCCCGAGCTAGTATCGACAGAGGACGGTCTACAATGGGTTAGGATACCGTTCCGCTTTCTTTCGCAGAGAGAATATTTCCGGTGCGTTCGACGTCGCAAAACGTCATACAACGACAAGAGTTGACATATATGACGAAAGTATTTTAACACTTACCATTGTCATAAAAAATGTTTACATATCGTGTGTATACAAGTATATCATTTTTATCAATAAAAATGACGATAAACAGGGTTAAGTAGTCATTACTTATTGCACGTAAGCGTAAACGCAGAATGTTTACACAAAACGCAAGCACGTATATGTATACAACGAACAGATCGCCTAATTTACGAAGCTTTTCGACATTTTCACATTCAGTCAGCATTGTAATGAGACGCGACTGTCGCGACTACTTTACTTTTATCATTTTCTATATATTCGCATATTTACATTATTACGCGTATAAGCTTCCTAGAAACGCATAAATATCCGCAATTTACTAACAATATTTATTTTCCTTCGACTTGTGCAGATCTTCGATTTGGTGGTTCGCTTCGCCTCTTGGAATAGCAGCTCCTTGCCGACTATCGACGAGCGTGTGTCGCCCGTGTGCAACGTATTGCGAACCAAAAAGCTGACGGCAGATCCTCCAAAGGCTGGTTCGTTTCGCTTTGTTCCAGTAAAGGCTTGGCAAATAGGGAATCGGCGCGCAGGCTATCGAGTGCCGTAATTACTCGACGCAACGAGTGCTCGCCTATACGTAGGGATGATAAGAAAGGGCGATACGAAGCAAGAAAAACGAGGAAACGATTTGCCGTCTTTGCGATTCTTTGGACGAAGCATAAATTCAACTCGAGAAGAAACGCGTATGAAAACGGTGTTAACGGGTTGGACGAAACGTAGCGCGTTGCTCTTGTCTTGTTTGACCGCCTCTGTGCGTATAGGGAACTTTTGAAATGGCAAAACGAGCGCGCACCTCGCCGAGCGGCGCATAGAGTTTCATCTCGGCAGATTACACGAATCGTGATCAAAGTAAACCGGTGAAGAAACGAAGCTTGCTAACGACGAGAGGATCAGGGCGAGGAAAAGTGAAGCGAACGGATAGGGGAAGAAAATAGAAGAATGGGAGAGATACGGCCGAGATGGGTGGCAATGGGAGAAGGAGGAAGGAGACGAGAGGAAGGGTGAAACGATCTGCGGCGGCGGCGGCGGCGGCGGCGGCAGCGACGGCAGCAGCAGTATTCCGGTTTTTTGATATCGGCTGGTTTTCGCGGTGGTAGCAGTATCGAGCTAACAATTAATTATTGGCGGCGCTTCAGAGGGCTGCCGGCAGCCGTAGTTAAACATTACGCGTTCCATATCTTACTGTGCTATCTAATCCCCACGGGGGCTCGAGCGCTACTGCAGTAATCTCGTTTAATTGCCGGCTGTAGACGCGAGAGTCCCGTTCAATTAGTTTTTCAAATAAACATTAGTTTCCTTAACACGCGGTGCCATAACGTGGCGGAGGATGAGGGCAAGGACGAGGACGAGAACGAGAACGAGAACGAGGGCGAGGATGAGGCTCTGCGGAGAGAGTAGAGAAACAGCCTGATAGCGGAAAGAAGATAGGAACGGTCAAATCGGTGGAGAAAGAGAGAACTGGTTGGTGAAAGGGACAGAAGAGAAGGAGAAGGAGGAGGTGGCAGCGATGGTAGTGGCAGCAGGGAACAAAGCGAGAAAGTAAGAGGGGCAAATCGAAGGTGGGAAAAGAGAAAGAGGCAAGCGCGAGGGGCTTTGGGAGGGAGAGGAGGATAGCGTGGTACACTCGGAAGGCAGGTCGGTAGAGGTGACGGGTCTATGGAACAGAAGGGTGACGGTGGAGGAGGCGGTGGTAGCGGACGTAGTGGAGGTTGGCGGAGACGGTTAGAGGGAGGAGAAATACCAGTGGAAGAGAAGGGTGGTGTCGCGGCCGCGGGGTAAGTAATTAACGACACATTTATACGATATCGCCCACGGGTGCGGCGTGGCGCGGCGTGGCGCGGCACGGTGCAGCGCGCAACGGTGAAGAGACACAAACGTGGTGGTGAGAAGGACGAAGCGGGGAACAGAAACGAACCAAGCTAGAATCTCGTTCGTAGGAAATGCTTCGCTAATAGGAAGCTATGCGTTCGTCGATAGATATCTAACGTAGACCGACCGACCGACCGATCGATTGACCGACCGACCGACCGATCTCNNNCCTTACGACTATCCCGATTCGTAAATGCGACTATCGTTTCGACCATCTCACGACGATTCGAACGATGGAAGATGTGGTTTTAGCGCTCGCGATCGAATTTAACGATCGCCTTTGTTCGTCAAACTGCTCGTATCTTTCTAATACAACGATCGATCGTTCGATTCTATTTCTGTCGAATATCTTCGTCGATTATCGCTTTGCATTATTGTTATTGGTATCTGTCGTTAGCACAGCCCTAGCTGTATCCGACGTGGCCGATACGGCAACCGGCTAGAAATCGAGAAAGATCGACAAATCATGGAACAAAGCGGAATACGAGTTGGCAAACAAGCGAAAGGGGATCGACGCGACTTTTGCCTTTGCGCGAAACGTACTCGTTGCTCGCGCGGCTGGTTATGGTGATGCGGATTATTCACTAATATGATTTACGACGTATTACCCCGACGTGCTAGCGCGCGCGACTCACAATGCGCACATAATGTGAGGCATAATTTATTAATTTTACTAATGGCTCCTGCCCATTATTATTGATTTCGGACCGCGCCTCGTTCGGACGGGCGCTGATTTATCCCGGTCGTTATCGGCCCCATGTTAAATCGTCCGCGAACCAGGAGCCGCGAGAATACAATTCGACGACTCGTGTACTTTTCCTTTCCCATTGCGCGCCTGTTCTATAGCTGTCGATATAGCCATCGATGCGAGTGGATATCGGTAGTGCAAGCCGTCCAGTCTCCTCTCGTATTCGTTCGCAGGCTCGCGGCCTGTAAGAGAAAAAAAAGAAAAACTCTTTCATTTCGTATGTTTCGAGTCCAACGTGCCACAGATAGAAATCGTAAAGATAAAAATTGCTCGATCAAATCGTTGTACGAAATACTTGCTTCTCGAGGGTCTCGGCTATTACCCAATCCACTTTGAAACATTTGCGACTGTGAATATTATTTAGCTGTTAGACAATCCTGAAAATTTATCCCATTCGTGCTCAACATACTTCGAACAACGAAGATAAAAATGCAAAGAAATAGAAAGCTTTCTAAAAACTACATCGATTCGATGTATTCAATAGTTATTCTTCCTTTGCTTCCCTCTTTTCGATTATTACTTAATTAATTGGTTAATTTTGCAGATACAAAAGTTTGCGGGGGATTGCCCGAAAGAAGGCTACGGGCAAAGGGTGATCGACGAAGGAAAATACGCGAGGGAAGTGCATCGAGAACGATCCAGACACCACGTTGCGCGAATGGCCGCGCCGACACGATATTAAAACATTAAAATAACGTACGACCGTGCAAAAACGAAAGGCTACGCTTGACGCGATCCTTTCATCGCAATTCCGACCGTCCGGTACTCTATTCAAACACGATCATTCGTTTCGTTATTACGCGGCATTTTTCACCGATGGACAAGCGCGTGTGGCTTACGCATCGCGCATTCGTCATTCGTCCCGACTATTCCGCGAATTTATCAATTTATCAATTTTTAAATGTTACACGTTTCCCAGTAATGGACTAGGACACCGCGGACATGACGCGGCGTAACAGATCGAGGCACGAGGAGCAAGACAACGGGAAAGGAGCGAGAAGAAAAGGGGACCGGATCAACACCGTATCTTCTCGACGTTGCGCAGTTACTGCTGCCATCTGGAACCACGAATGTCCGAACAAGTTGCGGACACGGCAGATCGCCAGCGCGTGGACCTCGTCGAGGAGAAACAAAATGAAGGAAAAAGAGAAAGTTTCGTTCTTGGAACAGGGGAAGAGGATGGACTCGATATCGGTTGTTTCTCCGTCGTCTTCTCTCGGCTGCCGCGTTTGGACGGGTGTGTCAGTCTTCTCTTGGAAACGTTATTGGCCGAGACAAACACATAAACAAAAAATTAAACACAGCAGAACCTCGGTTATCCCCGATCTAGTCGAGAGACAAGAGCGTCCAGACGAGGGAATTTTCGGATAATAGAACAGTTACTTTTCCGATGTTTATCTTCGTGTATTTATTTAAAAAAAAAAACGCAAATATTCGAAGATTTATGGACCTGAAGACTTTTTAGCTGCTAAGTCAGAAACCTTGTTTAGCGGATTCAATTCGGCAAAGTTACGTTCCTTTTGTATCTCCCCCCATCTTAACTTTACTTCTAACGCCTCAAATGCTCTTAGTGTCATGGTCAATCGAGTAAATCCGTCACATTGAAACCATTCTATCGCGACGCGCCGCTACCACAGCCACCGAATCCCGGTATCGAATCAGTGCAGGAAGAGTTTCTTCTACACCTGTCGTAATATCATCGTTCACTTTTTTCCGTATGGTTTTATCCACGTAATTCACTGATTTACTCCATGCTTTTTTCCGTGTCACACGTTTAGCGCCCACCCGAGCATATGTCACCATACAACAGCAATACGTTAAATTTAATTGCTTGTGAAGTTGTATCGCCTTTTCGCTAGTAGCGTCGTTGATCGTTAACAAACATTCTCGTGGAAGATTGAACATTTTATATGCGAAACGCGTTCGCATAATGGAACGTCGAGATGACACAATGTTCGGATAATAGAGAATTCGAATAACAGAGTTCGGACAATCGAGGTTCCACCGTACTCTGTGGAAGCAATTTTTATATATTCATAGATGTCAAAAAGGCTGATTTGAATTAAATTCTTCTTAATTTTCGTACAATCTATTAGTATCGCGCGACAGCAATAGACGAGGGGAGCATTTCCTTCGTCGTCGTGTCGTCTCATGGGAATTCTTTCTAGCTGTGCAGCGTACTTGGGCCACGAACACGCATCGTGACTAATAAAGCGTTGTCAAAGTAGACTGATTAAGAAAAAACAGCCACGATGCCACGCTTTTGTGGGAAAGCACAGGTCGTTTTCACGGTTGACGTATCATTCAGTTTCACGAACTGGTGCCGCGATACGATCTAACGAGCTGTTGGAAAGCAAACAGTAGGCGATCTACCGAGATAGCGTGTTGTATAGATCAGATGCACGGTAACGAAGGAATTATATTACTCTTAGCCGATGAACCTTTGATGATTCCGTTTGAAGTCGACGTTTCCAGGCACCGGGAGCAAAGCAGCAAGAGTGGAGGCAGAAGCAAAAGCAGAAGCGGCAGAAGCTGAAGCGTTAGCAAGCACGAGGTACGGCGCACAACGCGTTAGGAGCACTGTCACCCTCGACTTGGCCGGCAGAGAGAAGGGTGAGCTTTCACAGAGAGATTACACGAACCCCTCGAGTACGGAACTGCAGGTACGTTAACCGCAAGCCGGACGGTCATTATTAGCAGGTACCTTGTGCACGGACCTCTAGTAAGCCGTACATCGTTGAATAATTAGAATGCCACACGACTACTGCCAACCACCGCGTCTAAACACGTTCGTAACGCGCTATCTTCTTTCATCTTCACCCAACCTTCCGTACGCGCGATACGATTCTTCTACTCCTGATTTCAAGGCGTCGTACAAATATTTATAAACCTCGCGAGAAGTATCCGTATTTACTGGAAGGAAGCGATTCAAATTTGCACGTTATCCAGGTACTTATTTGGTATCCAACGTCTCGGAAAGGATATCTTCTTTTCATAAATTTGTTCGCCATAAGGAGATAGCGTAAACAATGGTAAATTGCAAAGATCCATTAACGATCCTATTTAATGTTCCTATTTAACGTTTTCGTCGAAAGTTGTACGCTCTAATCGCTGACCGGTTTTACCGATCTCGTAATATCGCTTCCTTCAGGTATATCTCTTCCCTTTCGACTAGGTCGCCGCGGTCGTTCCTCGCCAACGACACTCAATCGATGGTATCAATTCGAAGCAACGATGAAAATAACGAGTCAATGACAGGAGAGGATAAAGCGGACAGAAACTGAATCATATCGTTGTCGGCGAACGCGATTACGTTATCTCAGCCGGAAGGCACGTTACTCCGATAGTTTGCTCATCTCTTTATTTCGTGATGGCGGCCCTCTTATTAATAGACGGCCGGGTATATCGAAACGCGGTATTCGAAAATCGGTTACGACTCGATATATAAATGGTCGCGCGCTCGGCTTTTCTCTTTGATGTTACGAGGCGACAAAAAATGGCTGTTTTCTTGTGTCGGAGCGGCTCGCTTGCCTCCCTCCCTCTCTCTCGATGACCGATTCCTCTGCGGGGAAAAAATTCGATTAGACTGCCAATAACTAACGGCGTATGCCCTGTTACCAAGTTTGACGATTAATTATCGCGAACAACGCGTGTTTGATGTCGAAGGAAACGTTAACGTAGCCCGATTGATCGGTTAATTGAAAGGGACGGTAAGAAGGTGGCGAGGGGGTGTACGGGCTGGAAACGAGGGGGAACGACAGCCCGCGGGGCCCTCCGTTCGAGGGTAAAACGAGAATGGATGCTAGCAGAGCGGAGGCACGCTGCCGGGGAAGAACATGCTACGAACCAAAGCAGAGAGTAGTGGCTCTGTTTCGTCCCGTTCTCTTCTTTGCTCCCTTTCGTTCGCCTCGACGGACTCCGACAGCTCTTTCATCTACGGATGATTACCTAGTACGCTGCGTCGCTCTAAACAGACCGGCGCTTCCTTTCCGTTTCCGATCCTTCCACCGCTACTCCCACCTCTTCTCCTCCAGCCACCCCTCCTCTCCACCCCTAACCTCGAGCCTTGAAATTACCTAGACAAATGAAAAGCAATTAATGCTTGTATATGCTAAACGCGTCGAAACGAGATTAGAGCGATGCCGCGTTGCATCGAAGGGACGTTCGATTCCTCATTGGAAGGTATTTTGTTTGAAATTTTGTCCTTTATATGGTGGTTATCGTGTTCGTTGTTACTATACGACACGTATATCGTAAACGATATTACGATACACCTTCGATTGGATTTTGGTTAAAAGATTGTGAAAGCGCGATTATTATAATTTACTATATCGATGTAACTCTCACAGATAGTTTTAGCAACGAACGTACGCGTAAGATTCTGATCGATGGTTTCCTTAATACGTTCGAGACCGGTGACACTTCGAACAAATCTCTGCTGAACGATCGGCAACTCTTTTTGTATTTATAATGAAAAATACGCGAAAGTAATCAGCGTAGGAATAAAAAAAAAGCACGTTGCAGACAATTTTTATTTAAAAATACGTGATGACATACGCGGTATGTCATCGGACATCTGTAATAATTTTGATGTCGGATGACCAAGTGACATACCATGTACGTCATCCGAGTAAAATAGCGTTTCAGTTAAAATTTCGGGAAAGATAAACACGCAAAGGGTAATAATATTTATTTCAAGAATGAGAAGGTCATATAACACGTACATACAGAGGTATGAACGTTATTTACACTTGTAAGCCGGAACAGATACACGCCTACAAAATATAAAAATTTTATCGAAATATGAAGATATATTTATGTACATAGTTAAACGCAAAAATTGTCTGAAGTAATATAAATAAATTATCCTTGCGATAATTCTTGAAACAAGACATAAACCTCTCTCAAATACAAACCTGGATTATCTTTGCAGCCACTGCAAAAATAATTAATACTTTCGTTATGACTTTTCTGATTGTTATCTGAGAATTGACTGAAAACACCGATGACACACATGATGGTGCTGTCGTCGGTCATTGCGGTGAGATACTGCATAACACGCATGCTATGTCATCGATCTCGAACGTGTTAATGATTGAAATTAATTATCATGTTTCGCGTGGAACTAGTACGTGTCCTAATATTTATCAACGGAGGTGTACATGTAAATTATTTTATGACCTCGCGTATGCGTAGTCGCAGCGAATTTCACGTGTATTTAGATTTTGGCCCAAAGCGAGGAAACCAAGGCAACGGAAAAGAAAATGATTGCATGTCAACGTAACGAAAGATCGAGGACTCGTGTAACCAGCAAAGAGTGCTTTTGCTTGCCACCTGGGCCTCCCTTTAACCGTTCTGAACGTTTACGTCACGACATTTCTCGTTTCTCGTTTCTCGACCTAGTCACAATTATGCACCGGCGGAAATAACATTTACTTAGCAAAGTCGCGCTCGAGTATTGTGAACCTGACACATATCACTTGGTCGCGTGACTCGCTCCGTTCTTGGCTGCGTCGTCCCGCGACGGCGGCAGCTTAAACTCAACTCGAACTTTCCGTCGCGTAGCTGAGACGGCTGCAACGTGTTGCGCGACGTATCGAGCTTCTCGGCTAGGAACCGTCGTTCCCGGAGCAGCGCGCCTAAAACACGCAGGAGAACGCCGAAATTTCGCCCTCCTAAGCTTTTTTGCTTCTTGTTCGAAAATTAATCCGCGTTACACCCTGACGAGGCTTGTGTAATCACTTGGGAATCTTAGCTACGAGCAACCGTAGTTATTTGGCTCAGCGAGGAAATATCGTACAGGCCATTTTGAAAATAACATTTCACTATATTTGCTTGTTGTTCTTTCATGAAAATCGTCACGATGCAATCGGTTGTAGTACGTATTTGCAACGAAAGAGATACAAGGACGAGCGATACGTAATCTCGAGTTTCCAAACGAGATAATAATCCCACAATTTTTAATAAGTCCTTAATGGTTTTTTTGTAGCATCTTATTTCTTATAAATGTCCTGATACGAACGGAGATGATACACCGAAATTGATGGCCGTCTATGTTTATCGTGTCAGCTTATTAGAACCGTATTAAGCGTAAGTTTACACAGTTGCCACCAGGCTGCTGTATGTAACATGATAAATAGAGCGGACCCTACCGTATCATCCTGAATAACTCGTTCCTTGCTACACGATCGAACTGTATCGTCGTCGAGCGACCTTTTACCTCGCGACTGTACAAGAAAGCGAAAGAATCGAAGAAATCGGAGGAACGAAAGAAGTGGAAGGAACCGAAGAAAGCTACGAAAACGACAGCTAAACGACTGGAAGGAGCTCGGGTGAATCGAACGAGCAGGACCTCGCAACGTTGCGCTGTAATTTACGATCGTCCGAGAGTATGGAATCCTCCGGGCACCGTGCGGAACACGGCCTCCTTACATAAAAATCGGGAAACCGCTCGCGGCCAAGACCGACCACAAATCATCGTCTGTCATCCGGTGAAACGAACGTTCCCGTGGAACGGCGATGTGTTCTTCTCCGTCGGGACATGTGCCGAGCACACGAAACGAGTCTACATCATGCCGCCTGGCCAATGGACCGAAACATGCCCTTCTAACCTTCTAATAAGCCTTCGCAGGTATTTGCCGATGCAGCGTGTCTCGATTCGACGAGTCAGTGGTTCCAATGACCGAAATGAAACGAAATTTGCTTCTGATCGTTTATTTATTCCTTTACATATATTTATTTCTTTCGCAAGGTTAATCCGTAAAAGATAGCACGTAGCAGCAAGAGATATATTGCTCTACGTAAATAAGTTTCTGGTCTATCCTGAACCATCAAGATCACGATCGAACCGCGAGGAATATATACGTCATCAAATAGACATCGAGAGAGTGGAAAATCTGAAACAGTCGAGAACGTACTTTCGTCAGCTTTAAATGCGACCACCTATATATAGGAACCTGTGTCGTGCGAGCGCATCAAGCGCGAAAGTTGATATTTCGTAATTCAGATCCACTATGTTTCTGCAGAAAACGCAGGAAATTTCATCTCGATCAGGTGTCTTGCGGAAGTGTAGCCCGAGAATTTAGACAGAGATCGGGTATTTGGTAGGCTAGAAGAGATCACGATGGAACGGGAGCCACGGGATTCACGAATCCTACGGTCGGCGCAAGTTTCCTCCTCAAATTAACCGGCTTGAGAGACGCTACGTAAACCGAGATTATTATAATCTCTCCGAGACTCGACTGCGGTAACATTAAACGAAGAGACGTGCCCTTTGTTTCGTAGTGTATATACCTATGTAGGTTTGCTGCTTGGTACGCGGGCCAAGAAGCGAACGAGGGAAAGAGTCGTTCAGGAAGATGGAAACGGAGCGTGAGTTTACCACCGACTTTCCGATGCATCTCCTCCATTAACGAAGCCTGAATGTGGATTAACTCGAAGGTTTGCGATGCTGCCGCATAGAAAGGGGAAGAAAAAAAGAAAAAGAAAAGGGAAGATCGGCTGCCAAGAAGCGGCGAGAATTTAGTTGGAAACGAAAAGAGAGGCGCGTAGAAGTGGAATTTTCTATAAGCGTCAGACCTGATCGTCTAGACGTATATGTACACTACTTTTAATTAGACGCAACGTTTGTATCCGGACGAACGCTCGTTTTTATTAGATATTGAAATCACAATCGCCATGTTTCGTTATTTTAGAGAAGATTAACAAAGTTTGGCTGAATAATAAATGTCACGCGTGGTATGTGCGATTACGATTTGCTTATTCAATTATAGATGGCTGCACGTCATATCGGACGATGCAGGTGGATCATCAGGTGACGTGATAATAACGCATCGCCTGCGCGACTTCAAAGTCCAAAAGCAAATTCGCCGTGAACGGATTAAATGTAATTGCTTTCCGAATCGGTAATAGTGAAACGGCTTGCTGGTCTATCGCGTCTCATCAAACTTTTCGCGGCATAAACGCGCGTGAATACACTGTCAGCTCTAAGTATTAGGTCGCTTGCTCGTTATATTTATTGGGAAACTCTACGAATGTTATTTTGTTTGAAATTTTACGTCGCGAGGCAAATGAAACGACAGACTTATAGCGAAATAACCAGGAAATAAAAGCGATCGATTTGAATCAAATATCATGGAAGTATCGTTATACTTAGGACTAGCGATGTGTATAAATACAGGGGTGCATCTCGATGTTGATCTGTCGCGTTTTCGTTTCATTTTTCAATTTCACTTTGTATTTGCTCCGTTTCATTTATAGTATATCATTTTCATATGGATATATATATATATATAGAATATATGAAACATACACGTGGAAGAAAATTCGTTGTATCTCATAAACGATGATAGATAGGACATACGTTTATACGAACCTTTTTCATTGTTTTTAGGCGTACAATTAGCTGCCGAAGTGGGTCATGCGTGTTCTGTTACACCCTGTATATATACGCAACATTGAAACATGCGCTTTAAATGACACCGTTCACACTATTCACCAGTGACTGGTACACGACGTTGCCGTTACCCGACGATCTGTGTCATATAGTATAAATCGACCTTAAGTTAAATGGAAACAGGCGTTGCGTGGCGCGTCGTTACAATCGGTAGTTAGAAAGGAAAAATCGCGGAACGTCGACGGCCAGTGCGTTTGTTTCCGTAAAATGCACCGTTCGCGAGCACACCTCGCCTTGCCCCGTCTTGCTTAATCCCGGGGTATTTATTCGCATGATAATAATAGTAACGGCGTTGGAACGTTTTCAAGAATTATTGCTGTCCTTGCCGCCGACGATAAATGAGTCCGGAGGATTAGCTAAACAGTGGCTCAAAAATGTTATTATATAGCTGCATGAATATTCATCAACTCACGTGAGTGCGCCGAGTTGCTTTTAAAAGGTTTTGCCTGTGGTTCTTCCGTTATTCCACGACCATGCCGGTTCGACGACGATACCGTAGATCGCGGTGACCATGGGATTTCGCGTTTCTCCCCGTTTCTAAACGTTGCATCTCGGACGTGTCCCGCGCATCGATCGCGCATCGAGCGATATTTTCACGGATAAATTCGCAGGAACGCGAAGATTGCTTAAGAACGGTTTTGCTGGTCGGGAAACAGCGTCGCGCTAATTGGTAGACGAAATTTGGAACTGTCGTCGCGTCAGGAAGAATGGCCAATAAGGAAGAGCACGTAGAAGGCGTGGCCAATGTTCTTAGATCCGTCGTTACGGATTGATGCTTTACTACGGCCGCGTAATCGAGCGTTCCACTATATAGCCAGATAACTAGAAACGGGGAAAATAGTAAGGATAACGAACGATCGATCAAAGAGCAAGAGCTTCCGTGCGCTGAGATCCCGAACATACGCTGATATTCGTAAGGATGCGGACGTCTTGATAAATTGGTATGAACGGTATGCGAATTTTACTCGACGGAAAATATCTATGGAATCAACGGATATATGTGCCCGTGGACGCAACCCCTTCACAAGTCAGCTTATGAAAAATCAAGCGTTTCCGGATAACGGTAGAACATCGATTAATTAAAAGGCACACTCGTTAACCGGTATTATACCTCCACGTGCGATTGATATTTTTGCCAGAACGTTTGGTAATCGCGTTGACGCGGCAACCAAATTTAATTTGCTCTCCGTTCGATGTACTCGTTGCTCGTCAGCGTGCGAATCGATTCGAACCAACGAATAACGAGCGGTTGGAATTTCGGCGACGCGACGCTAGGCTAATTAACGTCTAGATTGGCTACACGTCCAACCTTCTAGCTGCTAGGTAACACTGCGTTCGACCTTCCCACCACTTTCCCAACTTTCCATGTTTTCCAATTTTTCTTTCTTCCATTTTCCCTCTTTCCATTTTTCACCCAGTTTGCCACTCGTAGGCAACTAACGGCTAGAGATAGCCGCTAACCGATACGTGGCATTGGAGATCTCAGAGTGTGTTTGCTTGGAGGTATGGTAAGAGCGCGACGTGACGAAAAATGCAAAGGACGAGGGGGGAAGCGTTGGACGAGGCTGAGACGGCAAAGGTGGCAAAGGCGGTCCAAGCAGTTCGATAACGCGATAAGGCGAGGTTAAACCCATGTTTGGCGGGCAGGTTATAGGTTAAACGGTGAGCTAGGGGGTGCAACAGGTCGCGTGAACTTGGGTGAATTTTCTGTTCCAGGGCGCGCTGTCTGGCCCTCCTGCATTCCCCTCCCCCTGTTATTCCCTCTGACCCCTTCGCTCCTCTGTTCCCTCCCGCCATGGTCACAGCCACCCCTAACGTCGTTGTTCTCTTTCTCTCTTCCTCCTCTCACCCCCCACATCCCTAGCATGCACCCCACGCCACCCCCTGTCTGTCTCTCTGTCTTTCTCCTCTTCCCTTCTATCTAGCCGTTACGCCGTCATTAGTCAACGTCGACGCCTATACCACGTGGAGTCCCGCAGAATGCACCAGCTGCTTGATATCCCTCTGTATCCGTAGCTACAAATTCGAGTTACGGATTTCCCGTCTTCCAGCGTGTCTCGTGTTCTTTGCGCGCGTGGATTACCTCGCGACTTCTGCACTGTGCAGAGCTGCGATGACAGATGGAAGGTCTATGGGACTGATCGGTCGAGATAGATTCGATTCGTCTTAATCTCAAGTGGAATTTTTCTCGTACGCAACGTATCATTGGCTATTACGAGAATTAGAAACAGAGATGCGAACAACGTGGTCGATCTAGACGGGATCAAGATGAACAAAGATCGATGTATTAGGTTGTCCGAAAAGTTTCTTTCCTTTTGTAAGGAAATAACGGATGCACGACGTTTGTCGTTTTATATTATTTTATTGAATTACGTACGATCGTAACGATAGAAGTGGAACAAAACGAATCGTACGACATTCAATAAAATAATATAAAACAAAAAACGGTTGTGCATCTATTATTTCCTTATGAAAGGAATGAAACTTTTCGGACAGCCTAATACGTTAAGATGTTACCTACGCTCTTCGTCCAGTCCTCCTGCAGCGGAAATCCTGCGTCGTAACGTAAGACGAAACGCAAAGCGTTTCCTTCCTGTTGCGTGATATTTCTCTCAGATATGAACGTTTCCGTATTTTTTGACTGCCTTCTACGATATATGGTCACACACACTACTTGTCGCCTGGTCAATAGAATAAGCGGTATAACCCACCTGTCTCTCTACCGTCTCGTTGGTCTTCTTTTCGGCTTTGCATTATATCGACGACGAGCAGAAGCTGGATACTCGGAGAATGCGTAAAATCAGTGAGCTGGCTGCGCTAAAGTGTAAATCGGAGAGGGAAGCGCGGAATTTAACCAAACATTGCTCGCTCGAAGAACAAAGCTTGATTTATTGTAATGAGTTTGCAGGAGTTAAGAGGTACGCGCGTCTCCCCTGGCCGTTCGTCGTTCCCCGGCCGCTTAACTAGATATTGAGACCGGTGCGGTTTGACGGGGATCCTCGGATCAACCCCCGTCATAAACCCTTCTTAGCACCGGCCACCCTTACGGCCCCCTCTGAAATATGCATGAAGTTTCTGCATACTGATTGCGTTATTTGTATCATCTACGAGAAGACAATAGGACAGGGTGCTCGTGTTCGCGACGAATACTTAAATCCTCTCTATCGACTTCGTTTCTTCCACTATGGCTTCGACGCTTGCGTCGCGTCGAGTTTCACGTCACTTTCGCATACAAGTCGTCGTTCGACTATGTGTACACTTTACTCTCTAAATTTCAGAAGAACGTTAATCCTTGAAAAGCGGATGGGTTTACCGCCGTGTAAGATGGATCTTGGGTTCAAGCGAATTCCTAGCGAAATTTCGTTGCTTGCGTAACGTCGAGTCAGAAATTTGATGTTTCCAAGAAGATAAGGCGTTTGATTTCGAACGAATGTTCACGGCTGAAGTAATTGGTACGCGACTAGGCCCGAACGAAGCCGATACGAGTGGCGCGAGGATTAAAAATATCCCAGAGCAAGGGACAATATCGACGATCGGACGTTTCGTTGCTCGCACGAGCGAGCAAAGTTCGTTTCCAAGCTGGATTTCCTACCGAAAACGTTCGATTCATTGAGAACTGACGGGGGAGCCATAATTCCCGTCTCGGTTTGACGTTAATGCTTCCCCTACTTCGTAACCGGCAGATAGGCGAGGGGGTTAAGCTCGCTGCGACATATTTATGGAGAGGACGAGATGTTATCGGGCACGAGGACCCTGGGTTTGTCCGATCGCGCTGCGAAATCCGCCCTTCCTACAATCTACTTCGCAATTATCGCGCACGACGTTAATATTTGGCCCACACCCATCGCCTCCGCTCTACCTTCGATTTCGTGAAAGCCACGCGAGTTCGATTCCCCTTGCAGACGTACGGACGCATCGGGAATTTCTGCTACGCGATCCTTCTTATCCGACTTGTCTCCTAATCGTACGAACGACGATTTTCTTTGAATAAGAAGAACGAGATAAAGGAGCGATATCTGGTGTCGGAAGAGAAAGGATATTGCAATGACGATAAATATCCTTATGGATGCACAGTGAGCAAACGTCCAACCTGGGAGTCCGAGTGCTGATAAAGTTAATCATCCTTTCTCCAGATGTTCGCTAAAGTTGAAGAAAGTTGACGAACTTGGTTATATTATTGAAAAGCTACTATTATTCGGAAATGAAATTTTAATTGGAAATAATATCAAAACTTCCAGGTTGGCAGATAATATTTAATTGCAAAAATAAGCAACATACAAGTATGAATTTCCAGCTGCTAAAAACCTTTTCAATGTACGTCCGTCTCTCGGAATTAAAATGTTGAACACTGTTTCCTGCGTCTTTGAAACTCGCTCCTTTATCAGTGTCTTTAACGACACAGTATTTTTCGATTTGCAGTCCCCTTAAATGCAATTTAAAACACAACACGAGTACGGCAAACCTATGGTTCAGCAAAACAAAACATACAGATTCGCAGTGATCTTTCTTCGCAAAGAACGAAGTACCGTTAACTTATTTGTGTCGTGCTCGAGGAAGTCCTAACGCGTGTCCTAATTCTACTCCGTACCACTGAGCATAGCGAAATATAACTCTGATTTTTTACTGTTGCAGATGGTCAGTTTGGACGACGGTGCAGGTTTGGTAACAACGATGGCGACAACGACGAGGAAGACGACATCGACGACGACGACGACGACGACGACGACGATGTCGGTGGGGTGTAGCAGGTCGAGGTGCGTGTAAATTAAAGGCGTCATAGATTTTCGCGGTAGCCCGCAGGATCAGGGCCTTAGATTTGCGTCCGGCAGATTACCCCGGGGGTGAAATGGGACAATGGGCGTTAGTCTGGGCCGACGGCGTATAAATAAGGATCCCCAGGAAGCTTCTGGGGGTAAGGGGACAGCAGGCAGAGGAGATCCTCGCTCGGTAGCGACGTGGTAGCCGAGTAGAAAGCCCGGCTAGTGCTGAGACCGGTCGGCCGTCCATCTTGGCCGTCGCCGTGGCGGTCCTTATCTGCACTCACAGCTCCGCTGCTAGACGTCCGGTGATCTAGGGCACTTCTCTAGCTCTCTCTCTGCTTCTCTAGTTCGCGCAAGACACCGTGTACCCGCACATACACGCACATATACACTTGCATTCTCTGCACCTGTCCCTCCCCCTGTATCTACTCCCTTCGTTCATCTTATCACGTATTCTCTCTCTCTCTCTCTCTCTCTCTCTCTTTCTCTCTTCTTCTCCGAGAAGAGTAGAATTACTCTGCAGCGTCACTTCGCATTCACTAGCTCCCGAGTCTTTGTACTTACTTTTTCTTCCTCGTAGGTATGCGGAAAGTTTACGTCGATGCTCAAGCGACTACAGACGACTTTTCGTCCAGAATTTTAATCGGGACGCGTCAGTTTGAAATAATACGATACCACTTTACGTCTACGTCGAGCACAGTGAATTCTTTTAACGCGAATCTTAATTTGAATATCTTTCATACTCGTCGCTTGCATATTACGCGATCGAACCGTTAAATCGCCTGATCCATCGACTAGCCTACCCTTTTTCCTCTTTTGCTTCTCCTATCCCTGCTCGTAGCTCTTTGCTTCGTCATTTTCGACCTAAACGAGCCAAGCGCGAGGGTACTCTACTCTTACGCGGCGACTAAATTAACCTGACAAATAAATTCGTACGGTTTGATGGAACGTAACTTAGAAAGCGCAAAGTGTCTGCACGAGTCAGAATTGACCCAGCCTTGGACGTTCCCAGTAAGAATAAATGTCACGTACTGTAACAATAAAACGTACGTACGGTAAACGCGTAAATTATAAGAGTAACGAGTACAATGCTTTAAGGTGGAACAGACGGGTACACGATGGTTTGCGGTAGCCTCCTAATACGCGACGAGACGACAAACTTCCTTTCGAGCGGAGAGTGTAACCAAGTCCCGTCACACGGCTGTTTGTGCATATCGAATGAACGACACTTTCCTGGATCTCGGTTGGTTCTCGTGAAATCTTAATCGCGGTGGCACGTACTTATCGCGCGTCGCCGACACGTAGACACGTTCTATACCGTTTGTCGTGTCTGGGTGCTCTGTAGTATCCGTTCGAAGAGGAGCAGAGCATTAAATATTGGAAGTATCCTGTTGGAATTATACAAGAGAAGGACCGTCTAAAGCCAGGCCGTGTGCACCGCTAGAACGAAGCTAAAGAGATAGAAACCGAGGGTGGCGGCGGTGGTAGGTGGTTTAGAACGAGTACAGGGGAAAGCAGAGGGGAGGAGGGATCTTAGGAAAGGCGGCACAAGATACCTTGGAGGTTAGCCGGAGTTGGATAGGGAAGAAGCTTGCGAGGGAAGCTGCCGCGATGTTCGCTAGATGGGCGATACGGCTCGGCTCTGTACGGAGGCTTGCCCTACGAATACACCAGACAATTGAACTTCTCTCGTTTATTGCTTCTAATTAAACGACCGAGATATTTCTGCTACGTTTCATTAGCGTACAACCGAACTCCAAGTCGGACGGTTCGGGTAATACATTGCCGCAGTTGTGTTTTGTTGCTCCACGGCCGAGAAAATCTTATACCTCGTACTTTTGCCTGGTCTTACCGCGCGATTTTCCTTCGTCGTCCTTTGACCACAACGAAAATGATAGGACTAGGCGAATACAGTTACGAGTCAACGATCGGACGATTATACGGCAAGCGTCGATGTTGGTCTTCCAATCTGAAACGCTCGTCTCGTCTTAAACGCACCTTGTCCACGGACGCGCGAGTGATTAATTATCGTAGCACCTCGGTGTTACGATCTCTGCACTAGTACCTTAATGGAAATAACTAAGTATTGTTTGGGCGCATGCCTTCCGTACGGAAATGATCCATCATGGTCCGGATAATTAGCACAACCGTGGTTGCGCGTGTAATCATCACTCGGAATAGCAACGACCACCAGCTACCCCTTTGCCTCTCGTCCTCTCACGCTTCTTCCTTCTCTACCCATTCTTCCCACTTTTTATTTCGTTGTATCTATCACTTTGTATCGAAGTTTCAGCGGCGACCTTCCTTTTATTTAATTTCACGTAATTTTGTTGAGATTAATTGTTTAATACGTAACCGCCAGAGAAATGCTGGATTGTTAGAATTTTTCCGACAAGGACCTACCGAGGCAACTACGTATCCTACTTTAAATCTCGCGATTAGCTGATATTCTTTGAAACTCGAATGTATCGTAATCCTACGCTGTAAAGGATAGTCGAACAGCTCACGAAATTTAGTTGTAAGACGTTTTCCGTAGGAAGGCGAGACCACGACGCGAGGTCGAGTCGCAACACGAAAAGTATGTAATTTACTACGGAAATCCGCCGGGTTGAAATCAACGAGCATCTTTATCGATGGCGGAGGTTGGTCGTGTTGGAAACTTTGGAAAAATCAATCCCAGCCAAGGTTCACGTAACGTCGGTGTCGGTGCAATTCATTTGCATGGGAATTGCACGCGACGGAGACGGCTGCAGCCTGGTATCGATTTTAAGTGGACCGGCTGTCCCGTCAGCTTGCTGTCTCGTCTTCCCTTGGACAGAAGCAACTCGAAGTCGCGCAAGCGCTCCTATGAAAACTTCTCTCTTATAGCGAATCTGCGGAACGTCCGAAGTCCGAAACGGAAGACACCTAAGGAGAAGGAACAAACGTGGTTTGCTTGCAAAACCCGCAACGAAACGATTCTCACCGATTAACGTTGAAATACGCCGATATATCGCGAAAGTCAAAGTGTGATCCGTGAATCTGTCAAGACGAATTAACTCTTTATTCTGATAATAATTTCTGTATCCAGAGAGACCTTACATTTCTGTGTTACAAATAATCTTACTTTCGTACGTACTTACCTTTGCGAGGATTGGTAATCCGATCGAGATTGAATTGTCCGCAACGTTTTTAATCTTATAATTATAGAAATATCGAAATTGAAATTCAACGGAGCTGCTAGTCTCAGACACTAGTCTCAGCAATTTTGAACAAGCAACAACGGTCAATAGGGTTTTAAACGAGCAAAGGCATCGCGACAATTGATCGTATTAGCTTTGCGAGAGACTTAAACAACGAAATTACCATATCTTGGAGATTGGGAATCCGAGTGACGAGTTTACGCATCCTTCTCAGTTAACAGATTAAGCGAGAACCCTATTATCTTGCGACTCTGCATAGTAGGCGATGTGCTGCGTCACGTCTTGTCTGTCGCGATCGTATAGATAGCATTAAAAAGCGAGCACGCGTTTCGCGATGCACGAGTTGCAAACTGTATACGAGTTTGAAAGTACTTACCTTTGAGGCAAAAGTCAGCAGCGTTAGGTAGGGGATCGCCGGTAACACGGGGTTGGCGAGATAGGTTAGACGCGAGTCGGATATCCCCCGTGGCCAGTACGTAAGGACAATAAGCCAAAAAGTTGGTTAAGGCAAGCATGGCGGAGCCGTTAGCCGTTATGAAGCTCAAGGGTGAAGTCAAGATTGTAATTAGCTGGCGCTAAGTTTCCAGGTTTCCCTTGTATTTGCATGCGATCTCAGTCCGGCTGACTGCCTACGACTACCTACCTGTCTACTTGCCTTCGATCGTTCCTGAGCTACCCTTTTCGTCCACCTCTACGCTGACCCCTGCCACGGATGCCACGTGATTTGCGATGCGCGACGTCGAGCAACGTGTTGAAGTTTTCGACCAGTGAAGTTAAAGTCGCTGACCAGGAAACACAGTCATGATCTTGATCGTTCGTTGCTATCTAATTTTTGTACTTTTATTAGAAAGTAGTCGACTGATATTAACTGACATTTCTAAAATAGTTGGACGCCATCGCGTCCGAGATTGACGCGAAATCCCTGGGATCTCGAAAAAGGAAATCTCTAAAATCACGCTCATCCTCGGAAGGGGATGAAACGAGGGAAAATCGGAGGCCGCGGGACAAGGATTACTCTCTTATGCGACATTTACGTGGGCCTCGCGCGTGCGACAGGCTACAGAAATCATGTGCAATGATCGGAAGCCACGCGAGGAAACTAGTGGCTCGCAACAAGCGGACAGGGCGTTTCGCTTCGTTTGTTCTGTAACCACGCGTTGGAAAATTCTGAAACGCTAATTCGAATCGTTCTCGAATAACGCGGAAGATTTCGTTGCATGAGAAAACACGCAGGTATACGCGCGCACGCGACACGATTTCGCGATAGAAGGTACGAACAAGGAGAAGCTCCTCGAAACACGTACGGCAATTACAACGACCATTCTGGAAAATAGAGGGTTTCCATCCCACGATTGTTATCTACACGTGTTGTTTATCGATTGTTTCGTTGTCTGCAGGCAACCGGCAACGTACGCGTTGCCGGGACCGAAAGCACGGCTGCTGGTAATTGCCGGCTGCTAGGAGAAATCTAACGTAAATAGCGATACGTTTTGCCGTTGATCCCGAAGAAGTACATCTCGAACGAGAAACCTAGAGTGCTCGAGACGATCGGGGAAGTCGACGTTCCAGCAGAATCTTGCCGTGTACGGCTGAAACTTTCCGAGAGAGGAAACGAGACTGAAATCGGTCTGGTCGAAATTTTCACATCCAATTTTCCTTGCATGATCTCGCGATGAACGACTGGAATCGCGAGTATCCTTCGAGGATGCAGGAGTATCGACGTATCCGCGAATTCCTCGGAGAAATCTTGGAACCGGTTGCGTATCGGTCATATCGCGCTCTCGATAAATTTGTTTCGCATCCTGCCATAACACGCGCAGTAACAGGCGGATCTATGCTGTGCCGTTCATCGTAGACAAGGGGCAAAAAATTGGCAAAGTACTGGGTGTCTCGGAAATACGCAAGTATCAAACACCTTCGGAAACTTAATAAATAATTCTGAGAAATCGTTGGGAAATTGTCCGGACGTTTAAAAATTATTATCTAGTTTGAAACTTTGCATTACAAACTTTATCAGTCTGGTTTAACAAAATTTGATTTTTCTTCCTCTCGTCTCAGCAGTTTTGGTTTTCGTCTAGCTCGCTGCAGTAAAGCAAACGATTATCCGCGATACATGCGCGCAACCTTTTTGATTCGAGGGTAGCCTACCAACCACGTTGGTAATATTATTCAGTTTCCTTTTGGAACGAACAACTTATCTCGAAGGAGAGTAGAAGGTTGCGCTAAAGTTTGCCACCTACGTATTTCTGAAACACCGCGTGAACGTAGACGCACGCAAGTTGATGTACCACGAGGGTAGACGATGAAAGAGACAGCGACCCCTTGGGCGTCGATTTCGCGGCAAACGTACGGAAGCGCGGTGGATAGAAGAGCAACGAGAGAGAGAGAAAAAACGAGGAAGAACTGAAACGGAGGATGAGGTGCGAAAAGAAATTTGATAGAGGGGTCGACCGATTGGTAATTGGCCGGAAAGATAACGAAAACGGTGGTATTCGCGTTAACGGTGGAAAACTGGAGAGAGAGAGGATTATCGCGGGGTTGGCGTTTCGATGGAAAGTGGCGGCAGACGAGGATAGAGAGGGATCGCGTGTTGCCGAGAACGCGAGGATGCGGTGTACGATGAACGGGGCGAGCTCGTATTGGTATCGTTGGTACGCGCGCAGTACGGTACACTCCGTTAACGCGCTGCCATTTTCGATAAGAGACGTTGCAAGGACGACGATGATCGCGCGCGACGCGTAGGCAAGCTGCTCGTAAAGTGTTTAGCCAAAGGGAAGGCAGGTGGAGAGGAGGACTCGTCGGAATGGAGTAGATGAGTTAAACTACACGAGGTCTGACGGTAGTAATTGAGTGCCGCTCTGTCTAGTTAGCACCTCGTGCCACCGGCTGACTGCCGTCACTTTATCGGCTAAACGACAGCGATGCGTGACAAATCCATCTTGCCTTAACCGCGGCGACGCCTAGACGGGCTACGTTGATTATCGGCGTACCTTGTTCCGCTCGTTTCGGCCTTCCGCTCATCACGGAAGTGACACCGACGATCGACGCGATCCGAGCTAACGTCGACACAGCCTTCACCGGAACCTTCGTTCACGGCCGTGGCATCGATGTTTTTCCGTTGCATACGCGCGACCGGACGCCCGTTAATTACTCTCCGCCGTAAATCAGCCGAATCGTGTTCTCTCGGGTAAAAAAACGCGCCTGAAGAAGCTGTCGCGGAAGAGCAACGGGGAAGGAAGCGAGCAGAGGTGGCGAGCGCAACGATGCGTCGCGAGAAAAGAGAAGGTCGACGTCTAGCTCGCGTTTATCTGTCTAGCGGCTTGTCGGACGAATCCTTGCTTCTTGCGATTAAGCACCAACGAAGATTTACGTGCCACGCTACCGGAGGGAGATACCGGCCGCAACAAAGAAGATTCGAACTTGCTTCACGGTGTACCTTTTTTCTCGCTCGTTCTCGGCTCGTTCGCGCGCCGAATCGGGCCTTGATCCGACAGTAGGTTGAAAATGAGCTGGAAGGTTCGCGCCTGTGAGTTAACACCGGACGCGACCGAGGCGGCCAAACGGACGGTAGTCGGCCAAGATTCGGCAAGTTTGGCTTTCGAGTGAATAATTAAATTACGCGAGCGAGAGATCTCGCGATTGGAGGAGGAACGGGGCAGCTGCGAAGGAAAGAAACGCAGGAGGGAAAGGAAGCGATGGAGGGAGGAAAATAGGGACGAGGAGAAGCAGGAGAAAGAGGCGGATAGAAAAAGGGCGAGAGATAGGGCGGGAGCGTGAGCGAGAGCGAATGAAGGACGCTGGGGTGGAAGATAGACGGAAACTGAAAGGTGGATGGGTAGAGAAGGCTCAAAGTTGAAATTTCACGCGCCATTGTTCGATTCCGGCAAAGGAATAGGAGTTAGAAGCATTTAGGGAGCGGCAAGCAAGCGCAGGGAGGTGAATTACGGTCGAAGATACGCCGAGACACGGCGAAGAAGCGGAGGGATGCCGTGGAAGAACGGCCGAGGGTGAAAGAGGCCAGGGACAAGCCGAGGGGCTGCTACCGGCACTGAGACTTTAATTCCGAGCTACATCGGCCGGCTAACGGAGCAACGATTCTTCGCCGTAAACGGCTCTTCGATTTCGACTCTGCGTGGCGAAGCGAGATTAATCGTCGGTCGCCTGCTTCGTCGTTGTCTCTTCGCGTTACTTACGTGATTCGTTCTACTTCTCTTCTCGTACCTCGACGCGGCAGTTCCGCGCGCGTCGTGCACGTTGCGCGTACTCGGATCGGGCAAGATCGCGAGGAATATCGCGATCGAACGGAACTGTAAGGAAGCTGCGCGACGCTGTAAGGCGAGGTAACCGAAGAAACCGAGGCGAAATGGGTCGAGACGAAAGGATTTAAATGTCGCCCGCGACGTTGACGAAGAAAACGGCGGAGGGGTGCACAGGGGACAGAGATGGCGAGACAGACAGACAGACTGAGAGAGAGAGAGAGAGAGAGAGAGAGAGAGATTAAGAGAAAGGAGGAGAGTAAAAGTCCGGTGAAATGAGCACGCGAGGAAGAAGAAGAAAGAGAACGACAAGAAGAGTCGGCGTCGAGGGAGGAGAGGAGGAGCCCGCATTCTCGGAGATTATCGTGCTCGCCATCAGCGTATCACAGCGTCACAGGACAAGATTTATATGTAGAGTTTATTGTCGCTGAGTCCGCCCTACTGCGTTTTATGGATGTTTTTCGAAGGAGCGCTGCCGTCCGTGTGATCTATCGCAGCGCCCTCACCCTTCCACCTCGCTCCTACTCTTCTCTCTCTCTCTCCTTTTCTCTCTTTGGCTCTCTCTCTCTCTCTCTCTCTCTCTCCCCCTTACATACCCACCCTCCCCCTTTACACCCTCCGTTCGCTCTTTCTTGCCTTCTCTGTCTCTGCCGCTCTAACTCTTCTTCCAGATCTCTCAGCGCTCTGTACTTTGCTCCGATTCGGCAGACGGGGGTGGCGGACCGAAGGGAGTCGCAGGGATCCCTAATGAACGCCACGACGAAGTCTCTCTTTTCTTCTGTATACCGTTCTCGCTTTTCCCTACCAATCTTTCTTCTCCGACTCGTTCCCGTAGCCAACGGCGTGTCGCTCGTTCCACGCATTAACGCGAGATTTATACCGTGGACTCCTTGGACGATATCGCATTTACATTTTTGTCGCATCGCTATAAACCACCTACGTACCCACCGACCTACCGGCGTACATTCCACCAACCCCTATCGCCCTTTATCGCGACTCGCGTTTTAATCGTCGAACGATTCATTCCTCGTTGTATAATTTCCCTTTCCGTGACGGAAATCGTCGGGCGTACGTCGGGAAATCGACTGCTTTGGCTTCGAAACTCTTTATTTTTTCGCTGAAAGGCTGGAAAGCAACCGAGCCGAAAAAAAGTCGATCGAACGTATCGCGTCGTGTCGACGCGTCGCAATTGCTATTGTTTTCGATTCCACGCGCATAAACGTGGCATAAACGGAGAGAAGGGAGGCTAGAGGGAGAAAGTGGGAGAGATACATGGCGGCAGTATGTTACACGTGTTACCGGCCGGCACGTACGGGTTACGTCCGGCAGTCAATCGCTCTAATACTCGCACTTGGCGCGCCACGTTGCGTCCTGGTGACTGTGCGCGTTGCTGTTGGCTCGCCCGCTTGCTCACCCTGTCTCTTGTTCCTTTGTCGTCACCGATTTTTCTTCTTTCAACCGCTGATTATTTACGAAAATACGTGCTTCGAGAATTCCACCTCTTACACCGTGGTCGCAGTAGACGCGTGTTCCTACCAACCGTCCCTCTGACAAGTAGAACAAAGCATCCAAATACGGAATTATTCGAGTCATTTAAGCTTCGACATCGCGCGATCCAATCAGACTGATACGAGCGAACGTTCCACGTACGATCGAAGATTTCTTGGACGTACGAGACACCATCTGCCTTGGAAAAGGAACGAATATATTAACTTCGAACGCTCCTCCTTAATTTTCTTTAGCGTCCAACTAAGAGCGCTATATCTGTACGAATATGTTCTTATTTGACAGAAATTCATCATAAAAGTGCTACGAATTTTTCGAACAACTCGACGTACACATTCCTACGAGACGTTTCGTTGATCAGACCGATGAGACGAGCGACTGTCACGCATCGTCCGATTATCAACGGCCCTGCTCGTAATCTGGTACGATAGGTTTCGGTTTAGGTTTAGTGCATAACTGATTTTTACATGGACGGACGACTACTGCGCAAGACGTAACCCGAGATACAGGTTGACCGGCAGAGTCTGGCACGCCGTAGTATCGCAATCGCTTTACCGAGGCGTACATCACGGACGTCCAGGCGCTCTGCCCTGAGTTATGCTCGACAATTATACGTATCTACCTGCGCGGTGGGCGTTATTATCATATTATACCGCGTTACCCCTCGTCCACGAACGTCTGCGAGACACGCATGCACATGAATCCAACTCCAGCTGACATTGCAGAGCATCGAGGTCGACGGTTCGCGGTCCGCAACGCGACGATAAACGGTCCTGACGCTCCTCCTTTGTCCCTCCTCTTCTTGCAAGGAGGCACTACTCGAGGAAATCGGAATTGTGGCGTTATCGGGCTTTACTTCCGACTACGAGCGTCTAATTATTTCTAGTATACCGAAAATTAGCCCCTGCGCGATGAAACTTGCCTCGAGGCATCTCTCCAGGTAAAGTCTCGCGCTGGCTGAATTAGGTCTCGTGTCGCCTAGATACGATTAGCAGCTTCGAAGCAACGAACTATCGTTTCGACGATTGTTCGGTGTAGCAGTAGAAGAGAGGAAGAAAACGGTTAAAGGATGGACTAATTGCCAGAAACATAGGTGTCCTAGCAGAGTTTTCCTTTTGAAATTCATTGCAATTTCTTCGTACGATTAACACGCGTGTACAGGAATTAGGTGCTTGAGTCGACCTATCGGTGAAACAGTCGCGGTAAATCACAGTGCACTGCGTGAAAGTTGCCGATTGCGATACGGTATCGCGATATCCAGTCTCGCGCCAGACCTCGTCTAGAGCTAAGCCTCGTCGTATAGTGGCTGGCTTGAAAGGCCGGTGAAAGACCATTGACGAAAGGGGAACGCTGCGAAGTTGTTATCGGTGTAACGCATCGATCGAAAGGTCTCGAAGAAACTGAGTGAAACGGAAGTTGGAAGGCAGAGGTAGCTCGCGACTCGACGGGCATCGATCGGCGTGTGTCCCCCTCGGCGGGTGACCGGGCCTCGAGCCAAAGCTCGTGCGCTCTGTGGGACGGCTGTGAAAAATCCCTGAATTATGATAATGGTGCCGACATAATGCGATCCAATGAGGCAATCAAGGGGTGGCAGTGGCGTCGGCGGCGGTGGCGGCGGTGGTGTTGCAACGGACGTTGGTTGACGATATCGATGGTCGATGCCGACGTCTATGTCTATGCTATGTCTATGTCTATGTCTATGTCGATGTCGATGTCGATACGACGTCGATGTAGATTGGTGTTGGTGTTGGTGTTGGTATCGGTGTCGGTAGCAGTGTCGATGCCGATGCTAGTGTCGATGCCGATACCGACGTTGCGGGGTGACGCGAGTTACGCATCCCGGAATCGTATTAACGTTGCTGGCCACCGAGCCGAGCCGATCCGAACGAGCTCGGCGATCTATGTGTCGGGAACGATACAATACGTGTAGCAGGTATAATTGCCGTCGGTGGGTAGCAGTTGCTCTAGGAGGAGCCGTTCCCATCAATCAGCACCGCTAAACAGTCAAGCGCGAATCACACGCGATCCTACTGTTCGATACTCTAATTGCTCGAACGCGATTTTATATACGTTTTCCGGCCATCTCTGCGCGCCAGCTCGTCCACCGAACGTTCTCGTTCTCTACGTAGTTGAAAAAATCCGATCGGCTTCCACATATATACCTACGTACATACGTGACTGTGCGTCTCTTTTCGAAAAACAAGGGATAACGCGCTGGTTAACCGGTGTGATAATATCGGGAAAAGATGAGCCGCGAAAGAAGCCCGCGACTTATTCGAATCTACCACTCGATAGAGATATGCGCATGCACGCACACGGGCGCGTAGAACGCGCGCGACGCGTACAACACCTACGGTGACGCTCGTTGATGGAACGGGACGCCATGCGGTAGTTATGGGACCACGAGGATGTTAATGACCATAAACAAGCAATCACGGTAATCCGCCATGAGTCACTCGGACTGTCCGGCTGACTACGTTGAGATACGACGTGCCATATGCCCGGCGAAACGGGCTGCAGTTGAATATGCACTACACCCGTCGGACGTACCATGCCAAATCTCTGATATTTCCGTATAAACCGACCAACGTCGAAATAACGAAATTTTTCTGCGCGTTCCTTCGTCTTCTCCTCGCCCGCTTGCGATTCGATCGAACGATCGAAGCGAAGAAAACTGTCTTCCTTACAGAGGTATAGAACAGAGTTGCCTCTTTCTCGTTCGTTCGCGTTTTCTTTGGTTCTAATTTTCGACGTTTGTTTGGCCGTTGGTCGATCGTAGATCACCGGCCGGTCTCCTTGCGCTTAAGAGGAGAAAGGCAAAAATTGCAAGAACCGAAGTCAAGACTGTCGAGTTAGTCACGAGTGATCGAGCGTATGTGCAGCTATACGGACGAAGAGGGGATAAACGAGCGAGCAAGTAAGCAAGCAGACAGGCAGGCAGGCAGGCAGGCAGGCAGGCAGGCAGGCAAGCAAGCTAGCGAGGAAGACCGCGAAAAGTTGGCGATGACGGCGGATGTTATTGGCAGCGAGGCCATTCGTCGCGATGATGGATGCTTGACAGGCGCTCGCTCGCTCGCCAGGCAGTTATAATAAGTAATGGGCTCACTTCCGCTGCCGTCGCTGCCTGAATGCCCGACTGCCTTGCCCGGTTATGCCTCCGATGCCCTGTGAAACCTTCGTGCCTTCGTGCCTTCGTGCTATCGCGTCGTCTCATTCTCTTCCACCTCTTGCTCTTTCTTCGCGATCGTTTCCCGTCCTCTTCTGCCAACGGCCACGCTGGTTTTTCCTCTTTCTTCGTTTCGTGCCGCCCTTCCGTCCGTCCAGCGTGTTCTCTCTTTCGCCTTTTCATTCCCTGGGGCTGTGAGTGAGGAGTCCCGGCCACTCGTCTTCCTACTCTTTCCATCCGACCTCCGCCTCCTCCTCGTAATAACTACAAATCTGTCACGCATTAATTCTCCGTCCGGCATAAATTCGAGCACGGTACAAGCGGAGAAGGAAAAAGTTATCGCGCGGGGGAGGAGGACTGGAACGGGAAACCCGACTCACCCCGTTTCGTCTTCGCCCCGTCCTCTTACTTTCTCTCGCGCGTCAGGAATTCGAGTCGCTACCCTTTCGCCATCGAGCAAGATGAAAGGGACAGAGGAATCGAGAGCAGATAGGAAACGAAGAAATTGCATGAAACTTGAAAGAAACGCGATTTCACGGCCGCAACTAGAGGAAATACGGTCAAAATCTTGTAACCTCTTTACTTTCGCGATTAAATATGGCTATAGCCTTCTACGAGCTATTTTTAATCGAATCGTGTCTTTTGTTGTACCAAAGTTTCTGTATCAAAGTATCCGCTACTTGTGCGATATCGTACACGTAGGAGTTACAGAGCCACGAAGGTTAAGCGACGAACGAAACGGAGCAAAGCAGCAATACGTGGCTAAACACAGATGCGAAACAAATATGTTACGTTCTAAATAATTAGACGATGTATGTACGTATATCGCGAAGACCGAGCGTTTAAAGTCGTGAAAGGATACGGAAGAGAGCTGGACTGGATCAGATAATGCGTTAGCGTGTGTACATACCCTGGTAATCGGGTCGCTGTTTCTGATATCGGTCGCGAGGAAATTAGCCCGGAAAACAATGGCATTACGCAAAGGCAGCGAGACACGCGTTAAAATTTATAAGCCGGAGAAGCCGAGGGCAATCAACGAAATTACGCAAAACCTTAAACAAGTAAAGGATGTCGGCAATTTTTCTCCTGTTTTCAAACGTGACCACGTTCGATCTACGAGGCATGGAAGCATTTTCGACGCTATTAACACGCGAGATTTCTCGTTTCCATCGTATGCCAACGATACTTTTAAAGATCGAAAGTCCCCTCCTCGGTGCAAACTGCAGACACGTTAAGACGCAGAAAATTCGAGCAGTGGGGGTTAAGGTACGCGTTTGAATTTGAATTGTCCGTCGACTGCTTCTCGACTTTCAGATTTTTCACCGTGTTTCTCTGAACGAAGAAGCGCGCGGTCGCGTGGAAAGAAATCGACGAACGTGAGATGGAATCATCCGCCTAATGGGCGCGTTACAAATAGCGGTACGGTTAGGTTAAGCAACGAAACCGCCGGCGCCGATGAAAAGGGTAACGAGAGAGCGAGAGAGCGAGAGAGCGAGAGAGGGAAGGAATAGGGAAGACGATGGTGTTTGCAAACAGTGGAAGCGAAGCGATAGAAGCGAATGAGACGGAGAGGGTTACATCAACGGCTGTGACAAATAACTCTCCTTCAACGGGGGTCTGCGTCATTTAATTTTCCTTAGCCCCAGCGTCGAAATCGATGATCTCCTCTCTCGACTATCTCACCGAAGACGAATGAGATGACTTAGACGGCGTTTCACCACCTTGCCGGAAGGATGCAGGGTAGCCTGGCAAATCGATCGATCGGATACCAATTATTCGTGGAAAATTAACCTTCTGCGCTGGATGCGATCCATCGTTGGCGAGTTAACGTTCGCGGCGATAGAGAGGAGCGCGCGATACGAAACGACGCGTGTCATCGTAGCAGACGCCGTTTGCTCGATCGAGGGATCGCCGAGATCCAAGTGGAAAATAACGATAGACGCGAAAGTTGGAAAAGCGGTAAACCGGGAAAGAAAAGTCCGATTCGGGGATGGCTGTGAATGAATACGCAGGACTATCGGTACCGTTCGGACGATTCTCTCGACATTTACAGCCTTCAATTCGCCCTTCCGAGAAGGCGGCGATGGTGGGCGAGCCAGGAATGTTAATTAAAGCCGTTCGCTCCACGATCTCGCGCTTCGACTAATTAGTCGCGCACAATGCCATCGTGAACGGCGATAGAAGAGAGGCCGTGTAAACGAGCAGGAGCGAGACACGGCCGAGGGAAGGTCGTAGCCGGTCACGGAAAGGCGCGGTAAGTGGCGGACGGAGGGCGGTGTCGAAAGGTGGGAGGATGGGAGCGGAGAAACGGGCAACGGGCAACGTGCAACGGGCAACGGGCAACGGGCAACGGGCAACGGGCAACGGGGTAACGGGCAACAGGGAAGAGAGAAAGAAAGGGGATGTGACGTCGGTGGTGGTGTGTGGCTGTGGCGATGGTACGGAGGCGCGGCTGAAGGTAACGAGGCAGGGTGGAGGGAACTGTGTCGGTGGCAGCCGGAGATCACTTCACTCGGAAGCGATGTCCAGGATCTCTCGTTCAAAGAAGCCCGGCGAATGTCAAACCAGTGCCGCTCTCGCATTCACCGTCGTTCCGTTCCGAAAGAAGAATGCCAATTTGCCGAAAGCCCTCTTCGCGGTGGCGAACGTCGTGCGTCGGAATGGAAATTCTGAAGCGAGCGGCTGGAATTCCGGCGAGGGACGCTAGTACTCCGCAAACGATCGATGCTTCCGACATGTTCGACGAAGCTTTCCGACTCGTTCGTTAAGAAGGACCGGTCCCAACCGGTCCTTCCTTTTTCTCCTACCCCAGCCTCCGCTATTCTAGCTCACGTCAAGGGAAATTTCATCGTCATCGCGGTATCGACGCGTTCCGCTCCAGATATCCGCTTCGGATCCCTCTTTCTCTTTCTCGCTTTCTCTCTGTCGCAGTTTACAACGTCCCAGAGGTTTGGTCCGCGGATTACGAGCCCGCACCACCGACCAACAGAGACCGCAGAGGACGTCCGACGCCGGAGTTAAGACGATCGTAACCGACAGCGAGGATCCCCTCTCTCCCCACCGGCAGACTTTCCCACGAAATCCGGCGGAAACGACGCTCGTAGGAAAATTCGTATATCGGGGCGACACGAGGCCAGGCGACGCGACGCAACGCGACGGGACTCGCGAATACTACGCGGCCGAGGGGATAATACGGTTAAAGAGGAAGAAGGAAAGAGGAAGAAGCATTCGTAGCGGGGGACCTCATCCAAAGTTACGAATCGCAATTCTTCCATGGCCGTGGTTCCGATTCTGTAAAGTTATGTTATGGCGCAAAGTAAGCGGGATTTATCAAGAAAGTTGGTATAACTTCGCTACGACTATTGATGCAATGAAACGATTGGCTCCGCCTCATTTACCACCCTCAACCCGACCGCTCCTCTCCTCTTCCACGCCAATTCTCCACGGCTCGGGCAAAGGTAATCCTTGTTGTCGTTACCCCTTTACCTTGGAGATTCGAACGACTTCGTACTTTCGTCGATTCGTATTCTATTCGACGAACAGCCAAGCACGTCTAAGCGATCGAGTTCCGGACGATCGCGAGTCAGGCTGGTGTCTTAGTTCTTATCACTTGTCTCATATACCGAGCAAAGATGTTTCTTCTACTCGTAGCGCACGACAGGCGTATATGTATATACGTACGTATATATAGTTGAAATTTTTCTCAAATTATAGAAATGTAGTTAGGCTAGTCGTATCTCAGCGAACTATACTAACGAAATTTCAAAACGTTTTACGTAATACAGACGATATATTCGTAAGCAGTAATTGCTTTAGATATTTTCACGAGTCACTGTATTACTTTTCCGCTAATTCTAAGAAATTCTCAGCAGTTATGAAAGCTGAAAGAGAGAGAGAGAGAGAGAGAGAGAGAGAGAGAGAGACGAGACGAGACGAGACGCGAATACAGCTTGGTGCGCTTATCAAAGGCAAAGCGGATACGGAGGAGAAATCGGGCAGAGGAGGGCAGGAGAGAAATCGTAGGTTTATCTGAAAATATTATGACCGTGTCGTCCCTGTTCTCGGTGCAAGGTGGCCGCCGGTTTTGATACGTCCCTAGCGTAGCGTAGACTCGTGTACGGTCGTATAGCCAAAGATATATGAACAGGATTGCAATCATGTCCGTGTTACCCGGGAGTGTCCTGTTGGGATAATATAAATATTGTACACTCGTCGTCGTCGACGTCGTAGTTCTCGGTGGTAGAGGCTAACCCGAGAGATAGATCGAGGGACGAACGAGAACGTCGAACAGGTAGACAAAATGGTTATAAAGAGAAGGAGGAGAAGAAGAAGAAGAGGTAAACGAAAAAAACAGGATGTTGGACGTACAGGCAAGTACTAAGATATAGAAATAAAATGGATTCACCTGTGGGACGAGTGGCGATCCTACGTCTCTTGGAATATCAGCCGATATCCTTGGCCATTGGGCGCGATATTTACAAGGACAGCGTTCGCAAAGAGTTGGTCTTAAGAAAGGGGAAACTTTCGTCTGGCTTGGTCGATCGGTGTCGCGACGAAGCGAATCGAACTTGAAACCGAGATCGCGAGCTAATCCTCGAGAGCAACAGCGAGGGTCGGAAGGGTAGAGGATGAAAAGTCGCGAGCAGGAGAGTGGATAGATGGGGAGAGAGGAAAGTATAGCGGTTGGTATCTGGTGTAGATGGTACGCGGCAGAGAACGGGAAAACCGTACTGGTCAGATAAGATTGCGAAACCAGTGTTCCGGTCCCCAGTGTCCTTTAGCTCCTGGCTTCGGTAAGGAAGATAGCGTTAGCCGACTGCGGAAACGGATTCGGACCCGGTAAACGGAGTTACGTAGCGGCCGTGCTCGTTTCTTCTGATTTTTAGTCAACGATCGCGATAGGTTCGTCTTAGATTTCAGCGTGTACGCTGCACGTCCGCTCGTACTTGCAGCGAAATGGGTCGCGTGCGTTGCGTAACTGTGTGTCCGTTGTGTGCGCACGTTGTGTGTGTGCGTGCGTGCGTGCGTGTGTATGTGTGTGTATGTGTGTGGGTCAAAAGAAATAAAAGAATCGACGCAGAAGGGGTAAGACGGAGCGAGCGCGAGTAAGCCAGCTAAGCAAGCTCCGTGATGTACTGGCAGGAAAAACTTTCCTAATACCGTCGTCCGTACGGGATTACGCCGGAGATTGAAACGTATATATGTATTTACGAACGTAACCATGCCTCCCGAGAGTACGACAAGCTCACTCGAATCCGTTTCCCTTCCTCTTTTTCCTCCTCTTCCTTTTTCGTTTCGCTCGTGTGTCTCACGCACCGCCGCCGCTTACGCTTTACTCGTCTTGTTCTGCCTCGTTGTCTCGTTTCGGAGTGTCCTTCCGTTTTTAACCCTTTCGTTATTCCTTCCCCTCTCTCCTTCTCTCTCTCTCTCTCTATTTACACGATGTTCCGGAAAGTTTGCGCGAAACTTGGGAAGCGTGTAGCGTTCGTCAAAACGGAGAAAAAAGTCTTAATAAACGTGGGTCCAAACATGATTAACTTGGAAGTCGTAAGACGTTTTCAAGCGAGTGAGCCCGTAACAGGATAAGAGACTTTATTTCCCGTCTATCTACGATTCATCGATGCAAGACGAAGCGAACATCGTACGGACTAACGAACGTAATTTACCGAAGCCGTTCCAACGTACTCGTTATATTTTTCCGAAAATTATTGGAAAATTGACGTTTCGTTGGCTAACGAGCGACTCGAAACGGCCTTCCGCGGCACTCGGAATTCCTCTGAGATGTCTTACCGCGACTCGAGGCACTTTCTCCCTCGAAAGCAACCCTCGGTCGAATCGTCGGTTTCGCGGCACCCTCGATGTCGCTTACTTTACCCTTCTACCTACGTTCGCCGCTCGGGCCGCGTTACAAGGGGCCAGTATTTATGCACATTGTTGACTGGCACGTGGATTTATGTACGTCCGTTGTATTATGCGTTCTGTCGTCCACCGTGTAAAACCGGTATGCCTGGTACCGTCGTCTCGACTACGCACGCAACACGTATTTCGGATTAACGTCTCCGCGTTTACCCAGAGACGGCGAAAATTCGGTTGGTTTTCGGAAGAAGCTCGGGTTAGTCACGACACGCGTGCTGGCCTCGCGATTCGCGGATTCACCGTGCAAACGTTCAACGTTTAGCGTATGGTCCGGAGGGCTGGACATGCCGGTTAGATACGCGGCCGAAACGTCGACGAGACGGCGCGGTTGTTTGCGAGTCCTCCTTAGAACATAGCACGGTACAAAGCTAACTGCCGACCGGTATTCTCCGGCTGACGTGACCCCCGGCGGCGCGAGCATTGTGCCGGTGTTTTCGACCACCGGCTCCGCCGCAAACACCGTCTTACCTCGTCCCACTCGACTCGTCCCACCGCGTGGAATCGACCTCGACCGCGTGGACGGGACAGCGAGGAAGCCTTCTTGCTCGTTCCCCTCGTTCCTTCGAGCCGAGGGAATCTAACCCCTTCGGGCTACCCTCCCAGCTAACCTTCCCAGCAACGTCCAACGTTTCTGTCACTTCCGAGCGTCCGTCTTGCGCTTCCCCAGCTCCGTCATCACCGGCAGCGCTCCTCCTGCAACGCAAAGAGAAAGATCTCGCCACGGTTGCGTCGTTTCGCGTCGTCAAGGTTTCGTTTTAATTATATAGAATTGCGTATATATTACATCGTCCCAAAAGTTTTATTTCATTTTAAAATTATTCACGATCGATTATCTTCTACCAAGATAAAGACCAAGATGCATCGTTGTAAAAGACACGTTCGTAGAAGAAAGACGCTTCCGGAAAGATACTTTGTCGACTTCGATAGTCTTGAATCGTACTGGCTCGCGCAAGTGTTTCTCGTGTTTAAAGTCCGTTAGTACGACGACGGTTAGTAGCGTAGGAATACAAAACCGAAGATCGATAACGATTACGCGAACCCTCGAAGGATTCGCGTAATTGCCTGCCTTCGAAGGTGATAAAGGCACAGTGGCGAGGGGTGAAATTTTGCTAAAGCAATTTACGCTTCGTATATACCTAATAACCGAGAAGAAGATTTCCATGAAAACCTATTTGTTGAAACTCCGAACCCGCGGCACTTGGATTCTCTAAACTCTGCCGAACCTCGCTACCCTTACACGCGGTATGCGTGCCGTAAGAAACAGAAATCTCTTTAATCTTTGGACAAAATTATCCTTTCAGAAATCAATGACGGAGGATCGGAGGATCTAGCCGCGAAGAAGAGTGGAAAGGCTGAAGTTGGTGGTGGGAAGGCTGAAGCCGATGCAGTGACGGTAGCAACGATGGCGGTATATCGGTTGGCGGGACGGCGTTACCATCGGAGGGATTTTAGTGTCTCGGGGAGTAATAACGTCTCGGGGTGTAGATTATACGGTGTCCGGCCAGGAACGGGCGAGTGCCCAGTTGGGTCCTCCGATGATGCAAGGTCCCCCGGTGCCACCCCCGTCCGGACATATATTAGCATTCTAACCAACCATTATTATATGCCTGGTGAGCCGCGTTGGGCCGAGAGTACCACCAACGCCCATGTTGCGTACTTGGACCAAGTTTACCAACAATTCACCGGGGCTCGCGCTCTATAATGGCCCCACGGCTGCTTAATTTATCGCGGTCGTAATTAATAGCTTTGTAATTTTCATACAGGCGTACACGGGCCGCGTCGCGGAATTTATGGATACGTTTTCGCTCGCGATTATCGATTCCGTGCGGTGGTCGACGATAGTCGCGCCGCGCGCTAATCTCCGATGTATTCTTCCGTAACGCGACGCGATATTTCTGCGCGCCGCTTCTCCGGCCGGCCGACTTTGCGTTTGCGCTTGCTGTCGTTCCGGTGCCGGTTTCGTTCGCCGGCTTCGCGTTCGCGCTCTTCGCGTCTCCCGATTCGCCGACTTTTTTCACCTCGCTCGAGCCACGTCGAATCGCATCCTCGTCACCGGCGAACGTTTACGCGTCGTCATTTTCCGCACGAGCGGACGATATCAATTATTAAATATCCCTTTCGTCTTGTAAGTAGTTCCTTCTTTACGACGCTTAAATATAAAATAAGTAGACGGGTGCAACGGTAAGGTGCTCGCCACGATACCTGGCTGACTTGTGGCTCCATTAGCGCCCCCGGCTGCTAACGTATAGCATAATAAGAGTTTATGTGTCAGGTTGATGCGCCAGAAGTCTACCAGACAAACTCCGCCCGCGCGGCATAGAAACCGTTATATTTTCATTAGACCGCCGAGCCCGTAACGAAGGGTGCCTTCGATGAACTCGAAAGAATAGCCAACCGCTTCTAAGTCTTCCCAGTAAGACTAACCAGCTACGTTCCAGCTTCTTCTCCGTCTTTTTTCTTTTTTTCTTTTTTTTTTCGTTGAACGTCGCAGAAGGTTCGTTGGTGCGTTAACCAGAAAGCTGGACGAGAACCGAAAGGCTGTAAACGCGTAGGGTGTGGGCGTTGTACGGGAGACAGAAGGAAGGACGAGAAGAGATAGAGAAAGAAGGGAACAAGGACAAGGGATAGTAAGTGTAACGCGGCATACTCGTCCATACGCAGTCGAGCGGGCGAAGCATTATGCAATCTTGGGGTAAACTTGGCACTTAAAGGGGACGGGGAGTTAATGCAAGGTTGTCAGGCGAGGCAAAGTGTGTGGCGAGGCGAGGCGAGGCGAGGCGAGGCGAGGCGAGGCGAGGCGAGGCGATGCGAGGCAAGTAGAAAGACGATGGCAGGATGCGATGGGCGGTGGACTACGGTTCGAAGTCCCTTGGTCGGGTGGTGGCGGGTGGGTGGCTAGTTGGGGCTTGTAAACGTCCAGATGGCCGGTGCGAGGGCGAGTTCACAGCCCTCCTTCCGCGATCCCTGCATTTCCCTCCTCGTTCGACTGCTTTAGGTTCGAAGGTACGCGAACGCGCCACGATAGCCCCTTCACTATAGACACCATAGTTGCGGCTGGTTGGCCGTCACCTCTGCGTCGACGCTCCCTTGTCTCTTCGACTGATTCAATTTGCCTGCCGCGTGGCTGTTTAATTACTGGCCGGAGAGTGGACCATGGTCGCGAGCAGGAGGGAACATCGGTGGAAAGGAGACGGGTGCGCTCGCGCGCGAAACAGTATTCCGAGCGAAGGAGCGAGCGAGCGAGCTCGGCGTGCGGACGAGAGCGAGCAAGAGGCGTGGAAACGCGAGGCGGACGCCACAGCACCGAAGAAGAGAGACGACAAGACGGAGAAGCGGAATATCCGCTGGAAACCGACACACCATCGGCATCCCCGTTTATCGTTGTGTTGGTGCCGGCGGTTCCGTTGCCACTAAGACACTAACGGAATAACGGCGCTCGCCGGTGCAGATTGTTGTTGATGCTAAAGTAACGGGCAGCCCTGAGGGGTCGCCGCAACGGAGCACACGGGGAGAAAGAGCCGGATACACGACGAGAAAGCTGACCAGTGGGGGATCGAGAAGAGGCTGGGTCAACCCTGCGACGTGTCTTGCAAACCGAACAACTGTCCTGCACCCTTTCACCCTTTCACCCTTTTCGCTCTCGCGCCGCTCTTGCACCACTTTTCCCACCTTTCTCCGGCATTCCTACATCTCTCCCTCCTACCTTCTTCTTCCTATCTTTGTGCTCGCCACTACACTCCTCCTTTGCCACGTACGTACGTGCACGTACACGCACGCACACGCACGCACACGCACGCACACGACCTGCGATCATCCCTGCCGCCCTCAGTTTGCATTCGTATTCGTGTTCGTATTCGTATTCGTATTCGTATTCGCATTCGCATTCGCATTCGCATCCACGCGCTCTCTTCTTTCGTGTTCCTCCAGTCGACGATGTCCACCGGCTTTACGCTCGGTTTGGAATACGATTTTACTGCTATCCGATAAAGAAACGGTCGTGGATTCGCTGGAACGTCGTGATCGGTTCGCCATACGAGTAGATCGAACGGACGAGCGAGACTACTCGTCTTTTACGGTTACGTGTCTCTGCGCGTTTTCTCTTTGGTTTTTGCACGGGCTGTCGTCACTCCTTCTTGTTTACTCCTTTCATTTCGACTCGAAAGGATGAAAAGTAGATGTTAGGCGAATGATAAGGTGCGGTTCACCTCGTGGATTCGATCGCGATTAAGGGAGCGCGACCGAGGCAGGTGCACATCGGCCAAAAGGAAAAATTCTCGTTGCTCTAGGTGGGTCGTTGGTTGTCGCGTGGTGGTACGAGGCAGAGAATACGGTTGCGGTTGCATCGTCCACACGCATACGAACGCCGGGTTTATAAGGTAGTGCGCGCACGTGTAGCCGCCGGTGATGACGAAGGCGCGGTAGTGTTGGTTGTTTGCAAGGGGGAGCTGCTTCGTTCGCTGCTCGACACTCGACTCTCGACGCTCGGCAATAAAGTGTGCCTCGACGAGCAAGCTCACGTGTTCGCGTTTAGCATTTATCGAAACTCCGTGCGCGGGAGATCGTAACTCGAAAGTGCAGGCCTGCCTGCGTGTCATGCAGATAGGTTTAAAAGCAGAACGTGCCGTATTTACAAATGCGAGTTTCGCTTTCTTCCTCTTCGCCCCCTTCATTCACGTGGCTCTCCTCGTTGCACTCGAACAGCAACAGGAAAGATACGAGCGAGAGGGAATCGAGTCGGCTTTCGCGGCGATACCGTTGTTCGCCAATTCGGCAAGATTGCTTTTTCCACGACGCCTCTTCTCTCCTGTAACACACGTAAAACGCGAACGATCGTTCGCACGAACGAAAGAAACCGCGCCAGACTCGTGGCTCGTATGTACCGCCACGTTCCATCACGGAGGGTGGGTCAGTGTTGGTTTGCAGATCGGATACATCGATCTCGTCGGTGGCTGCTACGTGGAAATTTCGTAGCTCAGCTTCTCGAATGGCTACGATAGTTAAAAATTCGCTAACAAATTTCGGTATGTCGAAGATAAACGAGGAGAGAAGAAAAGTAATTATTTTAACCTGTTGTTTGCAGTAACTTCCAACAACAACAACAAAAAAAGAAAAAAAAAACAGTAACTCGCTAGAAATATTTAATCTCGGAAAGATTACAAGTTAGAATCAAGTTGTCAGTCTTGATAAAGTTTCGCTATCATTCGAGTAACAAGTTCCGTAATGGAATAAACACCCACGAATGAATTTTAAAGAATATACAGTTGCTACAAAAGGTATCTACGCACGATTGTCTTCGTTATATCATGACGTTGGCGTACTGATCGATTCATTTAAAATACGTTCAATTTCGACAATATCGTCATGGTAGTAAGTACCTGCGCGTAAGCAGAAAAATTTGGTACCGCGATACGTACCTGGCACGATAAACCGCGATGCGATAGATAATAATCGGAAATTTTACTTTCATTTCGTCGCAACGTTTGCCGCAATTTCCCAGCGAGCGAAGTTTCCAACTTGTCACCCCTGACCTGTTCGTTCTTTTGTTTTAGGCGCTGGATGTCGTTAGTAGCCGGAGGAGCAGGAGAATGGGGCAGACGGCGCGGAGAGAACGGCAAATAAGAAAGAAGAAAGAAAGGGAATAAAGACAGAGGAGGAAGACCGCAAGAGCGGCCTCTCGTCTACGTCAGCGAGAGTTCTGGCTGCCTTAATGGAGACACGTTCACGCGAGCTGCCTCTTACGGCGGCAAAGCCGATTTATCTGCGCCCACGATCCCTTCTCCCTTCTCCCTTCTCGGTTCGCAGTTCTCCTCTCGGTTGCCTCTCGGCCCTCCGCACGCTGCTCTTCCTCGAGCATCTTTCTTCGTTCGGCCCTCGCGCATTTGTTACTCCCTTCTCGCTTGGACGCGTTCCGCCGGCCCTCCAACCCGTTTACAAAGAGGATCGTGTCTTACATGGGGATATTTCACTTTCCCCTGTTGTGCGGGGCGGAGAAGTCGAAGAGTCGCCGGTACGCGCGCCTTCCGTGAGCAACAGAGGGTTGGCGAGGGAAGGGTGGGACGCGCGCGAGCAACAACTCGGGGAAAAAACTGGAAAAAAGTATCCTCGAACGTCCGCAGTGCCGGAAGTGACGCGTTGCCAGCTTCTTATCGCGATCGGTACGCGCTACCGGCTCTGGCGCAGCGTACACTCGCGACGATTAATTTTTGGTCGCGAGATTGGGGGTGGTCGGGAAGAAGAGGACGAAGGACGGGGCCAAGACGAGAGAAAAAAAGTGAGATATCTGGCGGCTCGAAGAGTGGCCGAGGCTGGAGCGTAAAGAAGGTTCCGGCTCGAGATAAGACCGAACGATATATCGAATCGAAATCGGATCGTAGATCACCAGGGATTCTCCATCGGGCTACGACGAGGGTGGTGGACGACATCGGCGAACTTTGGAGGGCGCGACGTTGACCGTCTCGTACGGTCGAATCTATGTAGCTCGAGAGAATGGTGCGCGAAGAGAAATTGGAAAGGAGCGAGGAAGACGTTGGCGGCGCAAGGAGGGACGCGCGTTCTTCTCGCGAGATACGTACGAGCCGCAAGGGGCAAAAGCGGTCGAAGAGGAGAAGGGTGACGGAGGGAAGGGTGGCTGGAAAAAGAAGCAGAGGAAGAAGGAGGTGAAGGAGGTGAAGGAGGTGAAGGAGGAGGAGGAGGAGGAGGAGGAGAAGAAGAAGAAGAAGAAGGGAGTGACGAATGCGGTAAACCGTAGAACCGGAACGGCGGAGTTTGCCCAGGAGGCAATGAAGCACGTCAAGGGGATGATGGACGTCTCCGCATAAACCTGACGAGTGACTCGTGGCGCCTTCAGGAACGACTCTGAGGAGCCCCCTACATCACTTTTATTACGGCCGTCCTCATTTTCATATCTCGTAAAACCTCCGGGGCTCTGCTCTTCTCGTCCGCGGACGTGCTTGATATACGTATAATCCACGATCCGACTCGCGTGGCGAAATTATCAGTCTCCCCACTTGTTCCGCCCTTCCGGCCCGACGATCTCGCCCACCACGGCAAACTCTTTTCTTCGCGAACGCGAGGCAATGGAGACGAATCGTCGGTTTCGACGACCGCGACCGCGACCGCGACCGCGACTGCGTCTCTGCGTCTCCTGGCGTTCTATTCTCGGCCACGCCGTCCGAAACTTTAGCCATCGGCTAAACGCGTCCGTCCGTCTTTTCCACGCTCTTATTCGTACGTCCTGAGCACGGCAAGGGGTTTCTCTCAGTCACCGGCAACAGGACTGTGTCGTGAGTGCCGGTACGCTGCCGGCGACAGTGAATGACTGCGCTGCACGTGACACGAGACTGACAGGTTTATGCGAGCGCGTGTGTGGGAACATAAAAGGGAACACGTAGCTAGCTGCATGCCTGCCTGGTTGCCTGGCTGCTTGCTTGCTTGCTGGCTTGCTTGCTTGCTTGCCCGCCTGCCCGCCTGCCCGCCTGCCGGTTTGCCCGTGATGTACGTCTGTTTGTGTAAGTGACACGAAGCGAGTGAGTGACGTGTCTCTCTCTCCGTGGCAGGGCCTTGCCTGTCCCCTTTCCATCGCCCTTCATCCCCCAACCTATGTCCTTGTCCTTTCGATTTCGCCCGGTTACGTCTCCGAGATCGCCGCCGCGACTCTCCGTTACCCTCGATTATCCATTTTTCGCGCTCGTTCGATTTTCTCTCTCTCTCTCTCTCTCTCTCGTTACCGGTTTGAGAGCGATAAATTAACGCGAAAAGGCAAAGGATAGGGAGACGGACAGGGAGGGTGTGTGTGTGTGAGAGAGAGAGAGAGAGAGAGAGAGAGAGAGAGAGGAAACGAGATATTTCAAGGGTCTGAAATTTACGCTACAGCAACCAGCGACCTTTCCTTTACTTCCATCTAATTCAAAACTATAAATCGAGGGCGTCTGTTGTATGTATGATGGCGGGCTGGCGCAAACCTGCGAGCTCGTGGAACGAACGAGTGGCAGGGGAAAAGAGAGGGCGAAGAGATTCGTGGAAAGATGAAACGAGAACACACGCGAAAGAGAAGGTCCGAGAGGCAGAGGGGAGAGGGAAAGAGAAGGAGCTAGAGCAAGTGGGGTAGAGGGTAAAGGAGGGTGGATGGAGGGAGACTGCAGAGCCAGAGTAACGTAACAGATGCTGCACAATAAACACCTCCCGTCACTTCGCTCCATAAATCGCGCGGCGGGCTCCTAGAAGAAACATTCAACCTCCATCTACTCCTCATCCTCTTTTCGAACTCAGCCACCATACCAACGCTTCTCGTGGAACGCGCCAGCGCGTCCTGAAGTGTCCGTCTACGGACGACACAAGGCCGCCGCGCGCTGATCTTTTCCAGGATCGAGCGGTAATCGAGTTTGCGACGCGCTCACGCGTCTATCGTTTATCCTTGCGCGATCCTTGCGCGTATATGCGACACGGTCCGAAGCGGTTGCACGGGGCCGTGAAAGCGAATTTCGTTCTGTCGTTCGAAGAGCATCGACACGCGCAGATACTAAGCGGTGGCGGTTCGTCCGAGTCGAATGGAATCGCGTCCCCTGTTTCGCGCGATTATTCCGACTGTTGGAGAAGGTGGACGAGCAACGCGTCGTGCGAGGCATCGTGGTCGGCGAAAGGCCAGAGTGTCCGAGGGGGCGGCAGACATGGGATGGGGTGGTATGGTGGACGAGGGCACGAGAAGTGGAAGGAGGAGGTGGATAGGAGACGGAGGTTAGGGGCAACCGTGGCCGCGCGCGGCCGTATTGATCTTATCCCCCGACATGAGAAATGCCCGCCGGTTTAATAAACTCCCGGGACTTATGAAGCACGTCAGGGTGATTCACGGCCGCCTCATTGAGTCGTATTTATACAACCGCGACTGATAGATTTATGGAGGACAGCGCAGCGTGGTCCCTCCTGCCCCCTGCCATCCTGCCCCACTACCCGCTCCACTCCACCACCACCACCCCCTCCCCGAACCGTCTATGTAACAGTCTGTCCATCGGCACCATCGTTTCCTCCGATTGCCTCCTCCGCCACCACCCACCGCTGCCTCTGTCTCGTTCCACTTCTTCGTCGTTTCTTTTTCCAGCTGGCCGATACCGTATTCCGCGGGAAACGCGTAATCGCCACCTCAACCGCGCTTCGCGTCTCGCACGCGCGACTAGATACGTTGGATTCGTTAAAGAAGTATTAGATACGTTAGGCGTAACTGTGCACGTACATAGTTGCGCTATATGGCTCGCTAGGATGTGGTGAAGCAGAAGGACACGAAGTACGAGAGGAAGCAAGGAAGCAAGGAAGCAAGGAAGGAAGGAAGGAAGGAAGGAAGGAAAGGTTGTGGACGGGAGCAGAAGCAGAAGGAGCGGAAGGAGATAGAGAAGGGGCGGGTGGTCGTTCGACGGGCATGGTGGACCATCCATGGATGTCAGGAGGGGTCCATGGCGTCACACACGCACCTCGACTCGCCATCGGCCAAGAGCAAGCAGCCTTATAAAGTAGCCGGGCTACGATTTAATCCGAAATTTATTTCCTCCATTAGTAAGAGCTTGTCTCGGAGCCTCGAGCGTGAGCGAGAGGCTGACGAGGACGACGATGCCTTTCCATCTCTCCACCGTCCTTTTCGCTTCTTACCTGTCTCTCCTCTCCTCTCCTCCTCCCCCTCGCTCCGTCTTTCTTTTTCTCTCTCCGTCGTTTCTCACTCTCCGCCTTTCCGCTCTCCCATCTCGCGGGGCCATCGGAATGTTCGTTGGTGCATCGGTGCATCTTAAGTATACCACTACATTATGACTCCTATATCGCCATCTTTATTATATCCGCGATTCACCGGTGTTGGCGCGATCGCGGTTCGACCCAAGTTTCTTCCTCTCGCGCCTTCTTCTCTCTTCTTCCTCCGTTTCCTCCGATTCGCTTTGTCTTTCTTCTATTCTCCGTAGTCGACGTGCCTTCCTCTCGCTCGTCCCGAATATACAGGGCCCTCGATCGTGTCGGGTGGTCTCGCGATTCGTACGTTCGACGGCACCGTGGCGTAGATCGTAGAGGACGACGCGATTCGTTCGATGTGGGCCGCGGTCCTTCCCAACAAATTGCCTTTCTTCTTCTTCTTCTTCTTCTCCTTCTTCTTCTCCTCCTTGCTTCAACGTCGTCGGTAAGACGGGTATGGTAGGTAGAGAGGTTACGCGACCAGATCTCCAAGGGTGGGAGGTTGACGTCTCAGTCAGCCAGAAAGGCAGATGGTGGACCCGCGTGCGTTGATAGCCACCTAAGATTTCTCGTTCCGTACCGACGCGAGCATTCGAAAATTTCAACGTTGGTCGGCCCTAGCCTCTGTCGGATTGATCGAGTTGCTTGGATTTAATCGTCCAGCAAGGCTATGCTTCCCGTGAATGCTTGTTCCGACCAAGTATCGTTCCGATAAACTCGATACGTCACGGCGGTCAGGCACCTATCTAAATTCTTACGAGTGTACGCATGTTGGTCCCCGGATGAAGCGGTTGTCGAAACGGCAGTTCGTCGAAACACGCGTTCGCCGTAAACTGGCTCGAACAGGAAGAAAGTGTGGAAACCTAGAAGCGTATGTCGAGTGAAGGAAATGAGGGATTCGTAACGGTACCGATGGTATCGATTTTCCTGAATTCGAGTCGCCTGACTTCGCGCAACTCGTGTAATCCGAACGAGCTTTTTGGATCTCGAGAATGGGCCGTTATAAATGCAAAAGAAAAATGTTCGGGCAACAAGTGGGTGGTGATCGGAGGACCTTATTTCGCGCGAAGTCTGTGGAACGATGCGCGCGTGGTAATAGAACTTTGTCGACGCGAATGCGTCCCGTACGAAAGTAATATGCGCGACCAACGTGGCATCGAGCGTCGTGCAAAAAGATCTCCGGATAAGGTTGGGAATCGCGATTTTTTTTTTTTTTTTTTTTTTTTTTTCGTTGGAGACGCTGGGACGAAAGCTGTGACGATGATCGAGATTCTAATCGAGAGCCCTTCGTCGCGACGTTGCATTCTCTCGTTCGCGAAAATCGTATACCGCGCGCCAGCGGCGAATGCCATTTCCACTCTCGGACGATTGCGAAGGACTCTTATAGTTGCTTGTCGAGCCAACAGATGGCGCGGACGGTCTCAAGGTGACCGGTCGAGAGCTACCAAAAACGAAATTCAAACGAATTTTTACGGAGAAGCGATGGGCTCGGCCGCGTTCGACGATTCGAAGCAACGGAATATCGTGTGATAATAGAGTACCGTGATCGCTAACTTTCCTCGCTGTCCGATGAACGATGCGATTCTTTATCTAGATGGATTTACATTTCTTCCTAAGATATACCTTTCGAGCTTGAAGTTTAAGTCTATGATAATTAGTCGTCGTCGAGCAGCCCAAGAACGAAACCAGAGAATAAACAATGTACGATACGGATTGCCCTTAGCGACACGTAGGACTTGCATTATCGTAAAATCGACAGGAAAATCAAGAACAAATCTGGTATCGAAATAAGATAAAAAAAGGGAATAATTTAGAATCCATATAACGAACCACGCAAACGTTGTAACCAAATGAAACGATTACGCGAAACAAAGATCGAATCGGAATTTACGAACCGAGATCGATGTCACAATTACTCCCAACTTCTAGAAATCGCGTTTCATAAGAAAAGCTGGACAAAGAATGGCACTTCTTACAAATTTCGTAACATTTGCTGCTCTGAAAGACCGTGAGCCTTGGACCGTCGTCGACCAGCGTCGTTCGGAACGTCCGCCCCGAGAGAAAGATTTCTCTTTAGTTGGAATTTTCACGGCTCGCCCTACGTTTGATCGCCGATTCCTGTGTCTGACCGCTCTGCATATGCCGGTAAACGAGCGAAGCGATGTGCTGGAAATCTAGCTCCCGCGTGTAACACTTACGGCACCCTGTGGACCCGGTTGCCCGTGCTCGCGACTATGGACTACCGTTCGGGAATCTACGCGTCTACGCGAGGCTGCGAATACGCTCGTACGCGATCTATGGTCGCGTGTATAGCTACGTACGCAGCTACGTATACCAAGCGTCGGAATAGTGTGCGCGCGATGGTCACTTGCCATAAATCAGATTCCCGTGAGATAGCAGGCTAGCTGCTTCACTCCGTTGAGTTTTATCGGGCGTACCGGCGCCGCGTGCTAATTAAACTGACGTGAAATAATCGCGGCTGTTTCACGATTGATCGTTGATCGAGGTCGTCCAAGTACCGACGAACATGCTCCTTCTCCCATACGTCGTTGGGAAACAAAACGTGCTTGATCGCCTGTTCGCGTTTCCTTCTTTCTCTTACTCCTTTCACCTGGTTCGAAACGACGCTGCAACGAGTCTATGATTTTGGTACGGTAGAGCCTGGTCGATCGGCATTTCGTAAATAAGAACAAACGAATGTTCGTCCACGGCTGTACGAGCTCGTAGCCGAGTCTCTGCTAAGGCTATAGTTACAGCGAACGTAGATCTCGACGAAGCGGGAAAGAGTTGCCGCGATAAAGAGGCAGCCCCAATTTCTGGTAATTGGTTCGTAAACCGACAAATATTAGCCGGATATCGATACGATCGGAATGGCTTTTCCAAACGCGCTACGAACTCGTACCGACATAATATTCGTAGCAACGAGCTTTTACTTTTTTCCGATATAAAACGTCTACCTCTTTTTCCCTGCCGATTTACAAGTACAATTTAAATAAGGCAACTTTACGTTCCTCCTTATTACAATGGCCGTGTCAGCTGTCGTTCTCGTATTCGCGCAAAGTTTAATTAAATGTTCAAGTACCTTTGTGCGCCACTGTATGTAATGGCAAACGGACGTAATTGCGTAGTGAACAAGATGGATGTGTAATTCGTGGGACGCGAACCGCGGCGTGCGATTCGTGCTTGGGACGCATTCCTCGGTCGTACGTCCACCCACGAGACCGACTCGCGTTTTACGTTTGGCGCGAGCTCTCGGTTAAGTAGCGTGGTCCGAGGTCGCGGGGTTTGGACGTTCGCCGCGTCGTCGATTGCTTGGAGACGCGCTGTTGCAAAAAGTCGCGAACGAAAAGAAGAAAAAGAGTTGCGCGTTTGTCGCGAAAGCAAACGCCGACTAGTTTTTTCCCATCGTGTTGCAAAATAGTTTACGCGCCAGTCGTCGGCCAGAAAGACTAAACAGGTTTTCGAGGACGCCGGTAGCAATAAAGAGCGATACCAAAGTAGCGTCTAACTTTGTCGAGATATATCCGAGGCGGACGCGGGTTATCTGCTCGCGATGGGCGAATCTCGTATCTAAACTGCGCACAAACATCCCTCGACTTTAAAATATGAAGTGTCCTCGCGATCTTTAGCTCGCGATCAAGGACGTCCCGTGTCTCCTCGCGGTTCATCGTACGCCGCGCTCCAACACGGCCGCTTATCGAATTCGATGCCACCGGCAGCATCGCAATTTACGCGAATCTGTTTTACCAGCGACCTATTAGGTTGCGTTTATAGCGGATGCGTTTTTTTGCCGAAAAATCGACTACGCTAAAGTACGAGTCACTTAAGGTTCAATATCTCAAAACTTAATCTCCTACTTTGCATGGCACAGTTGAACTTGTTGTTCGTTACGAGACCATCGGTCTGTGATACGATATCGAATGGCGCGGCCAAGCAACAATACCAAAATCGAGAAAGCGACGCGATCGACCCTACGGTAGAGTCGCTCGAGTCATCGCCGGGGGATTATTGCATGGGAACCGATAAAATAACCGAATAACTTCCACGAGTATAGTAAAACGCGGCAGTCGCGACTGCAGGAAATTAACGTTGAAAGAGTTTCTTTGCTTTTGACGAATAGGAGGGAAATGTCCTCGTGAAAGACCGCCAGCCTAAATACACGAAGTATTTCACCGTACGTCAGAACGCTATCGTGACTCGTGATAACGCGCTTCATCGCCCGCAGTCCTATCGCGTCACGATGGAGCAAAGTCGCACGCCTCAGCCAACGCTTTAAGTACGAGTTGCCAGAAGTTTGGATCAGCCAGTCAAGTCTAAGTTTTACGCCAGCGAAAGATCGAAGACGCGAGTTGCGCGTCGGACGTACGAATCGCGTCGTTTCGCACCACGGAAGACTACAGGCGAGGAAAGATGCTGCGCGGTAATTAATGGCGCAGCGAGTCCGTCGCAAATCATGTGGCCCGTCCTATAATTCACGGAGCTGACGCACGTTTAAATAGAGCCCGATAGAAGAGCCGGAGAGAGCGTTCGTTCTCGTCTCGCCTTTAGCCTCTCTCTGCCTCTCTCCCTCTCTCTGTCTCTGTCTCCGTCTCTGTCTCTGTCTCTGTCTCTCTCGCCTCCCGGCGAAAAATCAACGTTTTCGACCGACAAATTTGTCTATCAAACTGGATGGACGTTGGAAGAGGCGTGAATGCGCGGAACTACGGAGGTCGTCTCAGCGGCGACAGATTCTGATCTGCGGATAGGCCGTCGAAGCGTTCGAGCGATTTCCGGGGAGACGAGCGGTGGTCTAGGAAGAAGAGGCAGCTTGGCCGGACGCGAAATCCGGAGCCACGATCCTGGCGAGCATCGTACACGACGAACCATGGCATCCTCATCCTCCGCTATCGAAAAGCTAGTATTTATAGCTCCATTAAGGCCGGGACTAAATCATCGGTGCAGCCACAACTTTGTTGTATCCAGCCCGGCACTGCCCATCCAATACCTTCCCAGCCGTGCGGACCTCTTGTCTAATATTTCGTTGCTATGGCGTGGTCTACTACGCGCACGCCTGTATATTTCAAGTACCGATATCGGGAGGTTGGAGGATGAAAATTTTACCGGCGAAAGCAGAAACGGCTGAACAGAGAGGCGAAAAGACGGGGAGAAGAAGGAGGAACTGGGCTGCTGTCGCGTCGGTTTCGCTCGAAACGAATCTCCTTTCTCGTTCCAACGCCCGCACGGTAAACGTTCGGTCCACCTTTGTCGTACCTTGAAATCGCCTTGGAGAAATAGAAGGACCGATTCCTTCCATGCCATTGCATACGGTGGCTCGCGAGAGCATTCGAACGCTTCTAGAAAGCTTTTACGAATACATTATACGCGTTGCAGCGAGCGTTTCGCGATTTCATTAGCACCGTAATGTAACGCTACTGGCGTGATTGTATGGATAGAGTTTGAAACAAATCTAAAAATGTGCCTAGAAGCTAAGTAAAGGATGGTATTAGCTCGCCACGTTCATTTATCGCGCTATTTACACGCTTTCAGCTTTGGTTTCGTTTCTAGTTTCTTCTTTTTAAATATCAATGGTCGATTGACTGGAATCTTCGAGATTTTTAACGCTACTGCGTCGATAAAGCTTCTGTTTCGTTCGATGGATCGCGAACTTTTGTCGATTCAACATCGTCATGAAGAACGTGGCCGATCTTGAAGATCGAAATTCTTTCTCGAAACCTGCCCAACTGTTTGGCGAACGATAAAACATCTACCCCCCGACACGCCAACAACAGGGACGAACGTTATTTGTAACGATTGTCATTATATTCCTCTTGCGAAACTTGTACAACACGAGACGCAGAAAATTGCACGGTCTCTGCGAAGAATATGCTTGAAATGGATATCTTGTGATACTTCTATATACATTTTCAGATTGGCCCGTGTCTCATTACACTCTTAATGAAATATCCAAACGTTACGCATACCGGGGTTGGATAAAATAATGGAAGCACCTCTTATATACGTACATACAGCCCCGAGTGTATGTATTCGCGCACTGACGTATTCGCGGATTTCGCATAAACATCTTGCGAATTTAGTTTCTTTTATAAGTCTAATGTGTCGCCCTGCAATTTTAACGTTGCTCTCGCACGATATAAGCGACATTTATTAACGACTGAAATTGAACAAGTCTTACGATTATTATTAAGTTAAGCGATAACGTACACAGATTAAAATCGATTGAACGCCTGCGTCGCTCTGCTTTCATGTTTGTCAATCTCCAGTGGTTGATATCCATCCGAAGCTCTAGACGTACCAGACTCTACGAGAAATGAACGTATTAAACAAATCGCGCCGTAGAAAAAGACAAGCGGACGGTGAAATGATCCGAAACATTTTTCTTATCGCCCCGATATGATATCTTCGTTTCACCCCTACATGTACGTTCTGCTTTGCCTATCTTTATGTTACGCGCTAATGAAATATCAGCAAAAAGTAACGTCAAGCGGGATATTCCAGAAAAATCCGCAACTACGTAAGTGTCCGAATACTCGGGGAAAGTATAGAGCGGTGTATGTATGTGCAATATGCACGTGATACGTAAAAAGTGTTGCCATTGTTACGCTTAAAAATGTTGTGTCGTGTCGAAGTACTTTCGCGAAACGCTACATCCAATTAGAGGAATTCCACCTACGAATACGAATACTCCGCGTCGCGTCGAGAACACTTGGTAGCGGATACGCGGAAGCACGGCCGATGGATGGAAGATGGTCGAAATTCAGCCGATTCCTGGCGGAACGGCGACCGGGAAACCGGCGTTTGATATCGATTCGCGAACGCGGCGAATCGTCGGGAATCGCAAATTCGCGGCTCGATCGCGTTCCTCCGACAACCGCACGAATTCGATCGTGTTCGCTGCACTGGCTCCGCTTCGATCCGGCCCGATCCGATCGTGACGCACAGGTAAATCTGTCTCGATGACACGCCGATGCGATGGCGGCAGGATATCGCGGGCCATCGGCTCGTTTAGTATCGTGGAGGGCGTCGAACGTCGAATGTCGAGCATAGAGGATGAGAAGGAGGAGGATGGAGGCATCGCGTCAACGGCATACATTACGAGTCACATTTACTCGAAGCTGTACACAGCAAACTCCTCGGCAACGAACAGGCAGCGGAATATGCACCGGTATGAGCACCCTCTGCCGTTGACGATACGTTTTACGCTGGACGGATGGAAGTTTATTCTTCCTTTTCTGACAATCTGGTAAAAAGCGCCACGCGCGATGTTTCGTCGTATTCGTTGAATCGACAAAGTTTACTTTAATTTCGTTCGATTTAATTTATTTATTATACGGCTAAAGATCCATTTGCTTACAAGAAGATGATATACGGTGGGAGAAAAACAAGTGTTGGACTGAGATACTGAGGCAAACGCGTGTACAAGTAGGCTGAACTCGAAACTATACTAGTGCACACCGTTCGAGTTGCTGAGACTACGTAGACCTTCTTTCTGAGATCTTATATTTCTCTCTCTTTCTCTCTTTCTGGTTAAGGTGGAGAAAAAGTTAATACTATTGCATAAAGTGTGGCCTAACTCACATACACGGGCTGTAGTATTCGTGTGGCCAAATCTGGAGGAGAAGGACGGAGAGTAGTATAAGAAGACCTAGAGAAATAGGATGGTGTATGGAAGTTGATAACGTTAAGAAGCTGTGGACTGTCGACAAATCCATTTAAGATTTTAAGTAGAAAAATAGCCTCGTCAGCCAATCGCCTGGTAGCAAGTGGATAATATTTTGTCACGATAGGAGCGTAGTCGTGGTCACGAACATTCATCGGACAGCCGGATTTATAAGCAAGGAACCTTAGAAAAAAGTGCTGGATCCACTCTGGCTGGTTTCTTTGTCTGGTCGCACTGGGGTTGCCAGATGACTGAAGCATAGCCGCTGTGAAGGAATACAAGGCAGGAGGGAGAAAACGATTCCCTTTCTCTCGATCTCTCTCCGAATTCTTGGTCGTCTTAGCGCGAACGATAATCAAATTTTCACTGGAATTTGTGAAAAATCATATGACGCTATTAAGAAAAACGCGTCTCTGTTCGCAAGTATTAGGATCTCCGTTTCACCCATGCTTCTCATAGCTACTCTACTGTACATCAGTATAATAGAGCTCAAAATGAAATGAATCCAAACAAAATCTTCAGCAAAAATTTGAAAAAAAAAAACATACGCAGCAATTACTTTGATTCTGAACGGGCGATCTCTCGCGTGGTATTATTTTATCCGGTTATATGAAGTAAGATTTCGTGGTATCGAGACCTGAGACGCGTCTACGCCTATGCGATCGAAGAGGAGTCGGTCGATCGGTCGATCGGTCGATCGGTCTATCGGTCGATCCCCGTTGCGGTTCGTAGCGGCGTTGTACCACGGTCTGGTCGGCCGCTATCCAAGAGCGGCCCTTGTAACATAAAATGCTGATTTTATTTAAACGCCAGCTCCCCTTTCCTCTTCGTTCTCGTCCAGTTTCGTAGCCACCGGTGTATTTATCGCGGGGCATTCCGGCCGGACGTAAGTATGTCGGTCCCTGGTACGCCCGTTAATAATGTCCTTAATCCTCGAGCTCGGGCTCGAGCCCGAACTCTGCGGCGATCCTCCCACCCTTTGCTCGAGCTTTTTTGCATATATCGCGACCGAACGTACACCGAGAACCGACCGAATTCTCGTTTTTCGAGAAGCTTTTTCGACGATACGCGACCTCTACTTTACGACCGTTTCGATCGTCCCGACGTCGCGACCCCCGTCACCCCTCCGCGCCGCGAAACTCCCACAGCCACCAACAAACAGTCGTCCAGATCGCCACGCGTCCAGATTACCATCAGCCGCGATGATATACATACGTTGACGCACAAACGGGAAAAACATCCGTTCGAATTATCGAATACACGCGATATATGAGGGGGTGAAAAAAAAGGTATGGCGTCTGTCGCGCTTCGATCGGCGGAAACGCGCTCGAATTTCGGCGCCCTGCGCGTCAGCGGGCGACGGTTAATGCACCAGCGGGTTTTGTCCAAAAGCTCGTCATTCAGAGGCTATTAGATACGTTTCTACGTGTTTATCCAACATCGGTTGAAACTCTTTTACGCGTTGCTTTTGCAACTCGAACTACCACAAGTGAGAAATCAATTCTTCCGGATACTTCGCAACGCTGTTACGAATTTGGATGTACATACGCGTATAAGTGTCACGCATCTAAGAACCAGCTATTCCAACGATACGTATACTACATCTTCGATAGCGTTGCGTGTACGCTGCAGCAACGTATACAAAGACAAGTGGTTCGCTTACGTGGAATCACCGTACGACAGATGGAAGGCGACTATCTGGAAAGAAGATATCTTCGGTGGGAATTGCAGTGGACAGAGGTAGAATGGGATGGAGGGAAGTGGGTAGAGAGGAATACGCAACGAAGATCGTATACAAATTAATTAAAAGACTGTGCAAAACGAACCGGCTCGTCTAATTACCAGCGTGGGCGAGTAGCCTCGTTTGGCGCAACTACGAAAGTTGGGCAGAGCAAGATAGGGGGTTGAGGGCGGTGATGGTGTTGGCTTCCGCGGAACTGAGAAACGCTCGAGTCTCGGGTAACGGTAAGAAGGAGGTTGCGGAGAAGAGAATTTCAGGCCACATCGAGACAACCGGGGCTAAACAGCCATCTAAATGCATCCGAGGTGGCGCTCGCTGCCATTACGGCTGATGGACGCTTATTGACGCGCGCCCTGCCAGCAACCGAGTTGGAGCCTCCAGGCAAGCCCTCCTGGATCCCTCGATGTAGAATATCTCCGTCTTTCTCCGTCCTGCGTTTCCTCTCTTTGTCCTCACCGTTGGCCACTGCTTTACCTTCGTGCCGGTACAAACCCTGTTTTACACCCCTGCCCCGAGCGCGAAAACACGTCACGGAGGGGACCATCTTCGTCCCTCCCGGGTAATGTCGGAAAAACGTCGCGTGGCTTTAAAACGTATCCAGTGTTGCACTCTGCAACCTCGTCACGAATTCGCCCGCTATCGACGAACCGTTTCCACGACGAATTCTGACGCGTACTCCGGGCGAGCGTGTCGGTGGAAGCCAGAAAGCTGCGCCGCCGCGACTTCTCACGAATCCTTGTACTTTCGTCGCCGCCACGGGATTATCGCGTTATTTATGCGGTAATAATAACGAGTTAGTATAGCGCGCGGGATGTGCTTTATGTTCTTGCGAGCCATTAGGGTTAATATAGCGCCGGGCTCTTTCTCCGCGGTCTCCACGGCTACCGTATCCCGCGGTTTCTCCGTGCCCTTGCTTCGTTTCCACGCGAATTCCAGCGTACGAATCGCGCGAGAGACGATTTGCCTTGTCTTTCGCGTCGATGCCACTTAAACTCGACGTAAGACAAGACCGCGGACGAGCGGCGTTTTTTACGACCTACGAGACGGCTCGTGAGATTCGGGTTTCTATATCATTTTTCTGGATTTCTAGCGCTCGCGGGTTTCTAGCGCTCCGATAGCAGGAACAACAAGGGGCAGAGAGGCGTGGGTGGTTGCGTGAAACGGTAATAACAGCGCGTCGTCGATCTGCATGGAATCTAAGGCGCGAAGCGACACGTTAAAGGACTTGGAACGGTGACCGACTAAAACACCATCGAGCACGGGAGAACGGTTAAGGGCCTACGGCTATCTATGGATCGAGGAGGCAAGATGCGCCGCCCTGGGCGTAAAGAACTCGACGAGGAACCTGCTGAGTCCGCCGAGAGAAAGATCGGCTCGGTTGGTCATCGGAAAAGACACGGAGAACCGGCGGCGTCGGTTGATTGGCTCGCATCGATCCGCCGTGCTGGGAGCAATAGATCAACGGAGACACTGACGCCATACTGGCCTCGGCTCCTCTCCTTTTGTCCCTCTCTCGCTCTTTCCCGTTCTTGCCTCGTTCGCTTCTTCTGCTTTTGTCTCTGTCTGGATCGGTGGCGCGCGTTCGCGAGCAAAAACGACAGAGGGACTGGGACGTCCGAGACAGCGAGCCGAACTGAGGACGGGGAGGTGCGTGAAAGCGGCACGAAGGAAGGAGGAGGCGGTCGTGGAAAAACGAGGCGAGGGATAGACGAGAGAGCGTACGGTACGTAGGTGTTGCGACGTCGCATCGGCATCGAACGCGAGGCAGAACGCGAAGGGAGACGCGAAGGGAGACGCGAAGGGAGACGCGAAGGGAGACGCGAAGGGAGACGCGAAGAAAACGAACGAAGCAGAAAGAAAAAGGGGCAGACGAAGAGGGGAGGGGCCGCGAGCGAAAGAAAGCAAATGGCCGGGGAGAGACTGGGATCAGCAGCGAAGGGGAAACGGGCGAAGAGAGAAGGCAGAAGCAGAGAGCGAGCTCGCGGCCTTCGCGGCGAGCTGTTGTTCGATTCGGGCCGCACGGTTGCGGAGAATACGAACGGCCGAATTATGAAAATGGTCCTGTGTGACGCGGCAACCACCCTTGCTCGGAGAGATAGCTTCCAGCAATAAACATACCACCCTCGCCAACCCCGTGACTCGCCTTCGATCCTCCGACGACTCGAGTCGCTTACGAACTACACCGGCAACAGGGGGATGAGAGAGACGCGAGTTTCACCGATTCCCTGCTCGATAAACTCGATGGAAACTCGCAACACGGACCAACCGTTTCTTCGTTTTCTCGTTTCTCCAATCTTCGGCTATCGCGAGGAAAAACTCGTACGGCGTCCGCTCGCAAAACACGAGAGAGACCGGTCATCGACGGTTTCGGGCTGCGGGGACGCGCAACGACCTATTGCCCTAAAAGCTGCTCGATACGGGGCACGATTTATCCCGGTGTTCAGCTCGTAAATTTCCATTTGGACCACTGTTCTTGGCGAAACGCCGCCGAGGCTCGAGAGCGCCGATTCGACGAATTCTATCTTGCCAGCGTGGACCCGAGCGTACGAGCGAAAACTCTCTTGTCTCTGCGAGAAGTTCCAACGGCCACACCCGTCGATTCTCCTGTGCCGAGGTCTTCCAGCGTTTTCCAGATCGATCGGTGTCGAAGCGGCAAAGAGCAGAGTACTCGCGGTAACGAGACCGGATCGCGATACCGATGGATGCGCGATATAAAAGAAACGCCGATCGTGGTTTTTCCTACGTTCCACGCTCTTCTTTTTCCCCCTCCTCTTCTCTCTCTCTCTCTCTCCCTATCTCTCTCTCTCTCTCCTCCTCTCGCTCTCTCGTCGTAAATCTTTTCCAGTTGACCTTGATGGACAGGCTTCATACGCTAATTGCCAATTTTTTTGTCTTTTTTATTTTCGGACGACGAGCCGGCTCTGGCCAGTGGTTCAACAGGTGTCGTGGCGGTGGGTCACGGGAAACTTTTATTTGAGCGCACGAGCGAGCGAGGGAACCCGTGAGAGAAATAGGGTGAGGGAGCGAGAAAGCGAGAGGAAGGGGTGGAGAAGGAGGGCGAAAGAGGAACTAGAAAGGAGGGTGAGAGGAGGGGGGAGGGGGGGGGG
>JACXIV010000020.1:7118732-7241025 GCA_014737475.1 Bombus confusus | reverse complement strand
TTTCCATTGAAACGCGTCGACCACCGTAATCGCTCTGTCGAAGCAATCCCTCACTCGGTCCGATCTCACGACAGAAGGTCCGATAATCCTGCGCGTTGTCCGCGCGGACGAGTTTTTCCAACTTTTCCATCGCACACCGTACCGTTACGAGCGCGCGCACGTCGTTAATATTTTCCCTCTTTTATCGAATCCATCCGCGACGTATGCGCGATTGATCTTGTTACCGCGGATCAACCGTGTCTCTTTATCCGGTTTTCTCGCGCTCTCGCCGTTCCTTTCCCCTTCGCTTCGTCATCTTTCCCCCTGTTTTCCCTCCCTGTTTTCCCTCCCTGTTTTCCCTCCCTGTTCTTCGTCTCGCGTTGCGGGCTTGAAAATAATTTACAACAATGCCAAACTGCGCTGAACCCGGACAGAAGAGACGGAGGAGTCGGTCGTGACCGTAGAACGGCTCATTGTCATCGAGGACATTCGAGATCGTCCGTGCACGATCATTCTCAACGATCATTCTCAACGATCATTCTCGACGATCGATCCGTTTGTCGCGGCGGCAACGCTCCAGCCTCGACCGACTATTCCAAAGGAGTATCCGTTTTCTTTTATTTCTACTGCTTCTTTCCAATCTCTCCTTTTCTTTTCTCTTTTCCTTTTTGTCCTTTCTTTGACAATCTTCCGACCTCGTCCGATCCCATCTCGTCTCGTCTCATCTTGTCTCGTCTCGTCTTGTCTCGGGCTTCGTACCTATTATAAATCTTTCTCGACGAAAGTCATCGAGTCACGGTTACTGGTTGTGCATATAAACGTGATAACGCGTAAAGTCGTTGATGGTTGAGTGGTGGTAGAAACAGCCGCACTCTGACCAAATAAAGAAGCTCGTAATAAACATGATCCTTGTCCCTGCTAAAATATAGATAGTTTCTAAATAATTTAGTAGTCGGTATAGGTCCACTGCCACCTTTCAGCAGTATTCTGCCCTTTTTGCAAACAACGTATTCTAAAAAGAGGAAATATCCGAAGAGATGTACAGAAGCTTGAGGAAGATGCAGCGAGGAGAACAGCGGTGTTCGTAGACTATCGTGTTAGATTGGATTCCATTTGGATTCCTTATCGTCAAAGTCGTCGTACGTACTGCATGGAAAAAATCCAACGTAAATTTTTGCGCTTCGTTTCCTATAAAAGACACAAGCCAACCTCGAGAACTTGCCATAATTACGACACAATTTTAAGTTCGCTCTAGTTTCAAGTTTAACTTTCCTACCCTTGAACAACGCGGGCTTATCGTTTCTGGGCTTCGTCGTTATCTGACTTATCGTTTATTTTTTAATACTCTAAATTATCACGCCCACTGTCCTGACGACAGCTTGGGTTTAGTTCGGCTTAATGCCTCGCTTCACTTGTAGTACGTTACTTAGGTATCTCTAGTCTTGAGAAATTATCGTCTAAGTCTGTGTAAACTTTGTAACCTTATGCGTCACGCGTAAAAGTCTTCTACGTAATATTTATATTTCGACCGATCATTTTCAGATTCCCATCTTTCTCTACGCTGATGGTAGTTTTTCCCCGTTTACAGTAAATAATAGTAATGGTAGTGATAATAATAACAATAATAATACTAGTAATAATAATAATAATAAACAGATATTCGTGTAAACGTCCGAATATTTACGAACGGCAGTGTACGCAATTACGAATCTTCCTGTTCGTCTGGAAGCAAACATCACCGGCGATGTTTCGACGCGCGATGCTTTCGAAGACGGTCGCAGGAAGAAACGGATGGAAACGCGCGCCACAGCACACCAGAGAGAATGGCAATGAGGTCGCATAGCTGGCACGCCGAATGTAACGAGCCGGCGCTCTTATCTCTTTGCTATTATCTCCGCTCGGCTCGTTTCCATCGGCCTGTTATGGCCGCGTTACCCTAGCCTAGCCTATACAAAAGTATTATGCGATATTCGAGGTATCTGCCTAGCTATCGCCGCGGGAAGAACAGCACGAGAATCTGACAGGGACACCATCGCGTAACAATGCAAGCTCGAATGCGTTCCGTCATCTTGAAACAGCCCGCGAAAATCCGGCACGCTTCGCGAGGTCACCATCCACCCGTAGTCCCCTCGAATCACGTATTCCTCTTGTTTTCCCCCTTTTAAATTCTGTCTGCCATCCTCGAATCTCCGCTGATCGTGTATTTACATCGACAGCACGATGGTCACAGTCTTTTACGAGGATATAAATTTTCCTCGTCAAGAGGCAAGAAGCAAGATCGTTCGATGTTAATATCCTCGGTTGAGTAATTATCGTAGCTTGTTTTATTTCCTGAATCTTCCTATCTTGTTCGTGGCATCGTTCTTTGCTTTTTCTCGTCGTATCTAGAGTACACCATACGTTCTCGTTACTACATTAAAGACCAACGGCGTCTCGTAACGTACGACGAGTGTGTTGTCTTTGCGCGAATCTTCTATCAAGTTTGAGACAGAATTTGCAGATGTCGAAGCTCGGTTGACTCGAATAATCCTATCTTACGCGAACGTAACGCGCGCATTGATCCACCCGGACGAACGTTCTGATCGAAATTTCTAAAACTTGTTCTAACAGGCAAGTTTCGAAGCAGACCAATTAATTAGTGGAAGAATTTTGAAGGAGCGCGGGTGGTATCGCGCGATCGCTACTGGCGCAGCGGGATCTCCGCGGCTGAAAACGGCAACCGATCGCGTATAACATCAGCGGAAACCTATACACGACTGTGAGATTTAAAAAATGATTCTGCCGGACGATATTCCGGCCGCGATCGACGCGCAAACATAATATATACACAAATTACAATTCCGCGCTTAAATCCCGTTTAGTCTATCTTTATGCGTCTATGTCGAATCAATATTACGAATACATATTTACGAGCAAATTCACCTCGAAACCACCAATAAGCCGCGGCCTCGTATACATTTCCCAGTGCAATCGTTGCCGATGCATTCGAGGTTTTGATTTTCGTTCTTTGTTCATTTATTTGTTTTTCCCTTTTTACCGAAAAATCTGTCGATTTACGAGGGGCACCGTTTCCATCGCATCGACATTACCGCGCGTATCTGGTTACGCGCTTTCATTCGTTTATTTATCGCACGGAAATTTCGCTGATTAGTATCGTGCGGACTGCACTAATGCGTTGTCTCGTAATTCATCGATTTTAACGGGGCTGACCACGCCGGTCCATTGAATCCGCTTGGTCGCTCGGTCGCTCGCTGACATTTGCGTATCGTGACGAACTTTCAAAAAATTGCGGATAATCTCGCTACGTTTTCCCGCTTTCCACCATTTTCCAACTAGCATCCCGTCCTTCTCCGTTAAAACGTTCCATTTACTATCGCGAAGCTGAAGAAAATTAAAGTTCTATCCTTACCTTTTTTTTTTTTCCATCGTTTTTATCTTCTTTAAGTCGAGTTAATAGTCGATATTTATGATTTATAAAAGTGGTTATTCCGTAACAACTTGCGTAATATAATTTTACTTCAAAAGTGACAAGAACGAAGGACGGAGATCTTTAAATATTTTTCCCTGTATCTTTTTGAGACTCGTGATTTCTCCCGTGCGTGCGTGCGCTTATCCTTCGACGCGGTGCCATTCTACGGAGTCGCTCGCAGAATTTCGCCGTGTTGGTCGAGATAAGACGGTTGCTTAGAATACTCTGGGCTGCAATGGAAATGGACAAAGTTCTACCGTGGCTTTTAACCGAGCTCCGCTCAAATTTGACTCGGCTCGACTCGAGTCTCCCCGTTCTACAACGCTTTTACGAATCAGTTTCATCTTTCGCGCCTCTGATCGAATTATCGAAACTCGTCACGAGAACGGGGTAGTGGCTTGGTAGACAAGATACGCGAGTGATTCGATGTACAAATTCGAATTATAAAATCTATCACGAACTAATATAATAATCTTGACGTTCGTAGAACGCGTCAGAAATTGCCTAAACAACGAGAGGCTTTCAAAAATGTTCGACGAGATTCGCGTTAAGCATTCTACGTACTCTTTGCTTTTCGATCGAAGGAAATTGTTGTCATAGCCTCGGAAAAGATTTATGAAAATGTCAGCCGGCGCTTAAAGGATTAAAATGTCAGCACAGGTGTTTCTAGCTGTGTTCTGAAATGACGGAATCGAGCCACGTGCGTGGAAAAGTAACACGTGCAGTTCGATGGGGCGCGTTACCAAGCAATAAGGCTGCGCTGCGAAGCTTTAAGACGACGAAATAAACAGTAACATCGTGAAGACCGCTAACGAAACTGAACGAACCTTTCCTTCGGTGGAAAATTTCGCTGAAAAGCAGTGGGACGTGTGGCGATTTTAAGCGAGTGGCAAACCCGCAGTCTGGCAGCCGGCTCCGAGCCGAGAGATTGGATCCCGGAAATGAGACAAACCTATGGAACTCGAAATCTCTGGCTAAAACGGCGCGGCGGATAGAGGCGAGCGGTGCTTACCTCGATAGTCGTCGTTATCCAACGATGAATCTACTCTACGATATTCTCTTCCTTCGACCCGATTCTCTCTCTCTCTCTCTCTCTCGCTCCTACGCTTCGTTCGTTATCGTCGCGCCTCTCGCTTCACCACGCGTTCCGACGACTATCCAACTTTACCGCCAAAATTATGGGATCAGGCTGGAGGATCCAGCGTCACGGCCGGAAGGAGCGTTGTTGCGCGGTCACGTTCTCTCGATAGAAATTCTCGCGCGAGATCCAAGACTGGGCAAAACCCGTATGACGATCAAATGCCGCAGAGTGGCTCGTCGTATGTAAATACGCAGGTCTGTCGATAAGTAAGTCGCTTCTATCTTCCGACTCGCGTCGTAAAATGGATTTGTGGTTGCCGTTAGACGACTAGGGGTAGCTACATACGCCTAGGTGTGGCAAATTTTTACTTTCTACGTCTGTTTAGAGCAGAACCGTGTACGGATATACAACGTTAACACCGAGTAATCTCTTCCTTTGCCACTGTACATACACACCGTATTAATTATCGTGTCTCGTACGAAATCAGGCGCCGCGACACTTGCGAAAGGCAATGCACATGGAGTTCCTTTTTTTTTTTTTTTTTTCTAATAATTTTGTAAAGGCGTTGCTATTGGCAGTAACGCGGCATCCACCTGTTCCAGCGTGTTCCGTGGAACACGTATTCGCCGTAACCGCAGCCCAAGTCGATAGAAATCGAACGATCGCGGTGTTCAACGATGGACTCGTCGGAAGGTTGGTCGTCGGTGCGCGGTGGAAGCGGCGGTTATCTTCGGTCCATCGACGACACGGAAGGAGGATGAGGGGCAGTGGTGGTTGGCGGGCAGCCGTTTAACGTAGTTTCGGTCGTTCGAGCGGCAAATCCATCAGGCGGGTGCCTCGGCATCGCATCCCCCACGGGGCGGATAAATACTTATTTAACGCGCTTATGCATGCAGCCGCGGTAGCGATACGACCCGTAAATCTGTCCGAGGAAGCACAATGCTGCTAATTATATACATTCCCGTGACGCGAGTGAGGGAGACCAAGAGCGGGGAGAGGACGAGTCGGCGAGAGGTCGAAAGGGAGAAAGACGGAGAAAGAGAAGGCGACCTCTGGTACCCTAGGAACGGCGAGCCGTGCTCCGAAACCCTAGCCCCGCGCCTCTTCCCCAAACCGTGCCGTCGGCTCAAAAGACTCGCAGATTTATTGCCAAAGAGAGGAGGGAAAATGTCGACCTAAGCTCATACGTACAGCCTTGGCAGTTTGTATGCCCGCGCACTCTCCGTCCAGAGAGACTACGAATCTAGCGAGAGAGACGGACGAGGCGCGCGAGCGAGAATCAGTTGGAAAGGGGAACGGTCGAGCGGGCCAGAGGAAGACGGCGAGTGTGAGATACAGCGAGGAGCGAGAGCGCGAGGATATCGGAAGGGGTGGCTCGTAGAATGAGCGGTGTCGGAGGGTGAAGAAGACGAGGGGGACGCTTGCTAGTGGAGAGGGGTGGCAGGAACTGGCAGCAGAGGAAAGAGAACGAAGCTATAAATTCCATCCCTCCGCGTCTCTGTTCGTCCTGCTATATCGCTGATTTATAAATATGACTGTAGCGAAGTATAATAATACCTACGTATCCAGCGGTCCGCGTCGGTGTACCGCCCCCTTTCGTCTCTTCCCTTCGTCGCCTCTAACCGTCCTTCTCCATGCCGTCGTCGTCCGTCTTTCGAGTCTCGCTACTCATCTCGATATCTGTGTTCCGGCAATTCGCGTCTCGCTGCTCGCTGCTCGCTGCTCGCTGCTCGAAGGCAATCGACGAGATCGGCCTCGATTCGTCCGTTACTACGAGCATCGCTTTTCGATTCTCGGTCGAGGCCGAGGTGTAACGGAGCCGGCTGCTAGAAACAGAATCGTCCGATCGAGCGATCGAGCGATCGACCACGTGGCGATGGCTGGTGTTCCGCTTCGCGCCGCTCCGCCTTACTTCGACGCTCCGTTACGCCGTCTTGCTCGCCTGGCTGTGCCGTAATTGAAAATTGATTTACGCGAAGCAGCCTGTCAGTTGGCCGGGTAAAGACGAGTGCAGGATGCTGGTCCGCTTTTGCGGGGGTAGCTCTCCTCGGCGATGCTGCTGACTGTGGCAGGGAACGGAACGCGGTAGCAAAGAAGAGAAGCAGCGTGGGCGGAGAGAGGGAAAGATGGAACACGGTGGAAAGGTGGACACAGAGCAGCGGAGAAAGCATGGCCGGCGTGTTGGGAGCGGAGGGACGTTAGATCCGTACGCGGAAGAGCATAGGGCGTGAGACGCGAGACGCGCGAGGCGTCGGCTCGAGACGGAGAAGGAAGAACCAGCACGGAGAAATACAAAAACCAGACTCGAACGTGGCATCGTCCCCTCGCGCGGTATAACGTCAGTGGCAGAATATAATCAGGATTTGTAGCGAGGTACGGAGCCGCGGCAGTGTGTACGGCGCGGAGAACGTCCGGGCCAGACCGAGCTCGGGCTCCAGAGAAGGACGAGAGCTACGATACGAGGTTGGAGTGGGCTTCGAGGGGCACGAAGCGGCGGCGCGGGTGAGACGAGCGGCCGTTATTAAGGCGCGACAAGAACTCTGCCGTGATGAGCGAGCCGCCGTGCCAGAAGATACCGGCAGTGATTTATGCGACAGGGACATCCACCGAGCGCATCGAGCGTACCGACCGCACCGTCGCCGAACCCCAGACCACCGGTTCTCCCGTGCATCGTCTTCTAACCGGACGGCCACCACCCTTCCGCGCCGCGTCCTTCCGATCGCGCGATCCCTTCAAACGCCCCCTTGCTTCTTTTTCCTTTTTTAACCGTTTCGTCGACGTTTACGAAAACAAGGAGGAAATTCGTGCAGGAACTGGCACGGCAGAAGAGAGGAGAAGATCCGAAGATTTCGACTGTCTCGTTTGTTTGGACGTTCTTTTTTTTTTTTTTTAACGCTTATTTTTACGTTAGGTAACTGCGATCGAAAATAACAGAACGCGTTATTCTTCGGCTATTTGTACGTGGGATCGAGCGAATCGTTCGAGCACAAGTTGCGAACGAGGTTTTCGGCTCGACGCGGTCGAGCGATTTTTCATAATGGGCACGCAACGTTAGCGAAGAAGGAGCGATGCACAGATAGTAAGGAAATAATGTTAAAAATAAGAAACGGAAATGAGTTGCGAAGACACGAAAACGTATCGCGGTAGAAAATGACGTTATAATTGAATTAATTATGAAACTAAAGAGATGCTGTCTTTACGACTCGACATACGCGTCTAATATCGACCCAAAGTCTCGGAACCTTGACTCGTATAAATCGCTATAATCTTCGACCCGTCGTCCAATCGATCGGGTTGCTTAATTCGCACGTCCGCATCGATCCACGGAGAAAAATTTCCATCCTCGTGCTTTCGAGCGTTAACCCGCGTCCCCCAATTTCTGTCGTTTTATTCATCCCCGACTTATCTATTTATCTTATCATCGCATCGGTACAAGTCATCTATCTCTTGCTTCTGCCGTTACCAATAAGTCAAAGTTATCCTCGGCAGAGAAAAATACCAGACGTTTCCCAGAGCAGAGAAAGGCAAGCTTTCTCCGGCGTGATTTGTGGCGACCGCTCGCTCAACTCACCGCGGCAATGAGTCGGTCAGTCGTAAATATCCTGGCAGACTCTTAGACGACGGACGGATGGACGGACGCGGAGGATCCTCGAATACCCGAACCATCTCTGGTGAATCGTTCCAGTCAGAATGTCGTTCCGTGCCAACGGGATCAACTTCGAACTTCCATTTTCGTTTCGCCCATCTTCCACGAACGGAATCTATCCGTGGTAAGAAAGGATTTTGCCGGATCAATGTCCAGATAGGGTCTACCATGCTCTAGAATTGTCTTATTTTCTAGGTAAATTTAATTATCGCATAGGCGCGAAAAGCCTGCATCTCGTCTCTGTTTGCTCTTATCGTTGTGGAACGAAATATTCGATGCTCGCGACAATCGAGTTGATCGAGCTTCAGCTCGACGACGGTTAAGCGATAAGTGACGTTCAGAGTGACGATTTCCAATTGATCGAGGAATCGGAGAACGCAGCAGAAGCTGACGAATATTTCCTGGATTTTCTAACAGCGCTTTTCCATGATAATCTTTCTGACGACGACGAGGCGGAAGAAGGAGGATCTCAAACTTGCGATTGATCGGCCGCGACTCGCGATGCTTTGCTAACGAACTATCGAGCAAGACGCGGTCGATCGCCACCCTGCCGAATTGCCGATCAAACTCACGATCCTTTGGTAACCCACCCACTTAGACGGCGAAGCACGACGGTTCGGCTCCACCCCCCCTTTAAATCACTCATTCTTTAATAATGGACAGATCCTATTATAATACCCGAGATTTATATCCACGGCCCCCTTTTCTTTTTAGCGATAAATTTCATCGTCTTCTCTCCTCTTATTTTTTTACCGTCGATTAGCAAACTGTCGGCCGACGAACGCGTTGTTCGTAGCGACGACGTCGGGGAAGCGTCTCGTAAATAGCAAGCGTGTTACGTCCTCGTTCGAACGAGGAAGAGCAGCGTAGTAAGGAGAGGAACGAAGGAGCGCGCGAGTTCGTCGAGTAACAGCGTCGACGTGGCGTGTGCGCGATCGGCCCGAACCGGACCTATAAATATCGTCGAAACGCATCAAATAAGTCCGAAGCTTTCTCATGTTGCAACGCAAAAAGGGAACGAGCTGAGCGATGACCCGATTCTCGTCGCAACGGTCACCCCTATTTATTGCCGAATTAAAGCGCGACGCCATTAATTTGCATACCACAAGCACGATCGTAAGGGAACGTCAACGCCTGTCTGCGATTGTCCACGCGGCTCTACTATTTTTGCTTTCGGTGCTCGATTCTTCCTTCGTGTTCCGTATCCAAAAGAGTTGGAGTGCAAGCATCCGCGGCGCGGTGAGCATCGAGTTCGAGCGACTTTTTTTCCCATGCACAACGGATTACGAATTACTAATTGTTTATAAACGACAGGACTAATAATTCTTTGGAACGGGCGGCCGAAAGAATCGTTTTCACGATATACGATATACGGTACGTATAGGAAATAGGTGAAAATATTGGACACGCGTTTTGTATCTTTACCACGTGAAACTGACGGTACTTTGGCACAAATCTACAGGGTGTTTCACCTAACTCGATCGTTTGCAGCGTCTCGCTAATTTTGGAAAATATTTTTCGAGGTTTTTTCCCCCTGCTCGCGCAAAAAAAAAAAGGACGTGTAGGTTAATATATTTTTGTAGAGAACGTCGAGCTTACGGAAAAGCGTATGACCCAACTTAATCGTATATCCTCGAGCGTCAGATCAGCAGGACGCGTGAGTGTCAGGTTTTTGCACAATTTGAAATTCTGTCTAGGAACGACTATAACGTCAATCGTATATACCAATATCAAATTGTCCATAAATGGCATAATCTTTGACTCTCGCCCTCTTTTCTTGTATTAGAAAAGAGATTTGGAACATCCGAAGCTTCTGCGCGGGAAATTATTTGAACGTGAACTTTTTAAAAAATTTCTCTAAGCGCCGCTGTCTCGACGGTATAAACACCGACGTTGTTACTTCTTGCACGAAGCCAGAGATATGATAGACGAGAATCCTGTTCCTGACAATCGGTTCATTCGCGTGTCTTCGTACTTGGAGTGCGGAATTTTGTATTCGATGGGTCCGAGATGTATCGCCGTATTTATGCGATACGATCGGTCTGGTCGTTTCTGATCCGGATTCCATCAACGGAAGTAAACGAGCAAAGGATAACGCGTAACTGTACACGGCTGTATGCGTGCATAAAGGAGGCGAGTGGCTGGGGTGGGGCGAGGATTCGAAGGAGAGGTAACGAGCTGCTCGATGCGCGCCATAAATTAGCAATTATTTAATTTTCGTCGGGCTCCGGGTCCTTAGACGGCTCTAAATCAGTCTCCGTTGCAAAAAGCATAGATAACTATGACGCATGGCTCCCGGGAAGAGACAGGGGTGCGCTCACCGGATTGTGGCGGTGGTGACTTGGTTCGGACGAGCGGAGACGCGAAGGGACCAGGGGAGAAGATACACGATGGGGCTGGAACGAGGAGTGGCAACGAAAACAGGGATGAAAGGAAGAGAATCGAAGGAAGAAAGTGGTCGACAGGGATCGGAGTATCCGCCGCTTTGGCAGTTATAGCGCGAGCACGTGCGAATATCGCGCGCGTCGATATTTTCAGGGTAACGAGTGACGATGGAACTCTTCGACTTAGTTTCTTCTCGTGGATCTTGGCTCGCCTCGAGAACTCCCCCGTCTATCCGAGTATACACTCTCGTACGTAAATATTACGACACTTTCGCAGGACGTTAGGACACTTTCCAGATATGGGAAACCCGTACGAGAAACCGTACGTCAAAGGTTCTATACGTGTACAACGTTTCGACTTATGAAACAAATTCTACGTACATACGTTGCATTTTGTACATTTTTGAGAATACGATGGAAACGCTTGCGAACAGAGTAGTGCGCGATAGATTTCTATTAAGAAGCACTTCGTTGTTAGGAAAAGTAAATTGACTACGCGAGAAACAAGAGCGCGATACTCGCTTGTACTCTGCTGTATAGAGTTTGGTTCGTCGGTTTGCACCCTACCGCAAGATCGCAAGAACGAAACTATTTGCAACTTAATTCTGGTCTGGGTACGTAGCTGTGTGCAGTGTATCGGTATCGCGTTGATGGCGGTGACGGCGACGATGACGAGGGCGGTTGAAGCGGTAGCGGTAACAGGAGCGGAATCCGAGGCAGAAGCAAACGAACGTGCTTCTGTTTCTCGCAAAGATCGGTGTTGCTGGTTCGTCGGTGTCGCTGGTCGGGCTGGTTAGTCGTCTGGATAGCCGGATAGCTAGATGGCTGGTTGTACGATAACCGGTGGTGGGTGCTCGGTGGCACCGCCGTTGCTCTTACTTCATCGTTGTGTATGTAAATGCTCGCGGGAGACGAAGACCGGTGGCGTGAAAGGGAACGAGAACGGACGAGAATGTATGTACGCGCGAGTGAGAAAGAGACGGGGCTATAGAAGGAGAAAGGGAGAAGGAGCACACGGAGCCGGGCACAATGGCAACTAGTTTTAATTACAAAGTAAGGTGAAGCGATCAATCATAATGATGTACGTGAGGCAGGCGCGGCCTCTGGGGTACCGAGGGTGGGAAGCAACGTGGAGGAGAAGGACGTGGAAGAAGAGAAGGGAAACGAAAAGGATGAGAAACGAGGGGAAAGAGGGAGGACGGGGGCTAGCTGGCGGTGACGCTGCGGGACGAAGGGGGCCTTCGCGTACACTTTGCGTATAATTTACTGGCACTGGATATACCTGAAGTTATGCTATACCGAAGCTGCCGTTGCGCCTCTCCGTTTCTCCGCTCGTTTCGCTCTCTTCTCTTCTTCCAACGCTCCGCTTTCGCCAGCGTCGAGCGATAGAGCAAAGGGTTCTTGCGCGTACTAGCCTGCCCCTCTGTTTTTCTCTCTTTGCTTCTTTCTGCTTGTTCTCTTTCGACCCACTGCCACCACCCTCGCGCATCCACTGCCTCCGCCCTTCGTTGCTTTATCCGTCTCGTTTTCCTCCCTTTCTTCATTTTCATCGCATATTCCCCCGGTTCCCATCTCGCCCTCCGCCTCTTCCCCTTTCTTTGTCCTTCGCGCGATTCGTCTCTTCCTCCTCCCCCCTCCCCCCGTCCGTTCTTCTTTTCAGGCTCCGTTTCTCCCTGTCTATGACTTTGCGCCACGTCTGCCAGACTGGCCACCATAACTCTCGGTCGTTCCCTCCGAAATATCTGATGCGCCACGCGATATTTACGATCGGCAGTCGCTCGGCGAACCCTGGCGCTGAAAGCCTCACGGCGATGCTTCGCCTCTTTCCGTCCCACTGACTCGCGTCTTGCGTCCGGCCTCCGCTGCCGCCTGCGGCGGGCCGACCCGCGGTCCTCGCGTACGCGTTCCCAATCGATCGATCGAAAAAGGGCGGACGATTCAATGCCAGAATGGAGAAAGCGGTCGTAAGTGACGCGATAAGAAACGGAAGTTCGGTCGAGCTTTGCCAAATTTCCAGCAACGATCGCGAACGCGAGTATTTCGGAGCAGCGCGACCAGCCTCAGCGAATACGTCGCAGCGATCGAATATATCATCGTGGTCCTTCGTGTTCCTCCACACGGCAATTTATAAAAAACCTAATTACGCTGAATTACAGTCCCCTGAAAACCATTCGACTCCTCTCCGTGCCATTTGTCCACACAACGATACATAATAGAGCAATAAATATCATTTGCGAGTAATTTGTAATTATAGATTAAAATCGGGCACCCTGAATAAAATAAATCGCGAAATTGCTCTGCTCTCGACGAAATAAAAAAAAAAATCTATCTCGTCACGTTTTTCCGTTACGGTCTGTGAATGTTTTACGTAACGAAATAAAGTTCGTCGAACAGATCGCGACCTCTGACACCGCCGTTAGAATGAAACCGAGCTAGAATAATTGTTTCGTAGGACTAACGGGCTAAATGATCAAATCGCGATCTCCTCGTTGCCGTGATAGAGAGAGAGCGAGAGAGCGAGAGAGAGAGAGAGAGAGAGAGAGAGAGAGAAGCAAGAAGAACGATGCACTTCCAATCTTGTAACCAATGCCGGTGCGCTGCCGTCTCTACGAGACGAATCATTAATGTAAATCACCGCGGTACACCGGTCCAGGGCTAACGATCTCGCGATGCGAGTCTGCTGTCCGTAGCACGATTCAACCGAAGCACGAACGTTGACCGTAACGACGTTTCGGTCCGTGTTATTAGAGTGTCGGATAATGTTCGAACCGTAATTGGTAGAATAACTACGCGAAAAAGATGCTCGGAGTGGCAGTGATACGCGCATTCCGCTTACCTCTGTTCTCAGGCAAATTACCTCCCGCGATGTCGGTTGCTCGCGGCGCAAACAAAACCGCCAACACGTGGCTACGTTGCTTCCAGATGCAAAGAAAAACGAGAAGCCGACTGGGAAAAAGTATCACCGCGTTTTAAGCTTTCGCTGCATCGCCATTTATTTTATACGTCGATGAATTGTTTGGTCTCGAATATCGCGCCAATAAATTTGTTATTTCCTGTATAACCTACCAAACTCTTGCGTAGACGACGAAACACCTTCTCCGTAAGTGGAAGCCTATAACGACCGAGGGGAAATCAGTGGAAAACAGGTGCGTGCCAAGTATGTATCACGTGTATTTAAATTTTCGTTTTTTTCTCTTTTTTTTTCTTTGTACCATTAATTCGTTTCCGCGATGTTAGTTCCATAATCTCCTAATGTAATGACATGTACGTTCCACCGAGCAGAATCTCGATAGTATACCTTCTTCACGCTGAAAAACAAATGCGTAATGAAAACGGGGTCCGTGCCATTCGGCTCTTTAGGAACAAGTAACAGATCTTGATAATCCTTGTCATTTACCATCTGATTCAAGCACCGTGTAAAATGATTACGATTTCGTATCGTACTTTCTCGTATCTTGAATAACAAATCTTTCCTTCGAGTTGCTTCCTTCTAAAATTGCTTATGTTTCGTCGTTGTACCTACAGCATATTAGTTTGACAGCTTTCGAGAGAGGATTCGAATCCGCGTATCTATTACTAGTAGATGTTTGTAACGTGGATTAACATTTCGCAGAGTCGATCAAAGTAGCTCCCAAACGGTTTAGATAGGAAAGAGTCGCCGAAAGAAACGCTATATATATATATATATATATATACGTTCCTTTAAATCTTTCGGTCTATCGATAACAAAGGTTGGTTGGCGAAGAGGAATCGAAGCGTTGGAAGGAGTCTATGGCGAGAATCGAAGTGGCGCAACGAGGCAAACGATAATCGAGATCAAAGTAACGTCGGTACGGGTCCATCGCTGTTCGAGGAAAGAAACGAAAAGCGACGAGAGCGGAAGGAAAACGACAGGTGGTAGTTTGAGTAGCATGTACGCGTATCCAAGCGTACAGGCTACGTCGTTGCTTATCGCGCCTATAGATGCGAGTAATTTCGCGCGACTAATTAGTCTCTCGTTAGCGAACTCGGCCGTTCTACGTAGCGTGAACGTAAAAAGGAGATAATTTCGCGATACAAATTCGCGACTTATCGGCTTGGTCGCTTCGCCGTCCGCCGGCCCGTCCCGCGCCTCTCTGGTCCGGCCCCGTCGAACTCTCTTCTCCCTCCTGGCGTTCCATCGGTGCGAGTTCGCGAAGCGATTAATTAAATTCTCGGGTAATCAAATATGTCACTCAGCCGTCCAGTTTTAATTAAAGTTCGGACATTATCTATTTGCTTTATCATCGTTGGCTTGACTAGCAGCGGCTCGAGCGGCGGAGGACAGAAATGGAACCGAGAACGGACGAACAACGGCTGGCCGTCGAATCAACAGCGTCGTCCGTCGTCTCCTTTTGCTCGCGATCGGAAAGCTCGCATCCCTCGGAAAGCTCGTCGTCCTTGGCTCCGTCGCGAGCAAAGTACACGACGTTCGTTCCGCGCGAATTCCAAATTACAAGGACGGTAATTTTACCGGCAAGGAAGACGTCACGTATCGGGACAGCCGTGGAACTCGCGACTTTTCCCCGTCTTTTTGCTTCGCTCTCGCCTCGATTAGAGTTTCCGACGTTCGTTTGCTGCCGCAACCGCAGCCGTTGCCGCCTTCGCCTCTCTCTCACTCTCTCTCTCTGTCTGTCTATCTGTCTGTCTGTCTCTGTCGTTCTCTCTGGTCGTTGCCTGTCCTCCTGCCCCGTTCCCTTGTAGCCGCGTCTGCCTCCATTGGTAAGACGGTTTTACGTCTTATGAGTTCCCAACTGCGGCACCTCTTCTATTCCTCGCAATGATTTCGTCGCAATCACCCTCATCCTACCCGGTGCCAGAACCCTCGACGGGGCGGTAATATCGGAGAATGGCGCGACGAAACTACGAGAGGCGGAGAAGCCGACCGACACTTTTGTCAATACACCCGGAACGAAGGAGAAAGACAACCGTCGAAAAGGATGGTCTCTCTCAGCCGGCGTTGCTGCTATAAAGACCACTCGTGTCATTTCGCAATGACGAAACTTTACCCGAATTTTCTCTTCTCTACCCTCTTCCATTCCGCACGCCACACACCCCCGCGTCCTTCTTTCGCGCGCTCGTCCTCTTTCCGCGGAGCTACCTCCGCATCGCCCCTTTCTTATCCGCTCTCGAACCAAAGATAGAGCGAGTTTGTTAGGCGAAGCAGCTCGGTAGTTGCCGTAATCATCGTCGCATCGCTCTGCGCCACCATCCGACCGATCCTTTCGAGTTTTCGTTCGATGCACGCGTTTTTTTTTTTTACGCGTCGCTTGTCGCTGCTGTCTCTGAGGATGAATTAGCGGGCTGTGCGCTGTTCGTCGATCGAAAGGCGGCATCTCGGACTGCCTAGAAACGAGCGGAGACGTCGTCGGCGTGGAACGTCGCGGTTCCGAGGGAACGTTCAACGTAAAGTTGAAAAGTAATTCAGCCGCTCGTGCGATTTACGCCGCGTTCGATTTCCGAGATACACGCGCGACGCGTCTCGTGCTGCGATTTGAGATCCGCTTTGGTCTTACATAGTATATAGGACCGAGTAAAAAATGAAAGAGCGCATCAAGCTGGAACGTGCCTGTATCCTGATCGGTTCGGAGATCGTACTTAGCATGGTGAAACAAACGATCGTTGGAGGAAACGATCTCGTATAAACGCTCGGCTAAAAGCACAAAAGAGTCGCCAGGGTGGCTGACTTTGGAGACGCTTGTGGAGAGAAAGGGACAGAGGCGCGCAGGCTAAAAAGAAGAAGGAGTAGAAGAAACGAACTACGTCGAAGACGTAGTGTAAACGGAGCACGATGGAAGGACACGGCCGCATTTGATATGGACCGTAGATAGCTGGTAACGTACGCCGGGCGCGGACTCGCTGTCATGCGGCTACATAGCTGCCTACGAACCGTTCACGTGTGTATATGGTTCGAGGCCGACATCGGCCCGTTTCTCGACCAGGTAGAGGAGCCGGGTGCGCCGTAGATGCACGTAGATGCGCGCGTAAGCCCGGCGGTTTTACGATGCGATGGTTTCGCGTTAGTCCGTTCCGTTCCTCGAATCCTGTGCTGCTGGCCGGTTCGAGTAGGTGGGTATTCGCGGGCCGCGTCAAATCCTGAGAATCGAAGCGCGTCGTATTATTTATACGGGCGGAATGGTAGCGGATTGTCGGTTAGGTAGGGTGGGATGGGTGACGGTGACCGGTGTCGTCGAGAGAGGTAACCGGTGGTAGCAGCGACGCTGGCTTTCACTGTGTTTGCCAGTGGTTGATGCCGTTGCCGGTGCCAGTGTGCCGTCGTTGGTGGAGCATCGTTGGATCGTTGTGGATCGTTGCGGAGCGGTGCGGAGCGGTGCGGAGCGGTGCGGAGCGGTGTGCGGAGCGGTGTGTGGAGCGGTACGGTGGTGCAGTGCCGCCGCTGCTGGCCGATAGCGACGACCAAGCCTCTACGGTGCTCCCGGTCACGACTCGCGGGCTCCCGTATTTGAATACAATGCATTATATTGTCCGCGTTATATCATATATCTCCCGGCTAAATAAACACCGTCTCAATATTTAGGCTCGCGAACCGCCCCGTGCAGGCAGAGCCGCCGCACGTACTTACGTACCGGAGTAGTATACCTGTGCCTCTTGGTCTTCGCCTCCGCCCCCGCCTCCGACTAAAGAGAGTTCAGGGTCGCGGCAGCTCGTCCACGAGGTTTCCATCTACGACCGGGTGGAGTTTCTGGTCCGCGAGATCTCTAGCCATCTTCGAGCCGAACGAGAGAAGGTTACGGTATTCGGGGGGGAAAAACGAGCGAAACGAGAATAGGATGGAAGATACGTATTAGCTTTGGAGAGTCCCTATCGACGCGTGTCGTGCCATCTCGCGGCCGTGTTCGTGGTAATCCGATACGTCAGGCCGACGTCAATTGACATTTAACATGCAGCCGTGCACTCGCCGTTATATGGATCTGTTGGCGCAGTGTATCGCCCCGGGTTTATGATCTCATCGGCCGATTGATTTATGTCGGCAATTATAGCGTAGCTAGGAGTGACGCACGGCTCCGTGTCCCGAATGAGTTATGGGTGTTAATCTCGGGAAAACCAATGAAGGGCGGCTCTCCGACGCGACGGCCGGCAGCGTCGACCATCGTTCCTCGTCCCATGCTTCTCGTTGCTTTTCGTCGTTAAACGCACCTTCTCGCTTCTTTCCACCGTGTCCTTCGTTGCCACGAAACCACGCGAAGCTGCCTGGATCGGCACGGAATCGTCGCGTCGCATCGTCAGTCGACGCACGAACGATCGCGCCGTCTTCCTAATCCGCCAACACCCGATCGCGCGTGGCCGCTCGCCGTTTTGCCATTTGGCCGATCGCCAATCCGCCGTCTCGCCGAACCTCCGAAATATTAATGATCTTTAACGCCGACTCACTGCCGTGCAACCCGCGTCACCCCGTCCAAACGATCGCAAGCGGTGAAAACGCTCCTCGCCTAGCGATCGCCAGTCGCGGATTGTCTCTCGCGACGCGTCCTCCCCTCCCCTTCCTCAACCTTGTCTCACGTTCAGGTAAATCTTACGTTCGCGTGCACGAGCTTGCACGAGCTGCGCAAAGCCAGCCGGCAGAAGAAAGGGAACGAACGCAGCCTTGGAAGTTATTGCTCTGTCCCGCGTAAAACATAATTAGATGACGCTCGAGCGAAGCGATGCAGCTTCTCTTCGCTGCTTCTCTTCGCTGCTTCTCTTCTCTTATCTTCTATTCCCTTCCCTTCTAGCAAGTCACGGCCGTGGCTCTCAACCGTGTGATGTACCGTTTCGGACGCGTGTTCGATCGGTGATTCGCAGGTAGGCGTGCTGCAACTTGCAAACGAAAGCGCTAAATCACGCGACGCTCGTCGCTTCGGTCGGCTCGCTCTATCGTCTCTGATCGGGGTTGGCGAGCTCGGGGTATACGATAATTTCCGCCCGCGGATCTACGATGTCTTGAGAGGACGAGAAAGGAGATCGAAAGAGAGACGCCGAGAGGATGGAGGACAAGAGAGCGGAAGAAAAGGGTGCGGAGAAGGCGAGAGGGATATTTACATTGCTAATGTATCGTCGGCCTAACTTCTAATTAAACAAATTCGCACAACTCAGCGCAGCGCGCGGTTGCCTCGTGGAATTGCTCTGAGAAAAGAAACGCAAGGGAGAAGAGAGAAAGGGAAGAAACAGAGGTCCCCGGTGTATGTACTCGGCGGTGGCAGCGGGGAAACCAAGGGGAAACTCCCTTCTTGCTGGAGGGGTCGCTCGTTAGCGCTCTTAACGCGACTTACCGCCTGGAGCGCGAGCCTCTAGTCCCTCCCCGATTCATCGAGAAGGAGGAATGAATATTTATAAGAAACTGCAAAATAGTAGTCTAATCTTTTCTCTTTTTACTTTCGCCTCTCTCTCTCTCTTCCACTGGACCATTTCCCTTCTCACGCCCGCTCCTCGCTTTTACCCCTCTCTCCCTCTCCCTCTCTCTCTCTCTCTCTCCCTCTCTCCCTCTCTCTCTCTGTTCTCGCTTGTATTTTCCGCCTCGCGAGGCTCTGTCTCCAGAGACGGGTACTTTTCTTCCCGAGTCTAGTTTATCGTTATCTCGCATCGCCGTTTTGTTGCCTTTGCTTTCGTATTACCCTTAGTTGGTAATCACGATACGTACTCGCAGTTTGATGCAGTCTGCAAGATCGAAGAATCGTCCGGAAGAACGGGCGAAGGAGAGGGTGGAAAAGCGTTCGATCGAGCTACTGCGGGAAACTGGAAAGAAGACGAGCCGATGGAACGCAGCTTTAATTGGTCGAAATTGATTCGATCAGGTAAATTAAATTATCCATTTCCTGTTATTAACCCTTCGTGCGTAACCTATGCGAGCCACGCATCTGTTTCAAGTTCTTGCGTTTTAAAGTGAAGCTAAAATAAAATAACGAAGAATGATAAAGAAGAATTCATGAGTCGTTTAAAATTACTGGCCGACAACCAGCCAGTATGAAAACGGAAAATCGAACGCACGTTTCCTCGTACTCTTCGAAATTCTGTAAACGTCACTCATCGTGTCGCATTGAAATCCCCCCGTTTACTCGCAATGTAACGTTAACATCGGCAAACCAATCAAAGACCATTCTACTTTTTGTTCCATGATCTTCGCGCACGATTAATCGAATTTGGGACGAAGAATTTTGCGTAATAGCAATTGAGACGATAGATGGCCTCGTTAGACAGTTCAAAAGGAGAAAGTAGTTCGACGGCAATTCTTCGAGTTTCCAGAGATTTTACGCAAAGTTTATCTTACTTGAAGACTAATCGTCGTCTGCGCGGTCAGTCGATGGTCTTCCTTCCAACTCTGCATAGCAGAAGAATCTCGTTGACAACGCTTAACGTGACATCCATTAACACTCCTTTGATTTATTCGGTCGACTCGAGCTACGACGACGGAGCGTAGGCCGCGCTGCTACGTGCTATCTAGTGGCGTTTCCTGTAATCGATTTAATCGACTCGGATTAATATCTATCGTGCGCGTCGATTAAAGTAAACGATGTGCTCGCGGGTTCTCCGTCGTATCGCATCCGCGTACGAATTATCCGACGATTAGCCGGATAAATCGCCGGTTCTCGAATTAAGGTCTGATCTTCTCGATCGTATCGAATCTGTGGAGGCGGACGGTGAGGTAAGGTTGATGGAAAACGCGGAGAGATCGGTGAAAAGATAGAACGAGCGAACGCGTTGCACGTTCGACAGGCACCGGTGTCCAAAGCGCGTCCCTCGCCTGTTTCCAGCGACGCGGTGTCTACTATCTGTGCTAACTTCCGGCGTCTCGGTTGCCTCGATTACGGCGTAATAAAACATCGTCACGACACCTGCGTACCTCACACAGACCCTTTTCTCCTCGATAACGAAAAATTCACAGAACCGGATCTATACGGTGAGCGCAAAATTCGCGCTTGCCTGTCCTCTAGTTATTTTCCTTGGCGATATGTTTCCGACCAAACGCAACGCTACCCAGCTAAAAATACTACGAGATTTTTGTACCGCGAGGTACCTACAGGGTGTTCCGTTCAACTTGATCGCGTGGAACGTTTCGCTTAACTTTAACTTGTCGGATTGACTTCGCTTCTCCTTGCTGCGTCAAATTTCGTAAATCGAAGCGCAAATATCCGCGAATTCTAATAGCTTCTCGGTAAATAAATAAGTCAATACCTTTCGACGAATTACGAGCGCGATATCGCAAAAATTCGATCGGTATCGTTGCGTCCTAGATGACTCGCAACGCTTTCGGTTAATTCGTGTAATCTTGAAGTATACTTTACTTCGATCTTATCAAGCGTATGCTGCATCCTGAAACCGCGTATCACTGTACCGATCCCGATCGGAAGTTGAAACAATTCTTTAAAAAAGGAAAAATCAACGAAACGTGTTCGTCGTGCTTTTTCCTTCGTGCCCTTCGCATCGTTTCCTCGAGAACTTATTGCCAGGGGTAGTATACAGTCCTCGGGAGCCCGGTGTCCAGCTGCTCGCGGAGGAAACGTACTCGCCGACGCGTCCAGAAGATTAACCGCGGCTACCGTGAACACCGCGTAGGCGTGCATCTTGCTTCCGTGAGTCGCGCTTTGTCGCCAGCTGGAGCTGCACGATACGACCTTGAAATTGGCGAACGCCATCGGAGCGCCTACTTGGAACCGGATCGAGTCGATGATTTCGTGCAGGTTTTTCAATGAACCGATCGATTCGCCAATCGATTCTAGAGCGAAAGATCGCCGCCCGATCGTTCCGTACTCGATCCTAGCTGTACGACACTATACGTACATATGTATCTCGCCCTTGACGATCGACTGTTGAGACGTGTAGGTGCGGACCGAGAGAACGAACGTACGAGCGGCACTTTGTGGGGTCGTAAAACAACAGCAGCCTTGTAAATCTGTGCCCGAGTGTGCCAGCCCTGACAGATTCTCGCCCCACCTCTTCTTCTTCTTCTTCTTCTTCCTGCGATTCTACGCTCGTCTCGCGTTAGCGCATCGCACCCGCACTCGCGTGCACACGCATACTCGCGTTCCTACTCGCACCGGCGCTACCTGTACCACCGGCATGTATCTTGCCGCTCTATTTGGCACTGTTTCTTCGCCCGATCTCGTGTTTCTCCTTGTTCGCGGCGATCGTTTCTCCCCAACGTGCCCTTCCTCGTGCATCTTCCTCCCTCTCTTCTATAAGCGTCTTCTAAATTCAATTTTTGCTCAATTTTTACGATAGCGGCAGTGGTTCTCCGCGTGGGACACGCGAAAATGCCCTTTAGGGTTACGCCACGGTGATCCGAGATTTTTGTAACATTGTACGGTTTGTTAAATGTCCGTGCCGTTGCTTTCTGTTGGTCGATGCATCGTGTGCATACGGAAAGTGTTCGCAGCAAGTTTTTCTGCCGTGTCCTATATTTCATTCTTCCAGCGCGATATTTTCGTAATCGTATGAACGCACGGTGAAATGGCACTGATCAATTTATACGAGCGCGAATTTAATATTACTTGGACCTAATTAACTCGGTACGTATATGTATGTAGTTCGAGTATGCAAATTTTAACGCGCCTACATACGCGTAATTTTACTGTCGTAAAATTCGTCGTACGCGAGACGAGTAAAGAGAGCACAATTTTTGTTTATGTTTTCCTCGTCTCTCGCGCGACAGGTTTTACGACACTAAAGTTAAAACATCCTTCGAATCGATCGTTTGTTCCATCCAAGTACCTTCATAAGTACTTTTGTAGAGAATGAAAAAGTGCATGGTATAAAAATGGCGTATAAAAATGAATAGTTCCATTCGAAGAAGCAAAGGTCAGATTGAAATCGCTAAATATAGTAAGTTTTACTCGAAACATTTTTTCGGATAACGAATAGTTCGCGGAGATAATTCCGTGGTTAGATTAAAACGAGACTGTGTGTGTGTGTGTGTGTGTGTGTGTGTGTGTATTTTATTTCACTTCCTCTGTTGTACTATAATTATAGTTTTATCTACCTTCGCGAAGGTTACGCTACGTTCGCAGGAGATACGCGAAGCGCGATAGGTTGAGAACCATCGCACCGATAGAGTAATTGTCGAAACAAATCAAACGCGAGAATCGATCTTTCTTCGACGATTAACTGTTAGTCGTGGAATATGAGTTAACACATCGCCAATCGAGTTACCAATCTGCCGGATACGATATAATTTCATTATTTAGGACATTTCGTAAAGAAACGAATTAGAAGATACAAATAAACGTACGTACTTGCTGCTGCCGTGTAATATCGTATCACGTTCGTTTCCTACAGATTACGGCTACGATTCGACGAAGGTAACTTCGCAAAACATCCGGAATATCACGACCCCTTTAATTTCAACTGCAACTACGGCTTCGATCCCTGGGACCGAAGATCTGCAAAATAAAATCAATACTCTGTACGAAATATGGTGCCGATAACAATGAATAACTAAGCGGCTACTAGAAAAATCATAAGGTAAGACGTTGAGAGAATTCACAATCGAACCTGTCCGTACGTAAAGTTACCCAACTTCGTAATCCGCGCGCTACTGGGACAATTTCGACCGAGCTTTAACCCAGTGTTGCAGCGATATCGTCGAACGAATCGAGGTGCATAGCTCTTTCGTAAATCTCGAAGGCGAACGATCATCGCGCCCCTCTGACAGACAAAGGCGGAACGTCGTAAAGCTGTCTAATTTGCGATGCAAATATCGCGTAAGATTTCTCTGCTGTGACGCGGGATTTTTATCGCTTCACCGTGGAATATGCTCGAACCCTGTTGTTGTTCACGGTACACGGGGCCCCGTGTAAAGCGACGAACAAACGTTGGCGAGGCAGAGTCTCGCGCCTCTACACGGATAGTAGCTTACCTGATCAGACGCGTCTTACCCTTATCCTTGCTCTTACCCTTAAGCGCGACTTCTTTTTTGCGCGGTGGTCTCTTAGTATGCGCGCGCGACCGTCGTAAAGTAGATGTACCTACAGATCGCGCGTATCTTACGAAACTAAATTGGAACGGGTCGGTGTGTCCGGGTGGGGAGTTTGCGGAAAGTAAAACGGCCAGATAGAGAAGCGAAAGTGCTGGCGGGAAGGAAAGGGACGAGTGGAGGCGAAGAGAAGAAGGGAAATCCGCGGATAGGGGAAGAGAAAGAGGACGGAGAAGGACGCGCGAGAGGAGCGCGAACGCGAACACCCACCGGCCAGCATAGCCGGCTAGCTTGTCCCACGCATTGCCGGCCGACTGACGTCTTCATCGGCTAGTTGGGCGGAGGACTCGCGTTGCCGGAGAATTCGAATTTTCGCCGAAGCGGCAGCCGCTTTGACGCTCGAGTTTTTGGCGGAAGCGTTAGAAAGCGGCGACAGCGGGTCTCGGTCGCGCGATAGAACCGATATTATCGGTGAAATACGACAAGTTGTAAATTACGAATTTACAAACGCCGATAAATTCTCTTACAATAGAACGTAGAAAATAGAATTTCCACGAATAGAGATGAAAAGTTAAGTTGTACGGGGCTTGCGTGTCGCCTGCATTTATCGCGTTCGACGGTTTTAGGTTACGTAAAACCATAATCATTCGTATCTACGCTAATTTTCTGCTACTAAATTTTGATATATTAAAAGTATACGAAAGGATAGAAAGTTATTTTAGTGTGTATTCGCTGTAATAAATTATAGCGATAAAAAGAGCAATCACGTCCGGGATGTAGAGAGAATAATCGCGTTTCGAAGGTTTGATGTCAAAGCTATCGCCATTCGATTATTTAGACCTGTTGAGAGATGCATTCGACGAATCTCTAAATCAGTTAATCCTTATTTTTTTCAAACTCCCAGTAAGATTATCCGTTGTAAATCATTCGGCTGCATTTCATTTATGGATCACTGTGCGTCGATCCGTTTCTGCTAGCCACGTAATACCACGGTTCAGATTTCGCGAGGAATTTGAAAATTGACGAAAGAGGCGGAGGTCGTTGCTGGTCGATTAAGTTTCGATAATATCGGAGGGGGCGAACGCGAAAGGGAAGTAAAACGGATTCTTGCGTGAAAACAGCTAGCGGCATGGTTATCAGTTGACCAGAACCTCTACAAATCTACAGCTATCGGACTGCCAGATCTCTGGAGACCGCTTTTCGGTAAGTCGCTGTAACGCCTTTGCTCTCGTTCAGCGGCGGATCGCCCACGCGCAGCTTCCTGGAAGCAGGAAAAATCAGGAAAAGGGAAAGAGCGCAAAGAAATGAAAGTGGCGAAGCAAACTAAACGCGTACGTCCGTACGTTTTATTTCTGCCGCGTACAAACTGTCGCGCTGCGTCGGTGAAATTGCAGCAATTAAAATGAATCGAAAAAGTCGATACACAAACTCGACTGGATCGTTATTACTGGACTAAAAATAAACTCAAATGGTCACGGTATGTTCCTAAATTGTTTATACGGATTATTATTTTTCCTGGCAATCGACAGTTTCGAGTCGCTAAAATATCATGTAGTATCGAGTTTCGAAAACTTTCGAGTATCCCCATTCCTAGTCGGAACGATACGCGCGAGTCGACGGCGTACGAGGAAACGAGAAACTCGACGAACGAGGACGCAGGAAGGAAGATACGCGACACAGCGAGCTGGGGTACGATTGGAAGAACGAACGAGCGAACGGAGGTGAGAGAAATGGAAAGAAAGGGGAGGCGGAAAGAAAAGAAGAAAAGAGACGGGAGCTCCTTTCTTTAAAGCGAGGGTTACTTTAAGGATCGTTCGAGAATCGGTAGTCTCTCCGCCAATGTTTTATTTTATCCTCTCCGCTCCATAAGATCGCATTCTTTACGACCCATTAGACGAATTCATTACCAGACCCAGGCAATAGGTAGGTGAGGTCCGTAAGCCCTCTATCCTTCCTCTTTCTTTCCCCCTTTTTCGCCTCGCACAACTGCTCTCTTTCCATCTCGTTCGCCCGCGTTTGTTTTCCGCGTCAGACAACGCTTCTTCCAATCTGTCGCGAGCCCTGCGACGGAATTCCACGGTACGACCAGGTATGAGCGAAAAGAAAGACAAATACAACGAGGCTCGCGTATACGTGGAGAACGTAAAGTCGAAAAATTGTAACAGGCATGTACAAAGTGGATAAGTAGAGTGAAATTTTGATCGGTCCAATTCATTGCGATATTCCCTGTCGAATACGAATTTTTGGGGAACCGGCAGAGATCCTTGGCCGAAAATTGAGAATTTGTGTCAGAGGAACAACATATGCAAGGAGGTGACACGACGGATCTTTCCAATCCTCCTGATACGATACTTTCCGAAAAAAATTTTCAGTACGAATTTCTCGGAAACCGGCAGAAATTTTAGCCCCAAAATGGAGAATTTGCGTGGAGAGAATATGATGTGCAAGGAGATGGCACGATCGCTAGGTCTTGATACGCTGCTTTTTTTTCATTTTTGAAGGCGATTTTCTTGTGGGTTTTGTAGGAAATTTGTGGAAGGCGAATTTTATTACGACGAATACCATTTTCGTTCGTGGGAGAGAAAGACTTCGAAATCGCTCGATGCACAGAACCGACATGACCGGAAGCGATCGAGCATCGGACCGATACGACCGCGTAAACGAATTTGATTCTGTAAGATTTTGGTTCGTGGAAAGCGATGGTTTCTTATGGACAATTTGTAGGCAGAGTCTTATATTTTGCTGGAAAATTCGGTCTTCCTTTGGCATTTTTGCGATTTTGGATATTTGATATGGAATCTAATGAAACGAAAAATAGTATGGTAATCGGTATATAACAGTTATGGCATTTATGGGAAGGATACACGGGATATAGATGTACGAGTAAAGAAAGCTTAGGCGAGAATTTACTTTATAACATATATATTTATTTGAGCTTTAATTGCATTTTAAAATACAACCGAAATAATTAAATAATGACAAATCTGGTAAAATGGTTTCAAGAGTCGCGTATACATGATGCATATCTTTGTGGTTGCGCATTTGTAAGTAGGTAGGTACTTTTCGAGCGTATTTTTCGCACGGTTGGCTATTTCTCGTTTCGTTTCTCGTATCCGCGAGTGCGTACGCGCCGCGTTCGTTTTTTTCCGCGCGTATGATGCCGCGTATCGCATCCACGTAGACCACGTTCTTCTTTTTTCTCCTATACCCGCCACATTCTCTCAGCAGTCGTATATAATTACAATAATAATATTAATATTATCGTTATATCGATAAATACTTTTAAAGTCCGCGATGGAAGAATTAGAGTTTACAAGAAATACGTATACAAGTGTGTTCCGCTCCAAAATTGCGCTTTTAACTCGTCCTCGAACGCGCGCAATCATCGTCCCTTCGGCTCATTCTTCCCAGCCCACTGCTTCCTTCCTCTCAGCGTTCTCGCGTTTTACACGTTACTCATATTCCCGCTCGCGCGATCATGCTCGTCCGGATTTTAATTCCTCTCTCGCGGCGTCGCTTTTGCCCGCTTCACGGCGTCAGTCACTTTTACTCTCGCTTCCCTTTCGTTCCTCCTTTTCCCGTTCTCGAATGCACGCAAGCAAGCAAGCAAGCAAGCACGCACGCACGCACGCACGCAGGCAGAAGACGATTCGCCAGAGAACGCGTTGATCGCGCGCGCCGTTTTTCCGCTCAGCCGAGAGACGATGGAGTCCCGGCGTGTTGGTAGTCGTTCGAAGTGTTTCTTTTTTTTTTTTTCCTTTTTCGCTGCGTTTCCCCATTCGTTAATTGTATAGAGAATAATCGTAATCGTAATCAATATACACGGTATTCGCGATAATCCGAGCGATAGTAATGACAGTATTTTACACTTAAAACGTCGCGTCGACTCGCACGGCGCAATAAATATTATTTGAACAAAGAAAATTTACAATGGTCTACTCGTACGCTACGAGCGAAGGAAAACGATAACGTTCGAGGAGGCCGCGTCGCGCGCGCTCGACTCGCCCCGCGCACGTGTGTTTCGAGCACAACTGCGAGCCTCGCTATTGCACCGTGTTCTCGTTGCTCTCGATGCTCCTTTTATGTCGCTTTTCTCTCACTCTCCAATCGTCGTCGTCGTCATCGTCGTCGTCGTCGTCGTACTCGTCAGCCGGTTCGCTTGCCGAACACTCGTTGACTTTTTTGGACGAGGTCCGAATGCCGAACGCGATCTCACCGGTTTCGCAGCTCTAAGTATCAACAAAGAGATTCCTATACAAGGGCGGACCCTAGCCTAGCCTATGCGCTAATCAACTACGCTCTTACGTTCTAGAGGTATACATGCTGATCTGACCTTACGACAGCTGTGTGACAGGTAAGCCTTGTCGTCCTATACCTTGGAAAATTTTAGTCGCTATCCTCGTCGCTGCCTTTACTGCTCTTTTCTCCGCTTCCACTCGTTTTCGTCGTTCGTTTATTCTCTACCACGCAGATTCTCCCTTTCGTACACAGAAACGCACACACACGCGCACACGCACACCCACACACGTGTTAAACACACGCTCGTTCAAGCATACAAACTCTCTCTCTCTCTCTCTCTCTCTCTCTCTCTCTCTCTCTTTCTCTCTCTGTCGATCGCACGATCTCTCGCATCGCCTTGCTCTCTTTCTCAACGCCAGTCGTAAATGTCCTTAAGTATTTATAAAATCACAAACTTTGCCGCTCGCCGAGCCCCTTGACTCAGCAGTGCCGCGAGATATGGTGGCATCACAATTTAATCAACGCACGTTCGATATCTCCCTCCTGCCTCTGTGTTCGTTGCGCGATTCGATTATCCGGTGACGAGTCGGTTGGATTCGATTTGAACGGGCGAAAAGGAGCGATAGGTATAAAGAGGGGAATGGCGAAGAGAGGGCGGGAAGCGGAGGAAAGGGAGAGAAAAGGGAAAGACGAGAGACGAGGCGGTACGAAACAGCGGAGACCGGATAATGGAATGGCGAGCGCAAAAGGATGGATGAGCCGAGGCGGAGGTTTCGAAGGAGGTGAAATGGTGTTGCAATCGCGTCGCTAGTTACAGTCGTTACAGTATAGATACACTTATGTACAAGTGGCACCGCTACTTACGGGGCTCGGACTATACGTACTTGCTGGACAACTGCTTGGCCAGCTCCGTATACTTGAGAAATTTGGAGTGCGGACTCTCTTCGAGGGGAGAGGCCGCTGACTGAGACGGGCTACCGTTCGCCTGTGCAAGCGGCGGCGACTTGTTGCGCTGGGAAGTCGGGGGCGAGGAAGAACTGTGACCAGCCGGCGGCGGTCCGGTGGCGGAGGTTTGCGAGACCGCTGCTGCCGCGGCCGCAGCGGCAGCCGCCGCCGCCGCCGCGGCCGCCGCTGATCGGCCGATCGTCAGTGGATCGGGAATCACGCCGTCCTTGACGAAGTGCATCTTGGACAGATGATGCCTGTACGCGCCCTTGGAGATGAACGGCGTGTCGCAGAAGGCGCACTTCATGATCGAGTCGGCGGTGACGACAGCGTCGTTGCAGGCCCAGCTGAACGCCAAGATCGCTCCCGGAGTCGTCCCGGAACCGGGTCCGGTCGCGCCCACGCCGCTTCCAGCCGCTGCTGCGAGACCGGACGCGGTTCCAGGACCGCCACCGGATCGGGCCGCGCTGCCACTGGGTCCTCGAGTCTCCGTCTTGTCGCAAAGCTTCTGCAGCGCGGCCAAAGGATGGCTGCTGGTTTTACGTCCCTGAGAGTCGACCGCGTTGTTCGAGCCTCCGCCGCTACCGCCACCACCGCCGCCGCCGCTACCGCCGCCGCCTCCGCCTCCTCCGCCACCGGACAGGCTGTCGAACATGGAAGATAGCGCTCCGAGACTACTCGACCCCTTGGTGTCGGGTGTTCCACGCGGCGTTACCGACCGGTCGCTGCTCGTCGGACTGCTGGTGCTGTTCCTGCAGGGGCTGCGCGCGATCTGTTCCGACTGACCACTCGATCTGGGAGTCGGTGGGTTCATGCGAGGCGACAACACCTCCCGACCCTCCTCCGATCCTTCGTGCAAGCTGCTTCGTCGATGATTGAACGAACCTTGCTCCTCTTCGTCTCTGCAGTCCTCCATGATCTCCTTCTTCACGAACACCTCGCGATTCGACTGTGGCTGAGTCTGCGACTGTTCCTCCTCGTTCGCGACGCGATCCTCCGACTCCTCGTCCCGGGGTTCCTTCTTGACGACCACGCTCGTCGCCGATGCCGCGGCGGAACTGGCCGCGGCAACGGAAACGGACGCGGTCGTCGACGACTCCTCGTCCCCGGATTCCTCGGTGGCTGGATGGTGACGACTCGACGGCAAGGTTTGCGGACCCAATTGCTTGTCCGGCGTGACCCGATGATGGTGGGAATGCCTGGTGTCCGAGTGGCCGACCGACGAGAGGTCCACGCGTCTCTCAGGCGTCATCGCGTCGGTTCTACCGCCGCTTCCTCGTTCCGACACGGAGCTCGACTCGCTTCCGCTGCGTTCCCGCCGCGCGGCCGTACTCGTCGCGTAGTGTTGCTGCTGTTGCTGATGCTGGTGTTGCTGCTGATACGACCGCAGAAGGTTCATCGTCTGTGGATCGACCAACGGTTTCGTGTAATCGACGCTCTCGTCGATGCCCAGCCGCTTCAAGATGCTCGTACCCATCGGGGCACCGGGTTGAGCGTGATGCAGACCCGGTGTACCGTGCCTGACGCGAGAATCGAAGCTCTTCTCGATCAGTTTCTCGATGGCGTTCAACACGGACGGCGAGGAACTACCGGTGGTCTCGCCGGCGGTCGGTGTCGGCGTGTCCTTTCCTGGTGTGGTCGCGTCGCTGGCCGACGAAGGCGACCGATGGTGTCTCGAGGACACCGACGAACCGTCTTCGGTGACGCTCTTGCGGCCGGTCTCGGTCGGCGGTAACGTGGCCGGTAGGTGATTCGACATCAACGCGTTCTTCAAGAAGTTTCGCTGATTCGCGCCCACGGTGCCCGCTCCGATACACTGGCGTATATGATCGACGAAGATGGTCGTCTCGATCTTCTCGCCGCACTTCTCGCACGTTATACGACCGGCGTGTTTGCCGAGGCTGTGGCTCAGTCCGGTGGCCGCGTCGCCGTTCTTGAACTCGTTCTGCGCTCGTTCCAATTCCAACAATTTTCTCACCGGCAACGACTTCTTGCGTTTCTCCCGCGTCTGTCGCCTCCGACCGCCGCTCTCGGTGATCGATCGCATTATGTGCTCCTTGTAGTGGGAATTCTTCACCATGTGGTTGCTCAGTTCCTTCAGCGAGCTGAACGCTTGATCGCAAACCTTGCACGTGAGGACGGCGCTCACGTGGCTGCTGGTAGCGCCGGAGCCCGGGCCAGTGGTGTTTCCGGCGTGCGGGCCGGATGCGCCACCGCCGGTAACCGCGCCACCCCCGCCCCCAGCGGCGCCGGTTACGGATCCACTGCCCGCACCGCCGCCTCCGCTTCCTCCGCTTCCACCGCTTCCACTCTTGTTCTCGTCCGACGACTTCCACGAGATAATCTGCTCCTGAGAGATGATGTTGGTGTAATGTTGCGTCTGCTGCATGTGCGAGGTCATCTCGGCGAGGGAGCGGAAACTCTGACCGCACCACATACACTTGAGAATCTGCCTGGTCTGCTCGGCTCCCTTTCCCAACCAAACATCTTGACCCCTGACCAGCTTCCTCGGCAGAGGCATCGTCTCCTTGATCAGCAGATTCAACTCCGATGGACTTTGTTTGCTGCTGGGAGTCGCGGAACCACCCCCACCGGCGCCGGAGCCAGCGTTGTTGTTGGACGCGGTGGTTTGCGGCTGGTGCGGCTGGTGCGGCTGGTGCGGCTGATGCGGCTGCTGCGGCGTCACGATACTGGCCACGCTCGGTGGCTGCGGGTGGAGCGCGGACGCGGCCGCTGGCACGGGCATGTTCACGCCGCAGTGTTTCGCCTCCTTCATGTGAGTCGTCATCGCGGCCAATGTGGGAAAACTCTGCTTGCACCATACGCACTTGAGCACGTCCTTGGCTTGATCGGCTCCCTTGTTCAGCCAGTGGGACTGCCAGGCACTGTGTCGGCTGCCGGACGTGGAGCCGGCGGTCGTGTTGCCCGCGACCGCTGCCNGCCGCGGCTGCGGCTGCGGCTGCCGCGGCTCCGCTCGCCCCGCCACTGCTGGCGCTCGTGCTCGATCTGAACAGATCCTCGCCGCCCAGTTTGCTCAGTTCGCTCATCTTCTCCAGGGCTTTGGTCGCTTCGCTTGGCTGATACGACTTGTCGAGGGAGGACGGTGGTTTCATCTTGCCGTTCCACAGTTGCTGATGATGTTCGACTACGCCGGCGGTGCTCTTGGGCGAGAGTTGCTGTTGACTAGTAGCGGCTGCCGCGACCGCGGCCGCAAAGTAGGGAAAGTGAGAGGCTACCACGGGCGACGTCCATGGCGAAACGACGGGTGGTCTGCCGAAACCTGCAGCCGTGACGGCTTGAGCCGCCTCCTGGTGAGCCGCTGCGGCCGCCGCAGCTGCCGCGGCCGCCGCTGCCGCCGCCGTGGTGGCGGACAACCTGGAGGACTTGCGAACGGGCAGCGGCGGAGAATCTTCCGGTCCGGGTCGTTTTCTACTGGGCACCGACAAATCCAAAGGTCCGTTGTTCGCCTCCGTCGAGGAGGACGGTGTTGGCGGCTTGCTGAGGTTCAGTATCTGCTCCTCTTCGTCGTCCTCCGTCGACGACGCTTTCCTCGTGCTAAAGTCGAGCACCGCGGGCAACGGGGTGGCCGATGGCGATACCTCGCCGACGCTGCTGGGCGAAACCAGAAGGCCAGGAGTAGCTGCCGGTGGCGAGCACGAGGAGGATACCAACGGAGACACGGAACCACGGGATAGCGGCGAGTGGCCGAGTAGCAGTCTCTGATGGGTCTGTTGCAGGTACGCCGCCATCATCGCCGCCGAATGAGGGGGTAGCAGTGGATGGCTTCCGAGCGGCAGTGGCACGATCCCGCTCGGGCTCACCGGACTCGCGGTGCTTCGCGTCGCTGGCGGCGGAGGACTTCCGGTCGCCGGGCCGGACGATTCCCGAGAATCTCTCGAGGGACAGCGTGGACTCATTGGCTCTCTGAAAGCACGAAGCAGAAAGGAGAAACGTTAGGCGCGATGATCGGTGAGGATCGCCGAGGATCGCCGAGATGCGCAGGCGTTGATCGGATTGGCGCGGCGAAAAACAGCGGGAGATCGATACCCGTGGTCGAATCCGGTGGACGAGCGCTGCCGCGACTCTCGCGACTCGACGAAGGATCCGTGCGCTGCGTGTCGTGGCTCGTGCTGCTCGCGGCACGCGAACCGAATCGAAGATGGAGAGCGAGCGAGAGAGGCTGTGTAGACTTGACGACGGCTCGCTCGTAACTGACTGCTTCTGACTGAATGCCGAATGCGTGCCGCGAGACGAAAGGGGAACGGCGCCGGCACGCATGCAGGGGAAGTTTTCGATGGGTGGCGGGGCAGCGGAGGACACGGAGGCGCCACCGCCGCGGCCTGCCACCGGCACACGCATCCACCACCGCCCCCGTTGTAACCGGTGATGCGGCAAAGCGGTACCGGAGCGGTGGTGGAGCGCCGTCATCGTCGGCGTTGGTGGGATCGTCGATGCAGGCCGACGCGTAACACGTGCCTATCTCTATTAGCTGTATGACGTCGCACGGCAGTCACCGATATCGGTCTGGCACCGGCTTATTTATCCCTCCTTCGTTCTCTCCCTGTCGTCCTCGTGCGCGCCGCATCTCCTCGCCTCTCTCTCTCTCTCTCTCTCTCTCTCTCTCTCTCTCTCTCTCCCTCCCTCGCCCTCTCCCTCTCTCTCCTACGCGTTTCCTTTAGCAGAGACAGGGAACAACGCGACGTTTACACCGTTCTCTCGCTCGTGCGCGGCACGTATCCGTGACGATTCGTTGCGCTCAAACAACGAGAATACCCGTGTGTGTACACGAGGGGCGCCCGACGCCGGCAACTTCAAAGGGAACGGCAGCGGCGCTCTCGTTGATTTAGGCGGTTTATGACCACGCTGCCAGTAAAGCACCGACTAATGAGTTTCAAGCGAACCGTGTTCGTTGAAATTTACGTTCATGCCACTTTCGACGGTCGCGCCTACGTCTCTTCCTAAGTATAGGCTTCGCGTTTCGTTTCGTTTCGTTTCGTTTCGCCTCGTCTCGGTCCGTTTCGTTTCGTAATTATCACGAAGCACGCTAATCGAGATTTTTACCTGTCCGGTGGTCCAGTGTCCCTTAAAATAGTAGGATTCAGTCTCGCGGTTGCGGAAGGCGGCGGAGTGGGCGGCGATGCGTCCTCGTCGTCTTCCTCGTCGGTCGCGTCCCCATCCTCTTCCTCTTTGGCTGCCGTCGTGCAACCTCTCTCGCTAGGACTAATTGGGCCGTCATCCTCCACGCAGTCGCCTTCCTCGCCCTGGAGGTCCGCGCCGGGCCCTGAGCCTTCGACTCCGTCCTCCCCTGCAACGGAAAATCGTACGATCGTTTGAGTGCGACGCGATAGCGACGTAGACGGCGAACGGCGCGGTTACGGCGCGGTTACGGCGCGGTTACGGCGCCAGTCGCTGAATCGAGGAGGAGGAAAAGGAAGATCGACGCGTCTCGTAACCACGCCGCGCCGTTCGCACCGACAATTTGGAAACGAGAAAAGCGAGCGTTGGAAAAGGACGCAAAGAGGCGAACAGCGAGGACGGTTGGCGCAAGACAATGCCGTTATCGGCTCATTTATCGGCCTTTCGCGGCTGCGACGACGTAGAAGACGTCGCGAACGACAGTACGCGGCGACGAGGGTACGCGGGATTGCATCGGCAGTGCGTCGAGCAAAGTCATCGCGTGCCATTGTCGAGCAGCCTACGGACTTCCGTTGCCCTTCCATTTCTAACGCTTGAACGAATCACCGGCACGATCGAACGTTCTACTTCGACGCTGAAAACCGAAGGAGCTCTATGCGAGTAGCTGGTCGGATCGGCGGGACTGCGGCTGGTCCAGAAGCGGCGGAAGCGCGGATCGGTCGTTAAATCGGATTTCCGGCAAGTATCGGCGAAGGGACGGAACGGGGATCGCCATCTTGTTCCGGTGACGCGTCCTCGTTCGAGATGGCGCAAGACGAGGAGCCCGCGGATCCGGGGATCTCTCCGGTGGCCGAAGAGAGCAAAAGGAAGAAAGAGGCGGAAAGGACTCAGCACACCTCCCTTGCGAGAGGGGTGGGGACAAGCAGGACGAAGAGCACCGTCCTACTTTGCCGACTGGCCAACCAAACGATCGTTTGTTCGCCGATGGGCCACGGAAGAAGGAGGGAAAAGAGATCGCGCATCGATCCGAGTAGGCATCGGCAACTAATTACGCAGATTTATGTCCCCATTGTCCATTGTCTCTCTCCGGCTGGAGCGGGCCGCAGCGGGCCGCAGCGGGCCAGAGCGGCCCTCCGAGGCCCTGCGAGGCCCAGCGCGACCATGAACGATTCGATGGAAGAAGCTGCGCTGCGCTGCTGCTCGCCGACCCTTTGGGTCGGGGTACGGGAGGTGTGCTCGAAGAATGGAGAACGAGCAACGACCAACGACCGCGAAGATGACCGCGTCGTCGACGAGAACGAGGAAGACGACAACGAGGGCCCGAGGTAAAAGGAACGAAGCATGCGACGATCGACTGAAATCGGCCCGCTACCGAGAAGGGATACGCGACAACCCGCAGACCAGGGCGGACCACCGGTGCTCGCTGGAGCTCCGCCCGCTTCCAGCATCCCTCGCACGCTCTCTTTTTCCTGTCGGGTTTCCCTTCTTTTCGTTCGCCCACGAAACCAACGCGCTTCCTTCGCGCTTCCTTCGCGCTTCTTCTCTCTCTTATCTCTTCCTCTTCCCCTTCCTCTCTCCCTTCGTCGCTGCTCTTGCTTTTTTCTCTCGCGGCTATTTCGATCTCGGCCTCGCGACCCGATCGACCGCCGCTGCTCTCGGGCCTCCGCCCGCCCCGGAATCGTCCACGTTCCATCGTCCACCAGGATGTCGCCGCGCAACCACGAGCATCGCGCCCGCTAAAGGTACCGGAATGCAAATGCTCGCACCAACCGAGATACGGCGTATTTCTACTGGCAGGTCGTTAACGAAGGAACTAGCACGGGGGGTTGCGTATACAGCCGCGGGAAAGATACGAGGGGAGCAAGCAGCGTGGCGTACGGCGTTTAAAGCGGCCGAGCCCTGACACCGGTTAGGAGATGCTACCGCGTGATATCCGGCGTGCTCGACTTTGCAGCGAACGTCGACTATGGGATTACCGACTATGGGATATACCGATCATGGCCGAGGAGGCACCTATAACGCCTGATAATTTCTGCTACTGCGAGTTTAAGAACGCGTGCAAATTTTTCGTGCAAGCTTTGTTTTACGATTTGAAGGTTGGCGTGACCGATGAGAGGACGAGAACAAGTAATTCGCTCCAATTGGTCAGACTAGCAGCGCGACTTTACGCTTCAACTTTGTCAGTTGCGGCACAAGTAGATCTTGACGTTTATTTGTAACTAGTAGGCGATAAAATATTTTTTCAGATCGTTTAGGACTCGAACAACGTATTTTCATATTCTCGTAACGCACCCGGATCTACCCTCGCTCGGAACGCTCTAGGCTAGCAGTTACATTTGCTCGATTATGGCAAACAAAGCAACACGCTGTCGATACATTGGCGATCGTTTGGCGTATCGAGAAACGACGAAGTCGTGGCATGTCAAAAATGTTAACTGCGCGTCGTAGCGTGCAACGACGGACCGATCTGTCCGGGTTTCGCGCGTTCTCTTCAGCCTCTCTTCAGCTACAACCCTTCGCCAATTACGATTATTTGTATCGAGAAACGGATTTTCTTGCCTCGTCTTGTCTTGCCTGCCATCTCGCCTTCGATATTACCGCCTCCGTTCCACTTTTTCGTAAGTTGGTTCGAGCGAACCGCGCGTATCGGCCGCTCTGATCACCGACAACATCATCCAAGGATGCGGATGATCGCGCGATAAATCTCGATCTGGCCTGGATTTATGTATTTGCGTCGTATCAAATCGGCAAGATTTGTTGTTGGCAATTAGGCCGGTCGTTGAAACATCTCGTACGTTGAGAAAACAGCGGCTCGCACGAGTTTAATATCGTTTGCATGGCAAATCTAGATAACGAATTTTCCTTTGCGCCAGCTCCGCTCGTTATCTGCGCGACTTAATTTAGCCAGCTGCGTAGGTAAGGTGATCCGGAGGAAGCCGACGATCGACGACGATCGACGACGATCGACGACGAATCACGACGAATCACGACGAATCACGACGAATCACGACGAATCACGACGAATCGGGAAGAACCTGTTGACCGGTCGATCGAGCGAGCCGGTCTCGCGCAACGTGCCGGAAATAAAACGGCGCGCGATAATGAGGCGCGGCGACGGTGGCGACGGTGCGGTGACGGGAAAGCGGAGAAGCAAGGAAACTGACGAGGAGGCGAGGAGGAACGAGGAACGGGCGAAGGCGGGAGGGAACAAAAGGAGCAACGGAGGAGGACAAGGCAGGACAGGACAGGAGAGGAGATGAATTCCTGATGCGAGAGAACCGTCGGGAGGCTGGCGAGGAGAGTGACAGGAGGCAGACGAAGAGACGATCGGATGGACAGGCAGACAGACGGACGAACGGACGAGCGGGAGGAGCGGGCGGGCGAACGGGTGAACGGGCGGTCCGACAGAAGGACGAAGAGAGACGCAGAGCAAAGGGAGGCTTCGCATTGTGATTCTCTCGCGGTCTGCCAGAGAGTGACTGACGGGTGAATCCATTCTCCTTGCTCCGTCCTTCTTTCCCTCCTCTCGCTCTCGTTTGCTCGTTGCTCCTTCTCTTACGGTTTGCTTCTTCCTCTCCAAGCAACCGGCTGCCTCTCGAATCTCGTCCGTGTTCCAGCTCGTAGCGTGTTGCGTTGCAGACGCGTCGTCGTTTCCCAGTTCCCGCGAACGATTTTCCTCGCTTTTCCCCATCTACGCCACCCTTCGTTGCACCGCCCTTCGCAGGATCCAGTGTCTCGCCGCTTCGTCCAACGCGTTCGCCACTCGTTCACCTTTTTCTCGGCTCGACCGGTTCGATCGGTCGCGTCGCGTTCGGCGTTGACGCAAATGTTTACGACTCGGTCTCTCCCCCTTTCGCTCTTCCTTCTCTTCGTCCGATCGCTTTGTCTTCCAGGATGGAACACGTCGGGTGGTCGGATTCGTGAGTCACTTAAGCGTCCGAACGAGACGACAGGGCCGAACCGAAGACGGAGCACCGACCTACCGTAGTCTACCTGACTGATTGACCGATGAGCCGACTGTTATCCTAAGTCAACACTCACTCCATCAGCCTGTCGAATCGCTTCCTTCCATCGCCGACTTCCACCGCCACGTTCCCCCGTCGTTCTCCGCCGGTTCGAACGAGCCTCGTCTCTTTCCGCTGTCGCGGTTCCAACGGCGCATAAAAAATGCGCTGGCCGTTTTGTTCCCGCGAGGCCAGCTACCGATTAAGACGTTCGATCGATCGATCGCGACACCAGCGTCTCCGCGAAGCTGAGACTTTTTACTCGCGTCGATCGTCTGCGTCTAACTACTCCGATTGCATTTGTTTGGTCGTAATTTTCCATCCGTGCGAAAACATTTTGTCTATTACTAGATCGCCGATCTGTACGCGTTTACAGAAAATGTATGCAAAGTTACGAACGTGGTAAAATGTACTTTAAATATGCAGATATATCAGATGCGTGAAATACGTCGAATACCTATTTAAAAAGTACAAAAAGTGTAGAAAGAATGCCAAACAATGTGCTCGGTACGATATCTTATAGATCAAACGAATTCCCGTTTATGTTCGTATATTTCTACGAGAAATGCTTACATTGTACGCATTTCGTCCTTCGGAACGATCAAACGTTACTCTTACGAACGAATACATTTCGTTCGCGATAGAACGACATTGATCATCAGAGCGACGACTGAAGGAGCTGTGGCAATAGGGAGGCAGCTCCACTTTCCAGTAATACGAATAACCCAATGAAAACCAATTAAAAATCAATCAAAATCAAATCACCTTTTAAAACGCGCTATCGGTTAGTTCGTGGTCGTTATATCGAACATCAAATCGGATAATTTTCTTTCTTTTCCAATAAATACGATTTAAATATCGCGATCGTTCTCTTAAGGACCGTTCGGACGACCGATATTCCAACATACCGATGTTATTGTCAATAATTAAAGTTCTCCTTATTATCGTACGTAAGATACCGTCTAGACGATCGTTATATATCGTCCGTACAATGTCGACAATACGATTATTTACTTTTATATAGTTCGTATTTAACATTTTAATTAAAATATTTATTCATTCGTTGGTTTGGTACAACCAACGAACAAACCTATTTTAGAAGAATATCGTATGTACGTACGAAACGAAACAAAATCCTTCGCTCGGCGAAATGCGCAAGCAGATAGTTTGCAAGCAAGCGTATACACTACGCATAGGTTACGCAAGTTAGCGTTGGCGTGACCGTGCGACCACAATGCAGACGAATTAATACATCGCAAGATAACGTACATTTAGGGCGGGCTGAGATCAGTCCGGAAACAGTACGGCGAAGAAAGCGATACATGGAATGTTTAAATCTATCGGGCGGTATCGGACAAAAGATCGAAACGATCGTGAAATCTGTTGGCCGTGTTGCGATCCTGCCAATGGCGTCCGTGCGATAGTATTTAGATATACAAGAGGCTGATAAAGTAGGTTCGGATATCCAGCAGTACGATGCATGTAAACGCGCTGGATGAAGAAGAGCAGCGCAGTCGTTTCTATTATCAACGATTTTCTAAAGAAACGCCATCTCCGTAACCATACGTCTATTGTCCAGCCGGAGTACGTCGAAACTGAATATTATGCCACAATGACAATGACAATGACGCCGACAATAACGTTGATCGTCTGTACGCTCCTCTATGCAGACCCACCGATTCGCACAGCCACCACGGTGGACAGTAAGAAAGCAGCGTGAATCGAGAACGGCCACGGGGAACGACGAAATTCATCGAAGTGGAGAATTTCGGTTGCCGAGCGATCGTTTTAATACGCCGGCTAACGACGCCGCCCGCGGCGAAGTTTCGCGATATCGGCCACGATAGGAGTAGAAGCACGGGAAAACGATCGAGTAAATTGCGTCGCGCGTACTTGGCCGAACGGTATTAATGATCGGGCACGCACGGTCGCGCCATCGGTGCGTCCGCTGATGCAGGCAGGACGACTGGATGATGGATGATAGATGATGGTATACGCGCGTCCGGTAAGACCGACCGTTCTTTTCGTTTGTTCTCGTTCGTTCCTTCGTTCGTTCGGCCGGTCGATCGCGCAACAGGCGACAGTGATGATCGATGCATGGCTGCCGTAGCTGCTGCTGCCGTGGCTGCCGCTGTTGCTCCCACTTAAAAAGCTGAAATCCGCAAACCCGTTTTGCAGTCGGTTCGTCGCGCTCCAGCTCCCCCGCTCGCAACGTCCCGCGTTGTTTCGCGCGTGTCCAGCCGCGCGTTATCCACCGGAAATAAACGATATGCTTTCACACGGAAATCGTACGTCTATCGATCGCGAGAAAAACGAAATTTCGATGGTTTCAAGAGGTCATCAGATGGTTTGCCGTACACTTCCGAGAGGCAACAGTCGAGATGAAATTGGCTGGCCATCGAGGGAACGAACGACGAGTTTGCATCGTCGAATCTCAGCTGGCTATACGCGTACGTTATTACGCGATGTAACGTCGTTTGTCTACGCTGCGTTTCCACGATCAAAGGAATCAGCTTTGTGCGTACCCAGTTAGCCGAGCTATGATCGAGCGTATCTTCGATACGAATATACGGACATAAATAACGCGTGAGAAGAAGCTGACAAAAGACTATGGGGATTAATTTCTTGATTTACGACAACTTGCCAGGTCGAACGTAAGCCAGAACTTGGTCATCCAATCGGATACGGTTGCTTTATACGTAATCACAGTTACACGCACGGTAATTACGCGATACGACGAGTACAACTCGAAATACGCGAGTTGAGAAGCCTCGACGATTTTACGATCTCGTTACATCTGCCGTTCCTCCAACGACGGCTAACAAATTTGGTATCGTTCGAACGGACGTTCGCGTTCGATCTTCTTCGAGGATTCGCGATGCGTTATGGTCAGACGCGAACGCGAACACGCGGTTTAAGCGGATGGCGGCGGAAGCGAGGAAAGGATGTCGTCGTCGTCGTCGGCGGCGGCGGCGGCGGTGGGTCGAGAAGCCACGGGGCGACGATCTGGCGAGGTGGAAGAGGAGAGATGACAGGAGGACGCCTTCATCACGATATCCGTCACTCTTCTTCCCCTGCCCCCTCCCTGTCCTCGTTCCTCGACCGTAACCTCCGAATCTCCTCGTCCTGCGCGTCTCTTTCTTCCACTCGCCGTCACGCCGCCTTTCGAAATGTCACTCCTGTTACCGACTGCTGGTGCAGAGGCCGTGACAACAATAATTGTCAGCGAAGTAACGTCTCTCGAGTCGGCTACGGACAGGAGACGAAGCAGCGGGAGAGTGTTAAAAAGTCGGAGGATGGGACAGCGAGGCGGGAGTAGCTCTCTCGCCGGAGAAAGGACACCGGGAAGAGAGAAAGGGAAGCAGAAAAGAGGGAAAGGATAGCGCGGGGCGGATGGTGCAAGCTCGAGTACGCGAGAAAGAGCGGACGGTTCGCTCTATTTATAGAACCGGCAACAAACACGAAGCAGCTGGTGTCGATCCGTCCGGTTATCGTTTCGTTTACACAGCCTCTGCGTGTCGCGGCCCCCGCGCGAAGTGGTCGCGCGAGAAACGACGGCCGAATTCTCCGACCGACCAGCAGCTCCGCCGCTCGCGTCCTAACGCTGGGTCCGTGTACCGACTACGCTGTTCCCCAACAGAGACTGTACCGTATCCACCGCTGAGAATAGTTCGCCAGCAGAGCGCAAGCAAATTTGACACATTTTACATTTTCCTACGTAAACGTTTACGAGCTTATAAATGGTTGTACAACTACGCATAGGGCGGTGGTCATCGATCAACGGCGCGACGCTCTACGAGACGCGTATTTTCTAAATTATCACGCCGATAAGAAATTCCTAGAGTTGGTAAAGGCCGCCAGTTACGCGTTGACGCTACGAATTGACATTCTAGCGAAGGAGGATGGCATTGTTGGTGAAAATTATCAGCCAACATGTTTGCCAATGAGTGCGCGCTTTGAGACGCTGCTCGCTAATCGTAAAAGTATTCACGCCGCATAATACTTCCATTCAACGCGTTTCACTCTCCGATGGGATTCGATGGACCGATCGAGGAAATCTCAGGCACAACGAGTACGACGACCCTTTGGCATCTCGTTCGCCGCTAGAAGCCGATGACTCGTGACAGCCGTGAAAAAATAAGACGCCTGACTGGACTTTGTATCTTAATCCCGAAGGAGAGTGGATGTGTCCCGCGAAACGACCGACTGGCCGGTCTTTCGCCGTGAGGAACGGTTCCCGAAATAGGCTGCCGGCGCGAACGAACGACCGCCTCACCGATCCGTCCTAATAAATATTGTGTCAACGTAAATAAGTACGATGCCTCGTGGTGCGCGCGACTCTGCCGGTGAAGATGCTGCACGGACAGAAGCCGATCCGTCCTCAGCATGACGGACGGCTGATGTACGCAAGGACAGGTGCGCGCATCTCTCGATCTCCTCACCCTTCCGCTTCGCTCTATGCTCTTCTGCCATAGAAGCACGACACGCCGTCGTCACGCGTTTCTCTTTGCTCTCGAGAACCAACGGCGACGAAAGAATTTTTCCTAGTCTGCAGCCCGTAAAACGCGTTCGTCGTCGCGGCTACGGTGTGTCCGTCGCTACTCGAAACGTCGATTTTTGCGGTAATATTCGGGCCGCGAAACGAACGCGAGTGACTATACCGCTTCGAGGACGGCACTGATCTATAAATAATCTCGTGTAACGTAGCACGGAACGCGGTTTACGAGCAACGGTATATCGACGGGTTCACCGGGCCGATCGACACGAAGAATAATCCGAAAGACGGTTCTTTTCGTGGTGCCTTTCAACGGCACGCATGGTACGGCGAAGAAATTTTCCGCCTGTTTAGGAAGGACGCGCACTCCGATATCGATCGGCCGGTCCTGTGTCGGCCGACCAGTCGGTCGGCCAAAGCCAGAGCCAAAGCAGTCAGTCAGTCGTCGAGTCGGTTCTCGTCGTCGTCGTCGTCGTCGTCGTCGTCGTCGTCGTCGTCGTCGTCGCCGCTGCCGCCGTCTTCGTTGTCGTCATGGCTGTCGGTATCGAAGGAAAGTCTAGAAACGGTTCCAGTGCAGTCGCGAGGGGGCCGGTACCGAGGTCGGAGCAGATTTATGCGACACACATGCGGCAAAGCGTATAACTCACTCGCACGCCCATAATATCTTCCCCCGGTCCCTTCGGCCGCCGCTTTGCCTCGCTTCTTAGCCCCCCAAAGGCATCGAGATGAGAGACAGATACACCAATAACGCCGAACCAGGCCGTCGCAACGATATTTATTACGAATTGCTAGGGATTATGTTATGTCAGTGGTTCTCATTGCCCGACGGATCAAGAATAACCGCCGAACCAACGACTCACCTTCCTCTTTCGCTCCAGCTAGCGATTACGTATCTCGGATTCTCTACGTATTGTACCGTAAAATACGTAGCTTGGCAAGCGATCGTCGTGTCCAACGTGGACGAAGGGTTCGTACAGGGCCGAAATGAGACGAGGAGACGCGAGAAAGAGTGGCAATAACAGACGGGGTTAACGGTGCCCGTACCGTGGCTAGTTAGTTGGAGATCGTACCACCTTTGTTTGCACGCCCCACCTTCGGCTTCGACGCGACAGCACACACGCGCGTACGTGTACGTGGCACGCACACCATCGTGTCGGCGGTAGCCGTGGCATTATATCGTGAGCACAGAAGTAATTTATAGTTGCAATAATTTATTGGGTACCATGGGGTTTATACTTGCCTGACGTGTAGCCATCCGTCACCGTCAGTGACGTCACCTCCCTCCACATAATGACTACCTACGCCCCCCCCCCTCTTCCCTCCCGCCGACTCCTCCCGTCCGCTCCAGTCGTCGTACCCCCTTCCTACCTCGGTTACCGTACACCCTTCTGCCTAACCAACCCCACTCTCGCTACTCGCCGGTCGCACGATTTCTCCGGTCGCCACTCGAATTTACCTCGTCTCGTGTCCACTCGACGATACGCGCTTTCTTTTCTCCAGACTCGATGATGATGATGGACCGCGCGCACAGGAAGAAATTTCGCTGGCTTATAACCCTTTGCGGTGCGTCCTCGGCCAGCGAACCACCTTTGGTCCAACCGTGTTTGTTTCCAGCCGTGTGTGTCTATTCTACGGCCGCTGAACAGCCACGGTCACCGTCGTATGTTACACCGAGCGAACACGTTCCAGCAATACGGATCGCAGTTTTTCATACGATCGAAATTTTACTCGGCCGGAGTTTTCTCTACTTCGGTCAAACGTGGGTCGTACGATACGGCGGAAAACTCGACAGGCGTGCCGGCATCGTCTCCGTGTTTTTCGAAGCTTCGAACGGTGAGAACGATTAAGCGGGAAGTACGCGAATACGCTTGGACAGGAGTTTGCCTTGGTCGTACGGTTTGTAAGGAAGAAAGATATTTGAGCTAAGCGCGCGATAACGTTGCGAATAAACGCCCGTGTCTTGTACCGCGTACGTCGCACCATCGGTTTCGTATTTTATCACCGTTCGATGCGAATAAAATTTCCAACGATGTCGTATAACGCGCCTGATATACATTCGTAGAATTTTTCTACGGCAAATGTCGGAATACGTTGGTGCGCCGAGATTGCGCCGATCGAAGGCCGCGAGGGTTAATACGTGAGCGCAGGAAGTTGCGGCGAATCAGGCGGAACCGCGAGTCGGGCGTCGCGTCGCATCGAAAGGCCAAAGTACCGGAACGACGGGAGCAGTGTCCCGTCTCGCAGTCACCAGAGGCACCTCTTGATGGCTGCCAGAGACGAGCAGTCGGTCCACAACTAGATATGCTCGTCACGTTTCTAGCTCGCCTTGCACGGCAGCGGAGGGGGCAAAGAGAGACGGAGAAAGAGGAGGTGGAAGAGGCGAAGGTGTTGTGGAGAGGGTGATATCGCACACGGTGTCGGTACTGTCGCAGGAAGCCGACGCGACGTTGCGAGTGGAAATGACGTTGACGGGCGTTTGTCACTGTCCTCGGCAAATAATATCCAACACCGCCCGGTGTATACCCATCCTATTACCTCCACGAAGCTTTCTCCGTGTGCACAGGCGACCGTGGAAAAGAGACTCGTGTACGAGGAACGAGATGGAAGCCGTGTGCGTGTCGCCGCTTCTATGTTTGCGCGCGAAAGCTGCCATGTGTTCTGTCGTACACGGGCATAATCGGCCGTGCAACGTCCACCAAAGAATCTTTTTCCACGCGTCGATGTATCTTTCAGCGTTCCGCGATATTTGCATTCGGTTAACGGGGGATGGTTACGAATAACGAGGGAAAAATACGCTGATAGAATAAAGTCGATTCGCGACTCGTCACCGGTACGCGTCTTTTTGCCGTTGGCGGAGCAAAACCGAGTTTTCGCTTTAGCAGAGCATTTCCAAACGATACGCGTTATTTATCTAATCGTACTTGGCTGTGCGCGACCGAGGGAAAGAATAATAAATTAGGCTTATCTGAATCTCGCACGCATTTTCAGCCGCAACTTATCGCCGTTCTTGGCTATCGAATTAGCATCGCTCGAAACATGATATTTTCATTTTTGTTCTTAAGCGTAACAGGAAATAAATCGCCAAGGTAATAGAGCGAGTAAAGGTGAGAACGTGGGTCCTTTCAGCAGGCCGCGGCCATTTTCAACGGCATTCGAGTCGAGTCGATTGCTTGACCATGGAAACTGTAACCGCACGGGGCTCTTCGACCCCGTGTAATCGGTTAAATAATCGCTGTCATACATACATGCGTATACACACGATTATATAACGTAGTAATAATTTGAACAACCAAGGAAGACTCGCCGTTTCTTCGACACATGAAATTTCTGCGTACGATCTTAACTCGTCGGATAGCCAGAAAAATAGATAACGGGTGAGGTTTTCCTCCAGCTGTGCATAGTACAAATCCCACTAATAAAAGCGGTAGAGGATAATTAGGAATTATCGGAGTCGACGGAACAGACAGGTACTAGCAGCTAGGAAAGAAGGAGAGTAATGGCATCGACTCGATCGGGCAAGTTCGCCGGGTTAGAAGGTGGAAAGGCTGAAGGGTCTTGGCGACAGCCGTCAATCGATTGTCAACCGGGTCAGGCGACCAACCTAACCTAAGCCCTCCTATCCTCCTCCTTGTGCTGGTACTTGCGCGCGTATTCGTTTCTACCGTACGCGGAGTCCTCGCCTTCTTCCGATATAGCCACGTTTACAGCCCCCGCTTCCCTTTCGTGACCTTCCTCGTCTTCCTCGTCTTCCTCGTCTTCCTCTTTTTCCTCGTCTCCGCGAGCGTTGCACTGCGCTGCGTTTTCGGCCATGCAGTCGCAAAATTCGGAAAGGAACAGAAGAGAAAAGACGGAACGGGACGCACGACGGATTAGCCGGCAACGGCGAGTGCGAGAGTCGATCGCAGCCGCGAACGATAATGGAAGGAACGCGGCTGTAAACAGGGTCCCTTCGGTCGCGGTAATTCCCCTCGTGGTTCTCTCGTCTCGATTCTCCGGCCGAGCAATAAACTCGTCCGCTCGTCTCGAGAAGGTTGAAAATTAGGGTTATTCGTAATTGCGGGCGATCGAGCGAAATTCGCAGCTTAATTCGACGGTGTACACCCACCGTGTGGTTCTGGTATAAGCGGCTCCGTGGAACGACCGATCCTCTGACAATTTGTCGGGCTTACCGCAATAACGATCCCGCGGCTAGTTCGCGGAATTTTGTCTGCGATCATAAAGCGAGGGCTGTGATTAGGGGCCGGTCGATCGGCTGCCGGTTTAGGGGTTACCGTGTTTCTTTGGCGCGGAGTACGCTCGCTGTGCCGATTCTCACGAGGAAAACTCGCGATAATTTGGCCGGGCGTGAGCGACCGACTCGCGCTCGATGCAACGCGTCCGGTAGGTAGCGGGTGCGGAATTTCGGATAAGCGACGTGCCGAAAGCTCGGCGAGGGTGGAAAGGATCGCGTCGAGGGGGAACTTAATCGAGCGTCGAGAACCGCGCGGCGTTCAATTTGCCTCGATTAACGTTTGCCGCGTGACGGCGAACGAACGAGCCAGCGAGCACATCGGTCGAGCATCCCATCGAATCTCAATTCCTGCGAACCGGAGGAATAGAGACACGAGAGCAGACAGGGACGACGCCGGTGCACGCAGAGGGAAGGAGGAAATCCTTCGCATCCCTCGACCAGGGTAAACACATGGCAACGAAATCGAATGCGAAACGTTTCTCCGACGACGTATCTTACGTCTCGTCCATCCTGCAATTTTTGCGGTTTACGAGTCTGCCTCGTCCCTCTCTGCCCGACCAACGGTCGTACCACAATCGCCGGCATACCCGTGGACGTTGGCAGAGAGCTTATTTCGCGGGCTAAGGGAGTAGGCAGCCGTCTAGCAGCCGCCGTCCCACACCCTCCCCGCCGCACCGTCGATATCAAGACAGCCGTCCGACAGATCAATGCCGTGAACGGCGACGACGCCTGGGCGTCCACCGTCGTCCGAAGAGACGACGGACGACTTCCAGTTGACGGACGTGACCGGCCCGCTAGCCGCGTTGCGCTTTCGCCGCAGCGTTCTAAATTATTGCATCGGTCAAGCGTTACAAGAGCAACGCGATGTTCCTTGGAACGAGTCCACGCGACGGTGATAGACGTTCGTTTCATCGGACGATACGAGCGTGACCAAAGTAGGAAAAAGCCGGAGGAACCACACCCGTGGTCGCTACGGTTCCGCGGTATTTGGATACCTCGATGCATTTGGCGTCGCACGCCAAACCGTACAAAACCAAGAAAATACGTTATCGTATCGAGAAGTAGGAAATTAACAGCGAGGAAACGTCTTTTTTTTTTTGTTATTACTATCGTATACCTTGAGAATATAACGAGGATATCGAACAACCTTGTTGCAAGATGATTTACCAACTATAGTAACGTTGGTAAACGCGCCGGTAACGGATCATAGATTGGTTGGACTGTTTAGAGCTTCGGAATCTTGCGTTAAACGAAACGACCGTCGACAAATTGTAACTCGTCATTTTGCAAAATTTCGGTCGGCTTATTCCGAAAACTCGTTGCGATTATATCGGAGAATTCGCCGGTATCGATTAATTTGTAACTGCAGTCGTGTAAAATTTCACGAATCGTGCAAAACACCTCGCACGCGTCTATACCGGAAATACGTATCAACGGTAGAGTGCGAGCTCCGTGGAGCATCGCGCGTTCGACGAAAGAACACGACAGGACGAGTTGATCAGAGAATTTCGTCTTGGTGTCGTTAGAAGGGAAGAGCGAAAAAGGGGAAAAAGCGGAGATGGGACACGGGACAAGCAGTCAGTCCGAGTGCCTTGCACGAGACTTGCGAATGTCGTGGCAGAGAGTGGTTTATTGGTTTTGTCTGCCGTGGATCTCCGGTGAATCCTCGAATCTCGTCGAGGCAGAGGACGGTAAACGGGATGCCGGAGCCTGCTGTCCCTAGTGTAGGGTGCCGGGCACGATTAAAGGGGGTGACGATCCGTGACGCAGAGTTATTTCGGAGTGGTCTGGGACGGTGTGGTGTCCTCCGCGGTGAAACGGCAGAGAATTCGTAGTAAACGTATGTAGCCACGACCTCCTTTCTTCGCCAGCACGGCCAAGAGAACGCGAAACGCGCATTCCTCGCGTGTCCCGCGCTGTCCATTTCGTCGACAGACCCCGAAAGTACACCGGACCGCGATGAGACTAACCTCGACCAACCGCCACGCTCGTTCGCCGCCTTTTTCCATATGCGTCTCTTCCGTTTCCGCGTGTTTCTTTCCGAATTTTCGGCCATTCGAAACCGACCATATCGAGGGGACGAGTTTCTCGCGATCGCGCGTAGTATCCGTGGAGAGGCGTACACGCGTAACTACGACTCCCGGGGTCGATTGAACGATCCAGATTGATACGACGTCCGTCGAGATACGCGGAAAGTTGAACTCGGCTGTCCGAAGAAAGCTGAAGCATTCGACGGCACACATCAGCGCCGAAAGACCGTGGGGTGTGGTAGGCGAGGGACGAACGTTTCGTTGCAGCAACGAGAGAGAGAGAGAGAGAGAGAGAGAGAGAGAGAGAGGAGGCTTCGATCCCCTTTCCTTTCCCCGCTTTTCTCGCTCCGTCTCGTTCGTCGTAGGAGCGATCGTGTGCGTGCGAGCGAACAAGTGCATTGGACGGAAGAACGGAGAGGAAAAAGCCAGAGAGAAAGCGAAACAGGGTTGTTGGTGAGAGATAGGGAATCGGATGGAGCGAGCAAGGGAGAGAGCAAGGGAGAGAGAGCAAACGCAAAGAGAGAACAAGGGGGATCTAAAGAGGGTGCGAGGGAGAGGGTAGCTGTTTCATCTGTCACCTGCAGACGCCGCCTTCCTTTCCGTCATCGTCCCTCTCAGCCGAGCGGCAACCACCCCCAGCGACCCCCTTTAATAATAACAACAATAGAGCCGGACTAGCAGCGGTCGGTCGACGCGGTGGCATGTGGACTGGGAAGTGGGGACACAGGGGGTCGGAGGGCAAGGGCCAGGGGGCAGGAGGCAGCAGAGGGTTGCACGGGGAAGGAGCGGCGCGTCGGTGGGACGGTACGGGTCACAAGACGGCCGTGTCACGTCCGCTTCCAGCCTCGACCCTTCTCCTCGACAGGTCCACCCCGCGCGTCAACTTCACCCAGGGATGTAGTGGACCACCTTGAGTTTCGCCAGCGTCCGTACGTTCGATACCGTAGCGCGCGCAACCACGCGACCACTTTGTTCGTCGAGCTGCCGCTTTCACGTTCAGCACCGTCTCCGCGCTCATCGTCGCAGCGTCAACGTTGCAGCAGCAGCAGCAGCAGCAGCAGCAGCAGCAGCGGCAGCAGCTCGCCTTTCGCTCAAGCGTCAGGAAATTATTCGTCGGACGACCCCTACACACCGTGCTCGTTGCACGCGCTATCATCCGGCGTCGAACGATCTCCGTGGAGAGAAATATTCGTGCAAGCAGCGAGAAACGAGATCCGGCCCTGACTGGGTAGTAGTGACTGGACGCAACCCTTTCCTACCCTCTCCCTTTCTCTCTTCCTCTTATTCCTTTTATCATCGTTCGTTCGTCCGTACGTCGAGGCCGGTGCGGACCCCGTCTCTCTCGCGACCCTTATTACGCGTCGCTGCTCGACTTCATCAGGGAAATGTCGCGGCGGTCTCTCGCGCGCGAGCATTAACTCACGCGCACAGCGACCGCCGGCCGCGTTCCTGCACACTACGCGGCTATGCTAATGTCCAAAAACGACGCCGTGTGCGTGCATGCATCTGCAGTATTTCGCGATAATGGCCTCCATCGTGACTGGTGGGGATGAAACCCGCTCCGGGTTCCTACAACGTAATACACCGCAAAAATATAACGCCGAGCCTCCTTTTTTGCCTTTCGGCCTGCGTGAATGTTTCTTTCTCATCGGCCGCCCCGCCTCTCATCTCCGCCAGTGTATCCACGAACACGAAGCGGAACGCGAACGGCTCGGACGAATCGAAAATTCCAAGAGTCAACGGAGCGAAGAGGACGGTTCGCAGGATGGCCGGTGAACGAGAGAACGACAGAGGATTGGGGACGGGAGTAGGGGAAAATTCAGATCGCGGACAATGAAATAACTCTTTCCGGAATATACTTTTTGCCGGCTACTCGGTGATTTCGCGCTGATTCGTGACCCACGGACGCGTCCAGAGCATTAATCGTTCGTAATTTCATTCGATTTAATTACCTGGCTGGCGCGCTCGAATCGAACGAGGCATTAAACCGTCCAAACCGAGTCGAATGTTTGCATTTTAATACGCGCCGCTGATGTTCTCCGTTCGCGTACACTTTTACGTTGCCTAATGATAGACGCGTAACGAGCGCGACGCTGCATCAATTAACGCCCGATAATTAGCAGTCGGGATACGCGGTTCGCGCGGCCACCACCTATCAGCATTTTTCCTCCATTCGCCAGTCAACGAACGTCCATCGCGGTTGGAAAAGCGCGCGCCACCGAACGCGCGATTTTTACCCGTACAAGATACGGGTAAAACGCAGCGAGAACGAGGCGCCGAGCAGCAAGGGCGCGACCAAGAGTGTCACAACCGCGTCCAAACCAGTTCAAGTTTTAGCCGATCGATAAGGTCGTACAAAACTGAAATAATTTGGTAAACGTATAGGCGCGTGCGTTTAACGTCATCCTGTGCCGGTTCGTTCCACGCCGCGCCTCGTCGCGTCGCATCGCGTCGCGTCGCACGCATCCTTCCTCTGGCCGTTCTCATTTATTTTTGTCCCGACTTTTTTTCCCCTCGTTCGAAGGGTAATCCAATCGGGAACGATGATTGAATTATTAATTGAATGATGCGCGTGTACGAGGTCGCGCGCGCATTTTCGCCCGCACGTTCTCTCTCTGTCGCCGCGATCGAACGATTGTTCACCGCGAATCATTCGACGGATAGCGGCGTTTAACGTGGCTGAAAAAAATGCTGGTTTACCGATACGTCGAACGATCGATCCCGAAACACCCGACTATCGATCTCTACGAAACGATTAACTCTACAGAGTTTGCGGTTGATGTGTTGGATGCGTGCGAAATGTTTTTTTTTTTTTTTTTTAATATTTTCAATCCCGCTGCAATTCTTTCGAAACGATATAGAAAACTATATCGTTTCGAACCATCCCCATCTGTATCCTAAAAGGAAGACTGTCAACGTTTTAGGAATATTTTCCACCGACTAAGAAACTTTCTAAAGATAGAAAGATACGAGACGATCCAGAACGAACCAAAGAATGCAGCAGGGTTAATCGTATCTATCTTAAAACTCGTCGATGAAGAGTACCGGTCAACTATGATGACATTTAAGATATGAAATTTGTAGCGCTATATCCGACAGCTCGGCGGAATTTCTCTCGAATATAATTCGCGTTTTTTCATCGCCGTGTCGATCAATTTTGATATTCGCGTGATTATTTCGTCGTTGATTCCATACACGTTATTTACGATCTTATAATTCAAATTTTGGAAATTTCCCATTTAATTCGCCTCAAATAAATATCAGAAAAATTTGTCCATATATCGCGAATTTGTATGTTTCGAACGTGCTATTCGAATTATTATTAATCCGCCGTGAACGTTACAGGATTTACAAGTACTTTAACCCGTCTATCGATGATTTCCATTAATTCGATTAATCTCGCTGTATGTTTCTACGGCCACGACTTCCGCGACATTCCTGGCAATACGCGCATCTCGCTGAATTTCTTCTTTTTGTTTTCCGGATAAAATTAAAGAACAGCCGTCAGAAGCCGAGAGAAGAAGCTTTGGAAATTGGTGCGAAGGTGGGTGGAAACGCGAGAGAGCAGAAAAAGTAAGAGTCGACGTCGGGAAGAGGTGTACGGCCGCGAAAGGAGCTTTGTCTCGATCGTTGTCGGCCTTGAATAATCTCGTCCTCGGAAATTTGATCGACACCGGTCAAACGGGTCGACCGGACTTCAAATACGCAGGTACGAGATTCTTGGCTCTTGGCTCTTGCCTCTCTTCTCGTCTCTTTTCTTTATTCCACCTTGCTTTTTCTTTTCCTCTCTCTCTCTCTCTCTCTCTCTCTCTCTCTCTCTCTCTGTCTCTGTCTCTGTCTCTGTCTCCCTTCCCCTCTCTCTTTCTCGATCACTCAACATTTACGCGAACGACGTCTCCGGGTCCGACTTCTTCCGTCTCTCGTTCCGTTGGAAACGAACACGTCGGTTAAGGAGGAGCGTATCTGCTGAGGTCGTCCGAAGACGAGCACCCTGGAGAAGCAGGAGAACGACAGCATCGATCCTCCTCTTCCTGCAGGAGAGAAGCGAACACCGAACGAAACGAAAAGGCACAAGGCCGGAATAACTCGGAAAGTGTCGGAACGATAATCTGACGGCAGCAACGTGACGGACGGACGGGACGTCCACTTCGCGTCCATTTGCTTCTCCTTTCTCTCTATCCCTCTCTCTCTCTCTCTCTCTCTCTCTCCCTCTTTCTCCTCCTTTTCTCTTTCCTGCTCCATCGAGCCCCTTTCTACGAGCGCGCGCGTCCTACAGCTTCACGCAGATCTAGACAAGCGTTAAACGTCGATTAAACTTCGACGACGGACACCTATATGCCTTTGAAACGCATCGCGTTTAACGCACGTTGCCTGGAAAACGATCGCGAGCGTCGTTTACCGATATTCGCCTCAGTGAGAGATTGCGTAACGTTGCTCGATTCGAAAATGCAAGAACGCGCGAGATAAACGCGTATAACGTAAACAGCTGTGTACCCGTGCACGTACAGTGGCCCAGCAAAGTATTTGGCTACGTTAATCAAGTTTAAGTTTAGAAATTGCGAGATACTCGTTGCGAGCATACATCCGTCTAAATTTGACAAATTAAAGTGAAAGTATCCGCTAAACCGACGATTTATCGGTATAAATAGAACGGTATCTTTTTGTGGAGAATGTCCAGCTGGATCGGCCAACGTTATGAAAAATGTGCCGTGTCATTTAAAGAACTAAGGATCACCTTAACGTTTCAAGAAATACAAGGAATTAAAGAGTCGCGCTCTACTCGGCTGACCAGGCCTTTCGAATACGACGAATTTTGCTGTACCGACTAACAGCGTAAATACCGTATTTGTGATTAAACGACCAATCATCCATTGCGTTAATAAGCCTCGAGATATTCGGTAGGAGGCTGTATACATATAACGCAAATTTCGTAATTTTTTTACGAAATACGTATCTCTCGTTACGCGGCTAATGAAATCTCCGAAAAATGTTTTACATAACGCGTACGATATAGGCGTGCAAACTTTCCACCGCAAGTTCTCGATACTTTCGTGAGCCAGTTACGGCGGCCCGCGAGCCTAATATTTGATCAACGAATCGAACAACCACGAAGAGAAGATAAATAAACGGACGAATTAAAAAACCCGGTCGATGGAAAGGCACGCGTAGACAAAGTTTGTCGAGCGAGCGAGAATCGCATCAGAACGTAAGTACGTAGCTGATGTGTGGCGAAGCACGTCGCGGACGAAACACGGGACAGGAGAGTGGAGGATAGGCCGGGGCGGGGCGGGGCGGGATCGAGCCGAGAAACCCAAGCGGGGTCCAGTGGTCTTGTTTCCGAATATTAATTCCAGTCCCGTCATCTCGAGTCGTCGTCCGAGTGTGCGGGACGAGACGAAAGCCAGGTGCATCGAGACGGATCGAGGTCGTCACGACGGGGATATTAATTGCGATGCGTCGCCTACGAGAGAGAGGCGAAAGCGAGGTCTGTTCGATGGCTTCTTCTTATTCCTACGACGCGATGTCGCGGCGATTGATTCCGACAAGCATAACCGGACGGCGTGTAATCGGAATAATTGACGGCGATGGAAGCGCGTCGAACGGAAAACGATCGCGTACCGATTGGCCGTGAGTGGCGAATCGTTGCTATCTCGTCGACGGAGGTGAATGTAAGAGCGAAGCCGGAAAAGTAGAGGCACCAGAAGCAGCTGGATACTTTTGACGCGAAGCTCGAAAAGCCTATTGTGCGTTCGTTTGAAAGGCGCGGTTGGGATCGGTGGCCGCGATACCATCTAGCGAGATCGAGCGTCGTCCGCGGCCACGATCGCCGCGAATTAAGAACGACCGGAGGCTACCGCGCCGCCCGCTGGCAGGTGCTTGTGGACCGTATTATTCGCCGCCTGCTTATCGTTCGCCCTCGCATAAATTCAAGCGAAACAACACGCGACTTCGCGGCGAGAATCGCGATCCACGAGTCGCGACCGTGTTCCTGCGGCTCGTTCCGCGAATCTCCCTCGACGTTTCGTCCAACGCCTCGTTGCATTCGTTTTGTACTTTCACCCGTCGTCCGCGCGAATTTTTCTTCGCTCGCCGAACGATACCTTGGCCATACTCCTTTTGCCACGGCTGCCTCAACGGTTCCGTCTGTTCAGGCTTCTTTTTCTTCTGTCCTTTTTTTTTTTTTTTTTTTTCTTTTTTTTTTTATGCGTTTATACGAAATTCGTAAGCGTAATAACGGTGTATTTTTAAGCGCGATCTTACTCGTCTAATTGAAATTTTGTCGAACATAGTCGCGTCCGTCGTAGTTTCCGTTGGAAAAACTCGAGCGCTTTCGCTAGGATCGTTGCGCGATTACGACTCGAACACAGCAAAATTGTACTTTTCATATTGATGTAAGTTAAGATTTCTGCACTCGGTCGCGTATTAGAAATCTCGCGCGTAATTTCACGAGCGACCGATCGATCAATTTATCGTGCGCGGTGACACGTCGTTCCGACTCGGCGGAATATAACGAACTCTTTGTACGAGTAATCGCGGAACAGTATTTTATGATAACTAGCAATGAACTGACTTACATCATTATGATTCTTAACCATCCAACCGAAGGTACGTGGATCACGGTTTGCTGATAACGTCGAGGCCCACACTCCATGGAAGCAGATCCGAATCTTGGTGAGAACAACTGCGCGCCCACTGTGAGAAGGGTGAAAACGCGTCTATTAAACCGAACACTACCGTACTTCTCGTCCGTTCACGTCATGCAAACATCGACTCGTCGATCCTCGGCGAATCACGAAGCCAGTCGGGTCGCTTTCGCGATATCGCTTACCCGGTTTTGCCCGGTCCTCCTACGGTCGTCGACGGAAATAGACGATACGCGTGGCAATAAATATCTCCGTATTATAATTAAGCCGCATCCAAGAACCGTGGCATAGGCGTTATGTACGAGAGACACGCAGATAGATGGACGACCGAATGTACGCGGCGCATCAGGGTGTTGGTCGCGAGCTCGACGAACGTGTGAGAGGATCGACGGTGTGAAGGAGGCAGGAAGAGGAGGCGAGGAGGAGGAGGATCGTGGTGATGGACGCGACGAAGACGAAAAGTCAGAGAGGCCGAAGAGTGGAAGAACTAGGAGAGACAGGGAACTTCTTTGGACGCGTTCTCGGGAACGAAGGCGCGCTTAGCAACCGTAACTCGTCGTAGTTATCGGTAGTGGACAGTTATATCGACGCGGTTGGTTGGAAGCGTACGCGCGGATGGCGTTTCAGTGGCGCGCGGCATCGCATCGGCGAGCTACGAGCGAGCAACGAGCACGGCCTTGTCAGCCCGTCCGGCACGTCCGTCTGTTGCTCCTTGAGTGGCAGCGATTCATTCCGCTCTCCTTACACTCCCGTGTACCGCTCGCTCCTACCGCTTCTTCGAGCCAAACCAACCAACAACACATCGATGCACCAACGCGTCTCGCGCCGAGGCTCTCCACTTGGCCGCGTCAACGTTTTACTCTCGCTCGATTTTACGTTGCACCGCTGCTACACTGTATGCGAGTAAGTAAGTACACCGGATTCTCGTCTTTTTCTTCCTACTTCTTCTTCTTTTTTTTTTTTTTTTTTTTTTTTTCTTTTTTGGTCTTTTCCTTTCTTTCCCTTTTTTTCTCTCCATTTCCTTTTTCCGTTACAGAACGATCTCTGTCTACGATCGAACTTTCGTCGAACCGGTATTAGGTGGACGGAATGCGCTCACAGTTCGAAACGGTTTTAATCGCCGCGAAACCCGTTCTCCGTTGCTGATTAATTTTCAGCCTGGACATTTTGCCAGATACGACGAGGCGTAATTGAAAAAGAAGAAAAATGCCGATTCTTATGTCGCCGCATAAATTGCCGATTAATCAACGTCCCGCGGTGGCGTATATGCAAACGCGCGGGCTAGAAAACGAGATTATTAATCGATTGGTAAACGGCAGATCGCGATCGCGATAATCGAGCGCGCGGATCGTCACGGCAACGTACAAGGCCATCCAGTCCCTCCAACGCCTGGTCTAATTATCTGTATTTGTCTAAGGTATTCCACGTCGTCTTTGTTATCCTTCGTGCGATCGTAATCGCGTTCGTGGTACCGGCGCGCGTTCTGCGCTCCGCGGTGGTCGCCGGCAAGCCCGGAAGGACGAATTCAACCGCGGTCGACCATGTCAGCCCTCGCAGGTCCCCGTACAGTCGCTCGTACTTTTCTCCCCAGTCGCGACGCGACGCTCGCCGAGTTTGGCCAGCAGCCGTAGCCCCGCACAGCCGCAGCCGACTAATATCTCGTTCTTTTGTTGCGTTTCGCGACAATTCGCCTGCCTACGCTCGCAACGAATTTCAGGCTGATTATTCGGGGCGGTGGAGTGACGTCGGTTCGCTGGATTAAAATGCTGCTAGTAGGACTACCCGCGGAAATGCGAAGGGAGAAACTGTCGAGAGGCAGGGAATATACGGCGCGCTACCCTCGGGGAGTAGAGTTGCTTCTTCCGCCCTTCCTTCCGCCAGTCGTCCGTCCTGTTTCCTGTTCTCCCCGTTTTTTATAATCGAAGACGACGTATCGAAGGCGCGTCGATTCGCATCAATTAGAGCCGACGCGAGCGAACGACACCCGCGGCCAGGGCAACGCGCACCTACCAAGTGCCAGCGCTGCGTTGCGCAATTCAACTAATATTATTAGCGAAATTTTAGCGTCGCTGGTCGAAGAGAATTAAGCGCTTTTACAAGAGCAACCGCTGCTCCGCTTTCGCAACTTTATCGTTTCGTTGAACGCAGTTACTTCGTCGTATAATTGCAGAAACGATTACGGCGATTACCTAACACGGTGAATACATCGTTCAAACAGTTTCGAACGTATCGAGCGAAGATCAACGACGCGAGGGTATCTTTTTTTACTCTCCTGAAAAAAAAAAAGGAGGAAAATTCGATCGCCGCGGAACTTAACGCGGTCGAGTCTCTTTCGGGCGCAAGCAGAGTTCGAGAAAAAAAAAACCAGGGTCAGCGTACGTAGACTCGTAGGAAAGATACGCGTTTATTCGTCGAAGTTCCGATGGTAGAAAGAACGGCTAAAGTCAGGCAAGTTGCTGGCGGTGGACGCTCGAACTTCCCGATTTGCGTTTTCTCCAGATGCAGGGATGGGGAGAATGAGTAATCGAAGAATGAACGCGACGTTCGAACAGTCGATTAACGATTCGCGGCTAATAAAATAGTAAAGAACCCTGCGTCTCGTGGAAGGGAAAAAGATACGCCGATTCGAAAAGATTCCGCGTGAAATTTTCTTGATTATAAACGGTCGTCGTCGGTTGTCAACGACGATCGCGCGGCGTTTTTATTTTCAGCTCTTCTAAAATTGTAGTTCATCGATTTGATAACATTATCGATTGGAAAAATATTGCGCGAGAAAGTTCGAGCGTCAACGACGCGACTAGTATCTGACTGAAATAAGTAGGAAAATGGAGATTCGGCGAGACGTACGAGGAAACTCGTTCGTCCGCAACGCGTTTAATCGTTGCGTCACGTAACGGAAATCGCGACGATCGAGTAGGGATGTGATTTGTCATGCGTAAAAGGAATGTTAAATCTGTTCATAGATGGAAAGCAGCGTCGACGGTGCAGAGTGTCTCGCTAGAGGGAATACAGTTTCGGAAGCTAAAGAACGACGATAGCTCGTGAAAGACGAAGAAGGGCCGAGAGTCGGTCGTTAGCGCGTTTTACGGCGGCATTAAGCTTCTCTTAAACGACGCACGCAAAGTGCTCCTTTCCACACCCCCTGGCGGTCCTTTCTCGTTCTACCGCCGCCTGTTCGTCTCTATCTGCCTCGTCGATGCGCTAACCGTTTCGGTTCACCGCCACCCACCTACGGCCACCGGAAAGGTGTTTGCTATCGCGCGAACGTCGTCCCCGAGTCGTTCCGCTCGATTTTCTCTCTACTTTCGTCGCTACTTTTCCTCCGCTTTGCGCGCGTTCGCTTTAGAAAACGGTGCTCGTAAAGCGTGAAATCGTAAAGGGAATCGCGAGAAAGCTTGAAAACCGCGAGCGGCAGGGCACAATCGAGGGGCAAAACCGACGAAAGAGGAGAATGGAAAAGCAGAACGTAGAGAAAAAGAGGACTGGACGGGGAGAACCAAGGCAAAACGATAATCCCAAGGAAAAATCGAAGAAATAAGAACAGCGTGTTTCCTCCTCCTACGTCGTATCTTCTGTTCATTTATTTACTCAACCGGCGTAGGTTCTTCGGTATTGCGTACACGAGTGCGTCAAAACGAAAGAAAATGAAGAAAACAGAAGAACGATAATTTTAAGCAACGATTCTTACAACTTCACGCCTCAGTCGTTCGCGGTACATCATAATCTCCATCGATCGACGATCGAAGTTATCCGAATTAGCAGCGATACGAACAAGTTGCCTCCTTTCAATGACCATCGTAGGAGCAGGTAATTTGAAAAGTTGCAGAATTTCTGGACAACGAACTGATTGAAATTTTGATGCGCTCTTTTACGTACCGACGGGTATATCCCATAAGTAAACGCGTATAAAACATGGAAGAAACATATGGAAGGGAAAAGCCGAGGTCGTATCGAGAAGGAAGGAAGCGAAGCAGGGAAGAAAAAGAGGCGTGAAAAAGGAAGGATGCGACGAAAGAAGACGCTGGAGAGTACGTAACCAAGAAGAGATCGTATAGAGTTGGACTGGCGAGAACAAAGTGCGGGGATTGAACGTATCCGCGACAGAGATCAGACGTGGACTGGTGGGCGTGTATAGATACATATAACGCGGGCAGGTAGACAGGTAGGTACGCGTGCGGCCGTAGAAGAGGACGGGGACGGATACGGGGACGGGATTGGAATGGAAGAGAGGTGGAGAAAGAGAGCAGGGGCGAAGGGTGAAAGAGGCAGCGGGTGCAGGAGGAAAGGAGGGAAAAGTTGGAAGAGGGAACGGAGAACGCGGAGGGCACATAAGTCCGGGGCTGACATTGGTGCAACCCTCGCGTCGGACTCGAGTATCGACAGATATTTAAATGAATATTCCTCCGCTGTTAGGGATCCGCTCTTTGAAATCAAAGCAGAAGGTACAACGGTTCATTTAGACGTCCGCCGATATCCCGCGCCAGCCGGACCGTGGATACAGGATTTCGCTTGTCACGTCATTCGAGGGTTATCGCCGAGACCGGCACGATTCCCTGTGCTAGAGGCTATTGGAGAGCGGAGTCGCGTGTCCCTCGACGACCCCGTTTGTCCGGCACACGCACGCGGACTTGTACTTTATCCGCGTCGGTTATCCGCTTTCGAGCGACGCGATCGTTCGATATCTCTGCCCTGTCTCGAGCGTCATCCAAGGTTCTGGAGCGTGCGCGCGCGATCAAACCTCTTCTTGCGCGTTTGCTGCCTTTCGTCACAATCTTCTCTGTTCGGGGCTCGAGAGCCGTCTGCCCTCTTTTCCTGCCACCTGTTCCGTACGCGAATTAACACGCTGTCGCAGCTTGAAGTAGGAAAGGCCGAAGAATATTCGCAGCAGTGCCTGCTTCAGCGTCCACGATACGGGACCATATCTGTACGTTTATCCGATCAGGTCGCTTCTGTTGCGTGTACGGAAACACGACTGCGTAAATACCCACGATCTAATAATTTGCGTGTATCTATCTTTTCGGATTAATCAGCCAGATAATCCCAACGAATGCCTCGTGAAAGCCCATTCGACCGCGACACCTTCCCAATTTCGTTTCCTCCACCGAATTTACCTATCGATCCTCGTGATCGACGATCGTAACCGAAGATCGACCATCCCAGTCATCCATCCATCGACGTCGTAGATCTCAAGCGGCGACTGCCGTTCTCGACGAAGCGAAAGCAACGAGGCAGCCGCCTGCGTCTGACCGCGTTGTCGCACTCGGGTTCGGTTATCGCGCGAGGTTCGAAAGAACATGGATATACGTTATCGCGTCGAACGGACAACGATTTCCCATCAAAACGTTTCGTTGGATAGCTACGTGCGTTCGAGGTATCGTAAATCAGCGGCAAGAACGCGCGTCGCGTTCACGTTGGTAAACGAAAGGTGAGTCCTAGCATCGTTTCTTTGGTTTACGCTACGTAGACCGATTCTCGATAGAAACGAGCGACCAGAATCTGCCGTTTCTTGCGACAATTGCACGCAGTTCAACCGGCAATAAATCTCTCCGGGCATTTCTAATTTCTCCACCGAAATGCACGCACGGACGTAGAACGCACACGCGCTGTGCGACAGCGCCGCGAACTACCATTCCGACAGTTCTTTCCACGACTCGTCCGAATAACGAAAAAACACGCTCGACTCGGTCTCTACGCGATAACAGCGTACGATGCTTATTCTTTAACCTGTTAACCGGATTCCGCTGTAATCGCGGAATCAAGAGTCGATAAAACGAGTAGAAAATCTCGAGAAACGTAAACGTAATTTATTGTCAGTAAAAAGGGAGCAAGGACGGCGGTTTAACTCGTGTTTTCCGGTTAACAAGTTAACAACGACCTGGCGTAACTTACGAACCAACCATCAAGGGCAGCGAAAGGAAGAGCAAAGAAATGGAAATTATTTAGCTGTAGCCGCTGGACAATTTCACACGCTATCTAGTTAGACGTGGATATAGCGAGAGAAGGACGCATGCAAGTAGATACGTACTCGTTAACGCGTTTGCATTGTCTTTGTACCGATCGAAGGTCAGCGATACGGACGTTCGATCGTCGATCTAACGAACAAGGATGGAAAGCATGAAAGTAATATGGAAACGCGCGAGAAGCGCAACGGGTACTACGGACAAGTAAAAATGCGTGCAAACGAGGATGCGTGTGCGTGCTCGTGCGTACTGCGCTACGTGCGTTTGCGTGGGTTAAGATATTTACCGGTAAGATTATCGCCGCGTTGCTGCGGCCACCGAAAAGAAGGCCTCGGCTGCTGCTTGCTGCGCATGTCTCCCGTCCGGTGCGACGGCTGCGGGCCGCTCGCTTTTCAAACGATCGGAGACCACTACTTACCTGAAAGAGAAAAAGTCAGAATGGTCACAAAAATTCGTTCCTCGACGAAACTACGCTTAACGCGAGCCGAGATACAAGAAAAGAATTTTCCACCCTCTTTGGCTGTGTTTTTCCGAACGACCGGCGAAACGGCCGAATCGCGTCCCCCGCGCAGCCACAACCAATTCCCGACCCTTCTCTTATCCACCCGTTACCAGCCATCCTAACCGGCCGTATATCTTTCCACCGTACGCCCTCGAAAGCGGCCGCCTTTGTTTCAGATATTTATGAGGCGTTTTAATTCGCGCGCCGCGCCACACCGCGTCACCCGCCGTCGCCCGACCTCGGTACTCGTCGGCCGCCGCCGCCTCTACTCGCCTCCGTTCGTTCGTACTCGGCCGTACTCGGCAGCGCGTCGTGACCGACCAAACGACTAGCGCGGCAAGGGGATGGCCGCGTTAAACCGCTACCATCGGGGGATGAGGAGGCATAATAGGCATAAGGGTGCTCCGATAAAGCGGCAACCGAGCTCTCTTCCCTTCACGCACCCCTCGTATCCCTCCTCCGCCCATTCCACCCTCTTTCCAGACGCAGGCCATAAGCGCGAACAAACTCTCGCTCGTATATCTCGGCTGAATGGTTTGCTCGTCGTGCGGCGCGGCGCGGCGCGGCGCGGCGCGGCGCGACGGCTTCTCGGCGTATCGCCGGGCTACCATCGCGTTCCCTTTCGTTTCTCTTGGCGCGCCTCTCTCTCTCTCTCTCTCTCTCTCTCTCTCTCTCTCTCTCACTCTCTCTTTTTCCTCGCGAACCACCGCGAACAACCGTCGAGCTTCTCGGATCGAACCGAACCGGATCGAAACGCGTTTCTCGTCGCGTCGATTTCCAAACGAACGATATCCATCTGACGCATTCGTTGGTTGCGAATCGTTGATCGTTAATCGATAGAAAGCAGAGACGAGAGGAGAGAGTCTTTGTCTGTTTTTCCGTGTCGCGACGTTCTAAGAGAGAAACGGTCGCGAACTCGCAGCTACTCCTCTTTACGTCGTAGTCTGTTGCCGAGTTTAACGGCAACAGTACGTCACCCTGTCAGCCCCTTTGCCCCTCCTTGTCCCACGCTTTCCCTCCTCTCTCGCTTTCCTGTTTCTCTCGGCCGTAACAGGGATCTCCGATGCTCTTTCGTTCAACCTTACTCCGTTTCTCTCTCCCCCTGCCTCTCTCGCTCCATCCTTTCATCCTCGTTCCTCTTATTCTTCGTTGTGCCGCGTCCGCGCGCCGTCCTCGTCGCGCTTTTCTTAACAGCCTTCACTCTCTAAAAGCCTGAGCGTGATCTATGGCAGGACGTTGCGTCACACGGGGAACAGATGCAGTGCTCGTATATTACTCGGCCATATCTAGCGGGCAAACGGAGAGAGAGAGAGAGAGAGAGAGAGAGAGGAGAAAGGCGTTTCGAACAAGGGTGCCAGGGGGACGGTATCGCGTTCGAGGAACATCGTCGAACGGCACGTATAGATCGCGATTAATATTCCGATAGCTGTTTTTTCCGTTCGATTTCTAACCGAGTCGAGCGACGAAGAGAAATTCGGGAAGAAAGGGAAATTCGCCAGAGAAAATGGCAAAATGCGCGAGCAGTCGAGGAATGAAGAAACAAATAAATCAAACACGCAGCGATGGAGGAAGAATCGAAGTCGATTCGTAAAAAGCGTGATAAGGTAGAGAAGGATCGGAACGCGTGGAGAAGAGGAAACGCGCGTTCGTGAAAATGCTAGCCAGCTGTCTGCGCGTACAGACAGGAGGGAAAGCGGAAGGGAGAGAGTTGGGAGGGAGGCTCGAAAACGCGCGTCGGCAGGGTAGACACTTGGAGAATCCCATAAATCAGGTCAGGGTTGGCGACGGGGGTGGCTGCGCGGCGGTAGTTACAGAAGGGAGGCCAAGGGAGCGGAGAGGAGCTAAGGGAGCTCGCTGCGACTCCGAGAGAGCCGTTAGGTAAAGGTCGACGCACAACAAACCCACGCCGAGGACGGTGAAACGTGGCGCGCATGCTCGTAAAACGTTTGGCGCCAATTCCATTCGACAAGACGGATCGGTGCGTGTTCGGAAGAACCAGCGTTACTCATCCGACTCGATTTTAAGGCAGGATGCGCGGTCACTATCCTCGCCAGCGAGATACACGCGCGTTTCGAAGATTCGTTGCTTTAGCCTTGCCCCGTCGTGTTGTCCCATACGTCAAAGGGTTTATCGTTATTTCCTGTTTAAATAAATAAATACGGAAACGGCGACGCGATTACCAGGTTACGTATGCACGCCAACGCATTATCGGATCGAGTTGATCTCTTTTCCGCATTCTTTATATTTTTAACCACATATTCCTGTTTTGCTTTGTTTCACTCGTAACGTAACCTTCGGAACTTTGTAACTTTGTAACTGCTGCGTTTAGTTTTCCCTGCTGTGTTGTCGGGCTAACGTTCGTTAGTAAATAATAATAACAGTGATAAATAAAATTGTACGAGGGGAACAAGATGGGTTTCCAGCAATGTCGGGGAACGTTGAGAACTATCGAGAGAGTAACGAGTATTTTCGAGTATTTTGTCCAAAAGTTAATCGGCAAAAGTTGGTTACAACTTATAGGCAAGAACGAATAGGATAGGTACGATCGCGTGGATTCTTCTCGTTGCTTTCAGGTGCACAATCAATTCCTGTTTGCTACTGTAAAAAGCTCGATATGTTTCTATAAGTAAACTAAATGCACGATATCAGCTACGATTGCTAACATCTTCTTATAGGTACGTACGCACATTCGTAGAGGCTTGGTACGAGACGCGTTCAAATACTTTCACGAGTACCACTACACCACATAAACGCGTAAGAGCATCTAATAAATATTCGTAAGTCCGTACGCGCAACTGTTCGTCGCTCCGTCTTCGATAACACTTCGTGACCACTGTAATAACGCGGAAGGAAAAGATCGCTTTTCTGCATCAATCCCAGCCATCGTTCTTCTCGATATACGATCGTTCGCAGAACTATCCACCGAGCAACGCGTATAATGCGAAAGTCGTAATAGATACGTATTACGTGGACGCGGATTCGTGACGCAAGAAACGTTTTTGCCACACTGCCGTGTCATCGATTCGTCGTTTTTGACGAAAGGAAGGTGGAATTCGAAAAGCGGCGGTTACGATACTCGCGGTCGATACTCGCGAGGCTGCGGCGAAGCGCGAGAGGGTGGGCGAATGGCAAAGAAGAGACAGGAAAAGAGGGCGACGTTGAAGAAGCTTCGGAGGGACCCCAGATGGAATCGGTGCAGTTTGGAATATTGGAAAACGTCGAAACGTGCGAGAAATCGAAGCGGAGGGGCGAGAAGGGGAAGTGGAGGCGGCAGAGTGCGAGCAGGCCACTATTTATGACGCGTACGTGAATTCTTGGAACAGCGGGGATACCGCGTGTTCGTGTCACGGCGTCGGCGAAGAAAAAGAAAAAGAAGGACGGAGGTTCACCGGGGAGGGACCGGACTGGGTCGAAAAGGGCGACCAGAGCGTCTGTCGTAGCGTAAAAGAGCGAAGCTGAAGGAACGCGCGCGACGAAGCGTATTCGTAGATTCGTCGTGGACGAATCTCGAGGATCGAACGTGTCCGACGTGGAAACGTCCGTCGTGTTCGCCAACTATAAAGGTATCCGAGGAGATAGAAGAGGCCGAGGCACGAGACAGGAGACAGGAGAGAAAAAAGCGAGGCTTCGATTGATTCATTGGACGCGCGTGCCTGGTTTCAAATCACCAGAATAGAATCCGTTGCCTTTGGAATGCCAGGCTCACGGCTAATCCATCGAGCGTCTTTATTGCTCTGCGACATTTATAAAACGCCGGAGAGACGAGGGCTGCCTGCGATCGCGCCCATTCGTCACCGATTATAAATCGTCAAGACACCCCTTTTTGTCGCTCCGTGTCGTCTGTCCTTCTCGCGCCGAGCGTTCGCCCTTGTTTCGCCCGGATGGTCGGTTCGGTCACGGTTTTCGTAATTTCTGCGTCGACCGCGGCGATCGCTTTCCAAAAATACGCAGCCACATAAGAATCGTGGAAAAATAAGATTGTTCGCGGCCTCTGCCAACCAACTTACGACCGACGGATTCGTAAATTTCGAAAATACCAGAGGGAGGCGGTTTCAGGATAAGAGAGAAAGGGTGTGCCTGGTTTTTTGTCGACCTAAGGAAACCGTAAGCATCTTACGGCAGGCGATACGGTGTTTCAACGTTGCTACGAGCAGAACCAAGATGTATTTGTAACGAACGAGGACAGGTATGTTGTGTAGGTCTAGGCGGTCGAAGAGTAACGGAAGTAACCGTGAAAGCTTGATACGCCGCACCCCGTGTACCTCCCCTACGAGCGTATAGCGAAGATAAGGCTCGCTCGTTGCGTCGAAGCGTCCCTCAGCGACCGTCCTGCAACGTCGTGAACGTCTCGAAACGTATACCGATGCTTCGACCCGAGTCCCGTCCTCTATTCTTCCTTACGACCACCGATCTCGTTCTCCGGAGCATCGTCGACTCGCTGGCGTAATATCGTGCCTGCTCCTCTTGCCGCCGTTATGCCGAGTTTAGTTCGTCCATAGACGAACGGAAGCGGGAGCTCGAGAGAGAAGGCAACGTACTCGTGAAATCCTGCCGTCTCTTTCGCTCTCGCTCGCCGTATTGCCTTCTTACCAAACGAAAGAGAAGAGAGCTCAGAGGTATCGAGGATAACGTTCGCCAAGGAAAATAGAAACGTCGGTATATAGCAGCCGTGGTCGGAAGCCCGTTTAATACTCGTCTCGATGGGCCAGGGTTTTCAGTAATTGGCAAGTTAAACAGCTCCCCGGTATGCACCCCCCCCCCCTCTCTCTCTCTCTCTCTCGCTCTGTCGCGACTTCTTCTCTTTGTTCTTAGCCTTTTCTCCACGCTTGCCTCGCCTTTCACGGCGAAACGCACTCTGCTCGGCCAACGCTCTCCGATACGCCGGAATTTTCTTATCGCCAAAAATACTGTAACGCGTACGCGGGGAGTAAGATGCTTTAATTAAGCGGAGTCGGGCCGCGATCGATTTGCAGAAACTTGCTTCGAAAAAGTCGGAAATGCTCGGGCCAGACGAGTGGCAACGTTGCTGCGAGCAAATCGAAAATGATGGGAAGGCAAAAGGTGCGTTTCGAGTGGAAACGATGCAAGATAAAAAATAACGATACATCCTAATAAAGTACTTGCAGCTTGTCCGCTCGATGATTACCGATTGGCTGCGCGGTGTACGCGCGTCCCATTAGGTGAACCGAACCCGGTCCAAGCTTTCCTTTGGACAGGACCGGCCGAGTCCAAGCAAACTCGATTGGAAAGAGTGTGTGCGGAAGAGACGAAGAGCGGAGCAAGGCGTGTGAGAAGGAGAGGAGATAGTGAAACAGAGCGAGAGAGCGAGAGCGAGAGAGAGAGAGAGAGAGAGAGAGAGAGCAAATGGCGGCAAGAGGGGGCAAGGTAAGTAGGTATAAAGGAGCGTGACTGGACGTGAGTTCAATACGCGGCCCTCGAGCACAGCTGTCACTGACATCGCCGCAATTCGAAACTGACCACGACAGCTAACCTCCGTACCGGCGGACCACAACGGCGGAAACTTATACCAGCCTTCCGATTGATACGTCCTGGCCACTCACCATACGCCGAAGGGGACGGATTAGTTGGCGGATGGCAGCAGTCTCCTATACTCTCTACTTCTACGTTCCACACTTTGGCCCTAGAGGTCTGGCTCTTCCTGCGGAGCGAATCGAAACGGCCAACGTTTGCACTTTCTTCTCTAAGTGACATTACGCACTGTTGACCAGTCGTCGTCGGTGCACCGCTAGATTCGAGAAAATACACCACGAGGACGCGCTTCACCGACCAAACCACGAGCAACGAATACGAATTTCGTCAAACTTTGCGATTTTTGCATAACGACGCGTTCGTGGTTCGTTCAGTCGGATGCTAGACTCCCAGTACCATGAAATTGGTATTGTAACGCGGGTATATCTTTAGTTATCGTTGATCGAAAGTTAAACGGTTGTACAGAGTCGCTTGTCCTACGACTTTACGATCCAATTGCACGTGATTACGGAGAATATGGTATTTAGGAAGATTGAAACGCGTCGATGAAGTTACAAACGTTACGGTATTCTTTTATTAATTTTCACGAAGGAGGTACGCGTGGACGAGGATCGTTCTCGATAATCGTAGGCATCAAGTCGTCAAACTTGATCGAGCGATAATGCTTGTGTTCGAAAAACGGCCTGATAAGTCGTCGCGCGATGAACGTATGCGCGATTTACTGCGCTTAATGGTACTAGCACGAGTCGTCGTGCCCAAGTTGGAAGCATTGGCGGTTGGAAGTCGTGCTGGAAGAATGAGAAAACACGACGAGAGCGAGCACAGAGGGCAGCCGGCTGTTTAATAGGTGAACAGCAAATAAGAGGATTCGGAAATAGCGCAGTCATTCTGGGATGCCGCGAGCGAGAAAGCTCTGGGCCGCGGTAGGTAGTCATTTCTCGATTCATCGAGGAACGCGAAAGGCAGCGAGCTAATAAGGGCCGGTACGATAATAGCGAGCAGGAAAAAAGCTACGGAAAGAGAGGACGAAGGGGGAAAAGGAATGGATGGAACGGAGCGAATGGTCGAGGGACGAACGAAGAAGAAAACGAAGTCGGAGGTACTTGGAACGAAGACGGTCGATCCTTGGTGAGAAGGGCGAAGAGGTGATTGATGGAACGTCAGTCATGGTGCAGCCATCAATCTCCCGTACCTATACCTTTATTATTTATTATCCTTGCCGCTACGGATACTTTGCTTCAGGTACATCGTACTTCTCTCTTGCTCCGATTCGTCGGTGTAGCCCTGTCTCAGTTGGTCGCTACGCCCGATGCATCGGCGAAGCCCAAAGGCCGTCCAGTGACGAAGCAACCTTCCAGCTACGGATCGTCCACGCGTCTATAGAACACGACGCTGCGTGTACTCGCGTTCGCGAAATCGTCCCTAGCCCGGCTTTCTGCAGTTATACGTGCCGATATTCGTAGGCGGGGAATTTTTCACAACCGTTTTCCGGGCTGTTCGATCGTTGATTGATCTCCGCCGAGGCGAAACCGATCGACTTCGACTCTGTTCGTTCCTAAATATTCGATCGCCAAGAAATAAGCGCGAGAACAGGTAACAAACGCGTGAAACTTCTGGAGAAATCTAACGTCGCGTCCGATATCCCAGGTACGGCGATCGACAGCTTCGAAATCAACGTTCTTAGCGCGAATATCTTTCGTGCGAACCGCGTAACTGAATTTTACAAGAAGACAGCTTTGACGATACGTGATCGATCGACGATGGATTGGAAAGGTACAACTTGTCGCGTCTTTCTGCCCGATGGAAATTAGATCTCTTGCCGAATTTTCAACGCGGTAAGAGCAGCGCCAGCTATAGTCGCGCAGTATCGTCACCCTCTTCCTTTACAAACACGGACGTAGCATTCTCGTACGTATGTGTACGGACGAAACTCGCTGCGCTCTCGCCCCTGCTGCGTCACGAAACAAATGCGCTTTCAGCCAATCATCGTGGCCCGCCGTCCATAAGGATGATGATCACGATGACGATCACGATGACGCGGTGGAAGATGACTCGTCGCAGCTGTCAATCCAGCGGGGCTACAGGCAAACCTCGAAACTTGGTTTCGACTCGGCTACGACCATTGCGCTCGACTCGATCGAGCAAACGCTCGTCTTATACGAGACGAAAAACCTGAGCACACGCTTTGTATTAGATCGTCCAATAAATTCGTATCGTTCGTTTTTCTGCTATTTGGACGCTTTCGGTAGGTTTCGCACGGAGATGCGAGTATCGCGGGCTGCGTACGACGATTCGTTCGAACGTCGACAATTTTTTTTTTTTTTTTTTTTTTAACGTTTCGTCCGTCGTCTTCGTTGGAAAAGTATCGTTGTCAAGATACGCGAAACGAGTATGGCGAGAATCGTCGTGCGAACGCTTCCATCGGCCTGCTATATTCGGTATCTATCATACGCGTATCGCGACGCGCGTATCTCCGCTATGAAAGCGTTCTTAGAACTTGGACGCGTTATTTTAGATTACGCGCGTGGCATCGAGTCGAACGTAAGACGCGCGGCAATAGCGGAAAAAAATTTCGCAATAACTGGGAGAATCCAACTGCTTGCGATTCGTTGATTTTCTCCTGGCAAGTGCCTCCTCTAGACTGCGCTTGATCTTGTAAGATCGATCATCTCGATCGCTCTATTCATAAAACACGTCGTCAAGAGTATAAACTCGCGGCGGCATAAACTTATCGAACGACCCAATACCGTCTGCTTTCTGCAACACTGCGTTGTCATCGAGGATATCTTCGAGACGAACGAAACTGATCGTTCTAAAATTGATCATTTCGAGATCGATCTGTCGGAGAGCGGTGCGATTTCCCATCGAGCGTTCGCTCGAAAGCACGGGCGTCGCTCGATTCTTCCACGGCAAACTTGAAAAAACAGAGCGGAGGGGGGCGTGCGCTAAGAAGGCGAAAGCCGAGGAGAAGGAGACGCGCGAAGGAAGGAAGGGTGGGCGCATCGAGCAACAGGGGCGGAAAAGTTGACGGCTTAGACGTTTTAAATTTCTCGGGGCATTCGAGAAGACACGGAGCAACTCGATCTTTCGAGCCGGACGCCGGAGATACCTGCACCTGAGCCTCTTAGACGTTTTTTTCGACCTTTTCTCCTCTTGCAGCGCTAAACAGGTTGGCTACCCGCGGCCACGCCAGGAAAACACGCAGATCCGCCCGGGCGAAATTTTACGCTGCCGTGGCCGCGACCAGCGAGCGCGTGTTCTATCGAAAAATCGTAAATACCGGTGCGATAAATAGCGGTTCAAACAGAAGCGGCAACGAATTTTTCACGCGTGCGTATTCGTCGGTCGGATACGCGTACCGAGAGACTAGACAGCAGGACGTAATGAATTTTTTACTACGTTCGCGTGGAAATAAATCGTATGGCGGGTTGCGGGTCGTTAATCGCTAACGCGGTTTAATACGCGGATCGACTATCGATAATTAACCGGCGACCGAGTACGGCAGGTGAGTCGCTGTTACTCATTAATATTTTAATTATTCAGAATCGAGAGGCGCGCGCGTGCGGAGTTAACGATCGTGCGCGAACGGATTAGGATTTACATGATTTGAGGCAGGTCAAGACCGGGTACACGGACGAGCGTTGTAGGTATGCGTAGAAGTGGGCGAGAGCGGCGGCCACGGGCCTCTCTGCTTCATTCATAGTTAAACGCCGCTGTTTATGAACGGGAATACCTATTATGTAATGCATCGTCGGCAACAACGAGTCTTTTTATATCCGCCACGTGGCCGAACGCTGGATTACGCGTTCCTCCTGCCCGGTCCCGGCACTCGCGAGCTACGCCGCAGGCTAATCGACGCCGATATCGACCGCTTCCGCGTCTTCGAGCGGCTACCACCGACCGGTCCTATCTTCGCCAACGATTCTCCTTGCATCTCGATTCACCGATCCGACCATTCCTTCGTGCATGAATTAGTATTCAAATTCATAATTAACGTCCTATCGGGAAACATACGACGTTGTAACTCGCCACATGTTCAGCCTCGTACCGTGTATACGGCGTTCGACTAACTCGCGGTAATCGTCCAGCTATTAATACCAATAACGCACATGCCCCTCCATCGATATATCGTTCGACAGGCCATCAAGGAATCGTGATATCGCGCCTCGTTACGATATCGTCTTTTTATGTACGTGCGCAATGCGTCTTTCCCTGTTACGTGCAAGTACGCGCGCTAACGTATTTTTCATCGACGCAAGAAATACGTAGATATTTCTGTTGTCAGGGCGGATTGGCTGCGGTTGTCGTGGAAGCCAGAAAGCAAACGACGACGATCGATAATTGCATTTACAAAATCACGCAGCCCGATAAGAGAGCGGGAAGATGCGAAGACAGCGTGGAAGGTGTCAACGGAAAGCCGGAATGCTGCGTAATGGAGTTGGACATTGCGAACACGCGTTAAGATCGATAAGACGAAACAAAGAAACACTCTGAACGATTCGTCGGTTTGATTTCGCGAGGACGGAATCACTGCGCTGGTTTCTTCTCAGCTCGGCTGCTAACGGACGAGCCAATTATTGTCATTTTCTCTTGGAACGGAACAAACGATATCCCTCGATCATAATTATCGATACTCGGACGATCGATACGTTCGAATTTACGAGGTCCTTGAAACGTAAACCGATCACCGATGCGTGGAAACGGGTTAATTGGAATCGTACTCGCGCGATCGATGAGAATCGATCGTGTCGATACGGCAACCCGTCGTCTTTCGCTCCCCTTCGACGGCGATCGATAAAATTCTGACGAATGGCATTCCGTGACGAGGCTATATAAGATCGTCCACGAAATTTCTCGCCGAAGAATCGGGGTTACACGGTCGACGAGCCGGTACCACGGAATCGTAAAACGATCGACGAAAAAAATTAGTATTTGCGCGTGGCGATCGAATCTTCCTGGCGATCCGATCTCCGTTAAACACGCTCCGTTGCGCAACGCTAGAGAAATTTCTCACGGTAGCTTTGATCCTTACGACCGCGAAAAGATTTTTTTTTTTTTTTAATTATTATTGTTATTTAGTTACAATTTGGTATTATTTAGTTGACGGACTGGAGCCTCGCGTACGTCGCTACAACGCATATTTTCCTACTCTGCGTAATTATGTTTATCCTAGTGTATTTTTTCCTTCGCAACAAGAAATACACGAGTAAATATTCTGCGAGCAGATTGGCTGGATGTGTTGTCGGAGACAGAAAGCAAATTACGACGATTAATAATTCCATTCATAAAATCACATACTCTAACGATGAAAAATACGCTTCGTTCACATCCATTACGCCGCATTCAGGTTTCCGTTGACACTTTCAAGAGTGACTTTAGATTTGCTGACTCTATCATCGGGATATTGATGATTTTGTGAATTATTCATAAAAGAACAGATACGGAAAAGAGGAGAATTAATCTGACAAGATACAGATATGAAAGCGCAAGCGAAAAACATGGCACGGCGAGAATAGATCAACTTGCTTTCGTATCTATCTATATTTATTACATCGCGTGGCTGCATAAAATGTCTAACGTTTTAGGAAAATCTTCAGTCGATTGCCTGTTTTCCTCGAGGAACTTTATTCGGCCGAAAATGATGGAAACGACGCAGCGAGATTGTTCGAAGAAAACCGCGTCTCTAACGATTCCTTCCTACTTTCCTTAAACCGATGGAATTTTCTAAGAATAGAGAATGAACCAAAGAACGGAAGAGAGTTCAACAAGCTCGGCGATCAGTAACATCCGGCATATTAATATCCCGCAACGTTAACAACGATGCGAGCGTCGTGCTCGCGGCACGGCGACGCAACGTTCGACGCACAGTCGTCGATGTTCGCCGCTTGCCAGCACGCCTATCGATCAACCTTGTCAAAAATAATCGATCGACTTGACGAGTCTCAACCAAATCCCTCGTGTCGACGAGCCAGACCGGACGTTAACGCGAACGTCCAGCCGGGCCGATCGGTCACGAATTTTCATTCCGCCCTAAAACGGAGTCCATCCGAGCTGTGCGAAGCGAACATAGATCTAGTAACGAGTACTATACGGAAAGGAAACTTGGCGAGATGGTACCGTGGCGAGAGCAATACAGCGAACATCGTACAACGTATAGAATACGTAGGGCGCGTAAAAATATTTTTGTCAATTAACGGAAGCGCGTCGAAACGAAAAATTTATCTAACGCGCGTTACACGCGTTGTTCGTCGCGTTCTATAGATACCGATCGCAATTTCTTTTCCGCATCGGAACAAGCTACTTTCCTATCGTCTTCCCGCTCGTCCTTCGAATCGTTCTATCCCTAAGAAACGACAAAATAAGAATATACCTTTGGTACAGCGCATAGTTTATCAAACATGCACGAGTCCACACCGGAAAAACGTTTGCAAGATCAGAGCGAGACGGAAATGCATCGCGACCAACGAAACGTTGCTTTCGTTGGAACGGCGCGTAGTAAATTGGAAGATCAAGGTTGCGCATCGTTGTACCGATGTCTATCCCGCAGTTAAGTTTTCCTAGCCCGTGAATCCTATACAACCTGCTCGTTGAAAGGTCGATCGCTTCGAGCCTCGCTCCACTCCACCCAGAACGTCGTTCTCGCTTCTGCATCCTTCTCGTTGCCTCGCGTCGTTGCCGTTGTACGTCTGCGACGGTGGCAACGACAACGACGACGAAGACGACAGCCCGACAACTTCTCGCGAAGGATCAGTGTCCTCGGACCAAGCAATGCCACTGCCACCCCTTCCCACTTTCTTCCCACGCAACGAACCGTGCCGAGCCGTGATTCACCGGTTTACACGCGACTTCGATACCGTTACACGCGTGTTGGCACAGACGGTACGCGCGTGCAGCTACAGAACCGAGGAACCGTGGTGTCGCCGCCTCGCCGACAATAGACCGCGTTACGACGTGGTCGCTGTCGTTGCGAGATCCTAGCTCCTCCTCGGAATGCAGTTCGTCGTGTGGCGAGGGGACGCAGGACAAGGGGGAGAAGCTACGGATAGACAGAGAGGCAAGAGACAAGAGAGTGATCTACGTGCAAGTGGGTGGCACTCTCGGCACGTATGCACGGCGCTGACGTAACATGCACGATTATTATTCGCTGTTATCACCCGGCACCGTGTTTCACCTATAACGCGCACACGCTCGCGCCTGCCTCCAGCTACGAGCATAATCTCTCGCCTTCCCTTCTTAAGGTGGAAAACTCGCCAACCCATTCGACTCGTTTCTCCTCGGAAGTTTCTCCGGTTCGTCCATGCTTTGCACTCGGCATGATTTTTTAGCGGTGGCTCCGCGTCGCGCGTTCTTACGACTCTTTGGCGACGATTCGCGCTCGCGATCGAATCACGCGCGGTCAAGCACCGGTCAAAGTCGCTTACACGCGACTCGGTAACGGCATCAACAGTAGGCGGTTCCGGCAAGACGAATGAAAATCCCTCGAACGGAGCCTGAGTTGACGCGATCTCACCGTACTACACGTGATCGTCAGAGTCGAGCTTCAAAAGCCTCTCGTATATTGGATTATTAACTCCTTAAGCGTGGAGGGAAATTGAGAGAACCCACGCCTTTCTTCTACTTCTAACGGTAGAACCAAGAGGTGGATAATCATGTTCGATTAAGAGAAAAGCGGATGAAACTAGTTGCGAAACGAGAATACTCGATCGTGACGCAAGGTTTGCAATATGATAATAAAAAAATCGTGGCATGTTTCTTGTAACCGCATGGAACGAAGGAAAGCGGTACGGTTCGATGGTGTTTTCGGTGCTACCGAGATCGCAGCGACGAGGCACCTTACGCTTCACAGCGATTCTTAGCCCGACGATGGTTCGGCTGCCCCTCGGCGAATGTGCCGATCGCGCGAGTCTCGAAGGGGCGCATTTCGTATTTGGTGGCGGTTCTGGTAGCGTGGAAGGCGACGTTCGATCTCGAGGGGGATGATTCATCGAATGCCGTGTAGACGGAACGACTGGATCGCGTGCGAGAAGCAAGTAGCTGGTCTCGGTACGAGAGTACGGTGTAGGCTCGGCTCGATCCCGAAATTAAAGACGGTTCGTGTAACGGGTGGCGGTGAATCGTGGAGCAAAGTATGTACGTACGGGCGCGGAGAATCATCAAGAATGATTTATGGCGCAGCCATCGCGGGGACACGCGCGCGCGTCGCCAACGCGATTCTCTCTGTCCGCGCATAGCAGAATACTCGTGTCCTGCGAAATCCGGAGAGCAACGACGCGAGTAATCTAACTGGTGATTCACGGTGGAATTTTTCCGCTCGTGGCAAGAGGCGAGAGAAAATTTATCGTCTATCGCGAATACATAAAGTACGTCGTTCGCGTTTCCGGACTTCTTCGAGCACTAACTGCGAGATATCATCTATTCGGGCCGCGATCGTCTACGTATCCACGGCGATGGATGCACCCGACCGAGCAAGCGGACCGCGAAAAACTCGCTGAATTTTTCGAGCTTGGCGACATTACGGCGAACACAGAGTCCAGATGGGGAGAGAGAGAGAGAGGGAGAAACAAAGCCGAGCGCCATCAGACTCCTTTCGCTCTCTCTCTCTGTATATTTAGATGGTTGTGCAAGGAGAGTAAGTTACGAGCCGTCCGGCGACGTCAACTTGGCAGTTTCTTTGATCGATGCGGCGCCCGAAACGCTGCCGCAATCGCGCGCGAGAAATTTCCGAAAAACTTCTGGAAAACCGCGCTAGTCGCCAGCAATTATATGTACGCGGTGGAAGCAGAGGGTACGAAGCAGAGGTGAAGCGATTGGCGAGAGAATCGTCTTTCGATTTTCCAACCAACTTCGTCGAATTTAAAGCAAAGGTGAAATATAATAACGGCGGAAATATCGAGAAGATTGTTGAAATTCAGTTGATAACCGCGTTGCGGATTTAATGAAACTCGATAGTCTAAATGGACCAAAAGGAAATTGCGAATGAAATATCGCGTTAACGCAATCTTGGCGGTTTTTATGGATTAAAGAGGAAAATTTCGCTAGAGGCCCGATCAGACCCAGTATCTGCCGCGTACGTGGTAAAATCATCTGCCTTTCGAGGGCTACATAGGTAGCGTTAGCAGGAGAAAAACGAGAGGACGGACTTTTGTAAAATCGCGTTTAGTCGAATACCGTAGGAATAAAAGCATGCCGCTCGAATTATCGTATTTCACGCATCTCCCTTTGATAAACCATTAGCCGGGATCGTTCCGATCGACGCGGTAAAGAGACAAACTACCGTTCGTGTTAAATAGACAATTTATGAACTCGATGCTTACAACGGAAACGATAGGATATCGTGGAACGAGCAGAGCCCGGTTTTCGATTGTTCGTCGATGCATCGCATTTCAGTCGACCTATCTTCGCGGTCAAACTCGTTATCGATAATTAAAAATTGTCAAACGCACTTTGGCCGAATCGACGCGTCACAACCCGCGCGGAATCCAGTTCGAAGTAGCCCGAGGGTCATCGCGAGTAAACCAAGGGAAAAGGCAGAGGGGCGAAGGGAGCAAGTCGGTTATACATGACTGCACGATCATTAGCCACTGTATTATTATTCTCTGGATATTAATTGATTTTGAAAATACAATTTTCTGTGCGACCGATCAAAACGGTGCACCTCTCCCCTTGCCCCGTGTCCCTCTCTTCCTCTGTCCTCCTCTTTAGTCCCTCTTTGCTACGAATCCTCGCTTCGATCCTGTGTACGCGTGCTCATCCACCCAACATCGCCAACGTTTCGTTTTTCCTCTCTTGCCTTTGGCCTGTTTCCGCCATCATCCGCACAGCCTGTGCGTGCTCGCGAAATGATTAGGCAATGTTAACGAAGCAGCGCGAATCTTGTACGAACGATCGTTGGTATCGTGAAATTTTCCCGGTAATTACAACGCGTTCGGTAGAAGCGCGAGTCTGCGTGAAAAATAAGTCGAAGATGTAATACGACGAAACGTAGAATTGGAAAATTCGAAAACCCGTTGCTAGCTCTCGATGTCGCGCTTACAGGTCCAAACATTTCCATCTAGATACCCTAAATCGTATATTATTCTCTCTAGCTAATAGTTTTTCCGGCCGCATAGATCTTCGACAGTGACGCGTTATACGAGCGAGCGATCTACGAGGCGTTATCTTTATGCCAAATTTACTATAACTACGTTTTTTCGCATATATTTCGGAAAAATTTTTTTCTAAATATCCGCATCGAGTAACTACCTGTCGTTGCGAGCGCGTGTATTTTAACGGGCCTATCCCCGAATATAAATAAAGAGATGAATAAAATTTAATGTCTCGTTTTCGAGCAAACGGAGTTCGAAGATATTCGGTCGGCAATTTGCCCGGCAAACCAGTAATATTCATAATTTCCTCTTTCTTCGAACAAAGCACCCGCCAGAAGAATTTTACCGCGTATTTTTCACTTACTCTTTCAAGTAGAATATCGCCAGCTTGCTGGTCGCGATACGATTACCGAGCAATATCCGAATTACGTATATGCGAAAAGCTGGCGAGTGTTTGAAAGCGCATCTCGCTGGAGGTCGCGCACGTGGACGGTCGAAGCAGAAACGTCAAAACGGGAAAGGTACGCATCGATCGTAATTCGAAGTGCAACGATAACCTTTCGTGGTCATTCGTTGCGCGGCACGATTGCACACACGCGCAATCGATGCGTAAAAATGGAAATCGAGCGAAATGGATTTGTCGGGACGAAAAAGCGGAGCGGGTAATCGCGCGGGGCCGAAAGAGAGACAGAGACGAACGGACGGACGGATAGGCAGATAGATGGGCCAAGGGGGAAAGGAGACACGCAACGAGGGCGGAAAAGAGAAAGAGAACGGGAACAAGCGAACCGCCGCAGGTCGCGGCAAATTAGCGCCATCACGGCTGGCTAATATTTTTTTGCGTTCACGGAGGGTGACGCTTTTTTCCTTTTTTCTCGATTTTTTCCCCTCCTTTTTTTTTTTTTTTTATTTTGTCGTTGAATTTGTTTCTTGAATGACGTATGTATCACGATAAAACCCATAGTACGTTCATCGAGTGGCATGATTTTGATCAAAGAGTTTTTTTTATCGTGAAATTTAACGAATAAATATTCGAAATGGTTCGCTGGCCGCCACGCTCGTCAGAGTACGTGTCTCTCCGTGCAAGACGGAAGCTCGCTTGCTCGTGTTGAAATCGCTGCAATAACCAGTGGTTCCAGGGTCCCGCGAAAGTTCGTAATCGGATCGATATTGGTCCAAATATATCTTTCTTTTTTTTTTTTTTTTTTTTTAACGATTCCATTTCCGTCCACGAGTTGCCACCGCTTGCTAATTTTACGGATCTCTAATGAAACGGATCTCTAGAACGAGACCTTCGAAGGATTGTAAATAATACAGTTTCGTACGATCAAATAATAATTTTCCGCTTAATTAACACGTGCGAGTTCGTTTAAAGAAGCAAGAACGTGCGCGATATGCTAAAATCTACTAATCGTCACAATACTAGTTATAGGTAAATCGGGCAATTTTCCACGTGCTTTTTATACGCACGATCATATTCGTGAAAATACGAAGTTTCATAAATCAAGTTAATAAAGATAACTCGACTTTGTAATTACATACAATATAGGTGTATGCGTTAATGTATTTATGCGTTATCTTAAGTATATTAAACGATCCGTGACACACACGACTTCTTGAGTAGAAATATCGATATTTCCGTCTCCCGAAATGATTATTTTCCTCGAGAATATAAACGGATAAGAAAATATAAGCACTTTGTCGAAGATAAGTCAGATACAAATGGAATATTTACTCTGCGCAATATTTACATATAGTTGTTGGAATGGGTCGATAATATCGTCGAGGGAAGGTGTGTTGAAGCGCAGCCCATAAAGAACAGACATATTTTGAGCCAGTGGGGTTGGTGCGGTAGGAGAAGGGAAAGTCAGTTACCGTGTGTCGCTCGACTAACGCGCGTCGTGTTTATATTATACATAGGCGACCAACAAGTTATCGAACGATTGTTTTCGACAATGGGGAAAAATTAATTTCTCCGACACGACGAAACAACGTTACCAACTCTCGCGTAAACGATCGCCGACCGAGGCAATCGTCGACCGAAGCTTTCGAAAACGCGGATCAAAATTTACTCGACGAAGGAGTCCGAGAGTAAAAGAGACGAACATTCGTGGAGAGACTGGCCGTCGAGAGTTCGTTGGACAAACGAAAGGAAGGGAGAAAAAGGGAAGAAAGAGAAAGAAAAGGAGCGACGTGGTTAAAAGTAAAGCCGGTAAAACGCTAATACTAGCGCAAGGTTAGCGATCGTTCATTGAAACGTTAGGTGGTGGATCGGGTGCGGCGTCCCTTGACAGTTTACAGCCACCGGCCTGGCGTTCGTTTACCTCGGTAATAATCTCGTCTTTCTCCTCAAGATCCTTCGTATCTCTAGACGGATGGACGTTCGCCGTTTACGAGATCTTTACGATCGGGCGAGATTTAAATGTGCGCGTAAAGCTTGCCTGCACCGCCCCTTCAAACGTCACGGAGCAGGTACGAGCCCGTAAACAAACCCTCGAATCGTTTCTTCGACGTGCGAATCGATCGAATTTTTCTTTGCCCCGTCCCAAAGCGAATATAAACGGCGTACGCGCGATCGAGGCGAAAAGTCGCTCGAAGCTTGCTTGCGAAGATTCGTATTCGCGTTTATTTCTGCCTGTTTTTATCGGCGGACAAAGTACGTAGATGCGAGAACAGGTATAATAAGGTAGTTGGCATGATTTCGAGTTTATTCCTAACGAGGATGTATCGAGGACTCGATGGAAAGCCCGGCGAAGGGAAGAGGGGAGGAAGAAGAGGGAGGCGGGAGACGTAGCAGGGCGAATGTGTGTGCAAATGCTGGATGGCGGGGTAAAAGAGAGAACACGATGGACCGAGACGGGGAGAGACCAAGAGACCGCGAGAGACTGGGAAGTTGAAAGAGAGCCCCCGAAGGCCCGAATATCGATCTCATACATAATTAAATACCGACCCGGCGGAGCATCACAAAGAGAGCTTACTTCGGCTTTGATCTGCTGACAGACGGGGCCCGTCATCGCAGACTTCAATAGGCGCTACTGAATCGCGGGGGTGTGCTATTGACGCGGCACAGCTCCAACGCGCCAGCTTCCAACTCCGGTTCGCGTTCCCGCGGCTGACTTCGGCCGCGTACTCCTACAAGCTGTATCTCCACGCTTGTTTACCATTCTACACTTGTCGCCTATTCTCGTCGTACGACCATGCATTCCCCGCTACATATACGTATCGGATAAATGTTCGTTCAACCGGCTGCGAACGCGTGCAAATACGTTATATACGGATTAAAGATCGAGCGAAGCACGACTTCGCTGTGTTGACCTGGCGCGCGATTTAGCTGCTCTTCGGGTATCCTCTTGCATAATTGAACCACGTTAGATCGCTGTACGAGTTCTCGTCGTCGTGGCGGATTTTCTACAAACACGATTTACAACGTCCATCTATATGGATATCGCGCTATGCCTCTTTCGCGAAATTTGGATTTATACGGCGTAACTTCGTTCGCGCGATCTCGTCGCAGGACAGACGGTTCGCGTAATACAAGTTCAGGCGATTCTCCTCGCTGCGATTTTTCGTTCTCACGCTAGATGTTCGCGTTCGGGCAAGCGGATTCCATCGGCAGGAATTTCCCATCTGCACGCCGCCTTTCTTTCCCCTGTTCCTCTGTCTTGCTGAGAATCAAACGAACGAGAATGGACGGAACGGGCCACTTGGCTAATCTGTCGATAACGACGATACAAACGGAGCTCCATAATCCGTGTAATCTGTAAGCCGTCGATTTACCGATATCGTCGGTTAATAAATTATTACACGAGAGGGTCAAGATCCTAGAGATCGCTTCTTCGTCCATCCGTTTTCACGATCTGTCGCGGAACGCGAATAGAAGCATCTCGTTTCCGCCTTTGCCACAAGCAAAAGGATTATTGCCTAAATCTACTAAGGCGATCGTCGATGTAACGAGGCATATTCCTAATCGAACTTTAGAATGACGTACGGGTTTTCCCGGACACAATGACGTCAGTAGCGTCAGTCACGCGTCAAGCGCAGCTCTCCAGAATTGACGTCTATTAAAAAAATGCAGAAAGCCATTTCGATCGCCGAGTCGACGAAACAATAGGAATCTCGCGGTCCCAAATTCGGAATGCTCGATTAAGTAAACGCCTTATACCCTTGATCCTTGCTTTCTCGACGACTCACACATCGACTCGGCGAGCAAGTATATAATACGTGTCTCGAAAGCGTCTCACGGTGACAGGACGGATTTAATCGCGTCCAATGACGTCATTCTTGCTCGGTTTTAAGTCGATGAATTTTAACGGTGCGCCTCGCTCGAGAATATGTAAATACCAATTTATGACCAGTCAACTCGATATTTTTCCATGCAAACGATACACACTGATTTCGATCGCATCATTCTGTCGAACAAGGAACGAAGGTATAGTCGTGGGCCCGAATCTCATTTCTATCTGAATCATCGTCGCCGATATTTTTCCCAACGGTCGATCCTCCAGCTATCCTTATTTTCTCAAACTTTCTGCTCCTACAATTCTACGTATTCGCCAGGATGACAGTTCTAACAATAATGACCTTAGTCACGCAGTCAACCGTAGTTTTCAAACTAAAGATATAAACTGCTGAGATCTATAACTGTTGCGATGACACACGGATAATTATGTTACGATATCCTGTTTTCCAGCAACATCTATCGTACGAGAGGCGCGTATTCGTACCAATACGAATAACTATGCGCAAAATCACCTCGATGCGCGCCAACATCTTTCCAACATTCCCACGCAATTAACGCAGCGCATCGTCGTTTCGATCCACCGTGATAGAATGAAACAGTATACCTAGGTAGGAGGATAGGCGGCGAGTTTACTTTCCAATGAAATTTCGCATAGACGAACTTTCTACGAGCGTGTCTGTTCCACGATAGCGTCTTTGGCAGACATCTCTTCGACAGACCAGATATTTCCCGAGAACTTGAAATCACAAACGCGTTTCGACCGTCGCGCATCGTACCGCGATCGTTTCTTCCATCTTGTCACTTGGCGATCGACGATTGCCTTTAAAATCGATTAACGCGAGATCCAATGGTCCGCGTAAAGGTAAAAGTACGAAGCTCGCTTTGTCTGCCGGGACGATGATCGCGAGACGCAGCCTTAGACGACCGCAACGAGGAAAGCTATATGCGTCGACAGTTATCTCCGTCGCAAATCACGGTGCGTGCCACGTGGCAACGCGTCGAGCATCTCGGCAAACAACGATGGCACGTTTGTCGCGACGTAACCGCCGCGGCGCGCCGCGCCAACACCACGGCCGAGTTCGTCGCCGCTTGTCTGACCAGTGACGGGCCGATCCCCCTTCGCGTTCTCGCGTCTTAATCTCCTTCTCCGCGTCACCGACTCGAAACGCGTTTGTCAAACACATCAAAGACGACGAGTCCGTGCGACTCGTACAGATGGACGACGCACGTGTGAGTCACCGACTACCACGGACGATTTAAAAATTCGTACGCAAAAATCAGTCGAGTTACTCGTCCATCGGCGCGTTGTATATACAGTGGAAGAGGAAGCGTGTACGAAGGTACGTTGTGTACGATTGTTTGTTCAAGCGTGGATATGTATCCGTTCGAGTAGGTCATGTGCTGCTGTGGGTGTATACCCTATACGTATACGCAATGGAGGGAGAGAGAAGGCGAGGTGGGGGACACAGTTAAAAAGAGAAAAGTGGCAGACGGCGAAGAGGAGCGAAAAATCACAACGACACGCATGAACCGAAATAAAAAATCGAGACGCGATGCCACGCGACTTTCGATCGATGACGGAAAATCGATTCTCGGCGATCGAGCAACGACGTTGCTTTCGCCCGAGCTAAAGGGGGATGCACGTTAAGAATGGAGCACGGTCACGAGGGTAAAACGTAGGATCGCGCGTACTAGACGTTGGCGCGCAAAATGATACTCCCGTCGACCTGATTTACGAATCACGCCTTGCGAACAGCGAGGAAGAATCGACTACGGTGTACGAACGGTCAAGTTTGTCAAGTTGGCCAGAACGATACCGAATGTCGTAAGAGAAAGGAACGGGTGTCTCTTCGCGGGTTCCTTCGATCAACCAGTGGCTATATTGGACGCGAGGAGAGATACGAGAAACGCCGAGGGGAAGCTGGGCCGGAAAGCGAAAGAAAAATACGAATACCAGGTTGGAGCGTGGATACCGAGAAAACAGACTCACCGTGAAGTAGTGGTTCCAGTGCGCAGGAAACGTCAGTCCCGATGAGTCCTTCGCTCCGTGGCTACGTCAGGAGCGATTATCCTCGTTACGAGTATGGGTGAAGCAGCGCGGCGCTTGGACGACGAGCATCGGAACTCGCGTGTCCTCCGTGATTCCCTCGACACCATATCACCGCGTCATCCTCACGGATGTTCCACCAACGCAAAGACAATAAAGACGCACCACTCACTCAACTGGCTCGGCGTTCGTCGAGCCGCCTGTCACTCCCTCGGAACGTTTCTTTCTACGATCGGGTTCGCGCGCGCCTCACCGACCATAATAACTATCTCATCGTCGCGCGATTTTCCTCACGGACCGATCGAACGTAATTTCGCGATGACCACGACACTATCGATGACGGACGGGCGAGCACTCGGGGACGGGACGAGTCACGATTTCGCGGTAACATGCATGACTTGCCGACGAAACGGAGCGAAAGCAAAGACCCTCCCACGACGACAGCACGTGGCGCACTGACGGCTCCGCGGTCATCTTCCCCACCTCTGCCCCCTCCACCTCACCGTCGCCGCCGCCGACGATGCACCCCCTACCCGCCCCGCCGCGGCCAGCCAACCCCTACCTCACCTTCCCCTATGCCATCCCCTCGCCCCTGGCCACGCTTCCCCGCCGATTCTCAGCCCCGCTCGCCCCTCCCCGCCCCTCTGCCTTGCTTCTCTACACGCTTCTCCTGCCACCCTTCTCTCTCTCTCTCTCTCTCTCGCTCGCTCGCTCTCTTTCTCTCTCTATACTCTCGTCCCATTCCGAGCCCCGCGCCAAACCGAGTATCATTCCCCGTCTGGCCCCTCACCCACCCTAACGTCCGTGCCCCTCTACCCGCGGCCCTGACCTATCCCCACCCCTGCCACGCACCGGCTCGACGTATTTCTCTCCCCACTAGCGCCCCATTCCACCCACGCCCCCATCCCACTCTTGCCTGTTTCACGAAGGAGACTCTTTTCCTTGGTCTCGCGACTTCTTCTCCGTGTCTTTCCGTTTATCCTTTCTATCCCTGCTTTCCTACCCGCTCATCCCTTTCGCTCTACTACTCTTCTCCCCCGTCTTCTCACGCTGCTTTTCACCTTGCTCGGTTCATCCCCCCGGACATCCCCCACCGTATCACACGCTTCCTTTGTCTTTTCCATTTATTCCTTCGTCCGTTCGCCAGTCGATCTCCGACTCGTTCGTCCATCGTCGTATCGCCCTGTTCGAGCGTCTCGCTGGCCGCTATTTTTCTCATTAGTTTAACTCGTAAGAGAATTACGACGTGATCGATCATTTTTATACCCGTACTCGCGCCTCTATACGTATACGCGATCCTGCCTTTTTATTCGCGTACACGGTCGAGCTGTTTTCTTCGCAGGTAGTTTTCGCCTTTCGGCGCGATACGCAGCGCGAAAATGGGGTGAATAACGCCAGGACTAACGAGGTGGAGAGCGAGCGAGCCTGAGAGAGAGAGAGAGAGAGAGAGAGAGGGGGGGGTGGAGAGGGAGAAGGGACGTCGTGCAAGAGAAGAGGGCCGAGTCAAAACTTTCCAGTCGACGTGGCCGCGGTGGCCCGTTGACGAGGAGGACAGCTATTTCTAGGTGAGAATTCCCAAGATCGAAAAGAGTCACGGTGACGCGGCCGCGGTCGAAATTACGTAATCCTTCGCGACGATCTCGTTAAAGTTGCTTTCCTTAAGAGTCAAATTTATAAACGGTAATACGATTTGCTTAATAATGATTTATTACACGCTTACGATACCGTTTGTAGCCGTAAATATTTCGGCGATGACATTTATTGCCCGAGTGTAACGGCAGTCGGTACACACCCTTTCGTCTCAGAGGTTTGCTAGCCAAAGTTACTCCGCAGTTAGGCTTACGCGAGGCGGATTAACGTTTGACCAGATTCGAAGGGAGCGCAGAACCACGCGGCACGCGTGCCGCTACTACGTTGGAAACCGCGAATCTTTTGTCCGGTCGCATGCTCCTTAATTTTCCCCCTTTTCGAGGTAGCAAAGCTTGCGACCTTAAGCGATTGCGGCGAGGCAGAGTGGCGCAGCGCCGAATTGTACGCGCGTTCCGGTGGCCCTTGTTAACGCAGGAATGTAAATCAACTCGTAATAGCGTGGCTGCCGAGGATTAAGCGGCGCGAGAAGACGGCAGCGACCGTGGTATGACGCGGCGAGAAGGTACGAAGTGCCGGCAACGCGAGCGCGGCTACGACGACGACGACGACGACGACGACAGCGACAACGACAACGACAACGCTACGGGCTACGATGACGTCGAGGGCGACGACGGCGACGACGGCGACGACGTTGGCGACGGTAGTAACGGAGGGACGGGGATGAGAGTGGATGGGTGGGAAGAACGGCAGCACCCTCTCCTCGTGCCCCGAAGCATTAGGAGTTCGGTAATAAATCTCGTTGAAAAAACACACGCGCGTACACGTACAGCCACGTACACGAGTGCACGCGCGTCCGTGCGCGTATGCACGTATTCTCGAGCAGGGATCTCAGACTGTTCCGCTCTCTTCCGCGCGCGTCTATCTCGTTCGGTTCGTACATCTGTGCTCTGGGAATGCAACGAGCGCGAGAAAGAGGAAAGCCAGTAAAACGTAAGGAAGGAGGGAGCGCGACCCCCTCCAAAGCTTTAGATCTTTCCTCGTCTCTTCGTCGCGGAGCACCGCGTCCGACGGCAACGAGGTCGACATGATCTATGCACGCCGTGCAGAGGCGAGTGTCACCGTTTGCTTGATGCATCGGTCCTCACCTGAGCCCTCCCCCCCCCCCCGCGGGCGTCGTTTCTTGGCCGTGCCCACATCGACGTCCGCTCGGCCCGCGGATCGCCGATCGCGCATCGTCGATCGTTCGCGATGCCGCGTTAGCCAGTTTCGTCGGCAACTTTTTCCGCTTACCTCGCCGCCACCTAACGCGGCGAAAACCCGTGGCGCGGTCTCCTCGTGGAAAATAAAGGGAAGGTCGGGGCGATAATTTGAAAAGCGATTACATCGTTTGACGGCGAGAGCGACCAAGAGACGGAGGAAGCAAGAGACGCGACGAGGAAGGAGAGAAAGACGAGGAGGGGCCAACTTGGAGAAGAAGGCCAGACGCGAATAGTACGACGACGATGGTTACATTCTACGGATCAGAGAGCTCGATAGCGTGCCGAAGTCGAAGCGAACGGCAATAAATCCATTTTTCGTGAAGGGTCGGTCGAGGGGCGAGAGCGAGCCAGGGTCTGATTAGCAGCCTGACTCGCCGTACAGGATGACAGCCGGTGAGTTATAATATTGCCCATCCATCTATTTATCTACTCCATCGCCTCTCTTCTCCCCAATGTTACGTTCCTGGCATCCCTCTGCTCTCCCTTCGTTTCAGTTGGCTCTCGCGCGCGCTCCTTCTTCGCCTCGAACGTGGTCGCAGCGATGCGACTTTGCCCGGTGTACGCCAAATATCGAGAACGTCCCTCGAGACCTACACGGATAGACGCTGGCCGAGTTTACGGAAATCCTCAAGATGGCCGAGCGGACGGTTGTTGTTCGCTGACTCGAAACGGTTCGTCTTTGTCCATCGAGGATTGCCAAGGAAAGAATTAAGCCCGCGTGACATCGCGTCGACGGTGACCCCTCGCAAATCTTGCCCAAGGCGAGCGCGCCCAGACACCTCTCTATACATTTTCAACTGGAAAGATGCGACGCGACGCGACGCGACGTCCGAAACTTTCGACGGGAACCAGTTCATATATCCGAAGTACGGCTGCCATAAATAAGCGACCTGTCCGTTTCCTCTGTTCGCCCAACCTCTTGCAAATCTTTCCTCTCCTCTCTGTCTAACGGGCTGCTTCCGTCCTCCTCTCTCTCTCTCTCTCTCTCTCTCTCTCTCTCTCTCTCTCTCTCTCTCGATTCCCGAATTTCTTCCGACCGTAATATCGAGGTCGTGCGTAGCACGCTAGTCGCCGAAGAAACTATCTGCAACTTCTTATAGAGGAACGCGCGGATGGATATACGCGTGACACGAGCTTCTCTCTTCCGCGTGACCGGCCTCTTCGATGTCACGCACCAAAGCTACGCCGAACGATCAAGGCAATGATTCGCCAATCGACGAACCTAATCGAGTGGCCACGTCGATATGGTTAAATCAAAATCTAGAGAAAGTCAAGACGATGGCAGTTTGCTTCTTAAAATAGCGAGAATATAGGAGACGGTATTAGAACGCTATCGATATCCGCTACAAATTGAACGTTGCTCGTTGCTTTCTTATTTTTCACTTACTTTATTACCAACTTGTCATTCGATACTTCGTGTATTTTATAATGTAAAATAGTTGGTAAATTATTTACAATTGTCTCTCTTAAGCGCCAACATTTCTGCCAATTCCTATTCCTATTTTCCAACGTTTCTTATATCGTTTCCGAAATTTTCCGGTAATCGATGTTCCGATAATCGAGACCCCGCCGCAGTTATATCGGGAATGTTATATTCGAAACATTAAATTTACGCTGCTTATTTTCGATCCTCTTTTCCTGCGAAAAGCAACAACATACGAGGCTGTTTCCGAACATCGCTCGATAATTTTCTAAAAACGCGTCCCATACGTTTCTATCTGCCTTCGTATAAAACGTATTTAGGCGTACGCGTGTATTTCTCTTGTTGACGAAGGTTCTTGTACCTTCAGCATTCAGCTTCGAGGGTACCAAAGCGAAAAGGTTTAACATTCCACGCAACATCTTGTATGGCCTTTCGTCAGCCCTGCTCCCGTGCATTACCGTTTCTTCCTCGAAACTACCGCCGTAGAAATTACACGTGGCGTGGCTCGATTTAGGTAAATCATCGACGCGACATCGACAAACCCCCGGATCGCTATGAAACGAGTCGTGTAAAGAAGAAAGAGGACGAGAAGGAGGAGGAGGAAGCAGAAGCAGAAGAAGAAGAAGAAGAAGAAGAAGAAGAAGAAGAAGAAGAAGAAGAAGAAGAAGACGGGACTCTGTGATCGCGGTGCGGTCGCGTTTCTGTAGTCAGATATCGGGCGAACGAGCGAGCAAGAGAGCGAATGGAGCGGAGCGGGAGTGATTTATGCTAAGTCGCTGATGCTGGTGAAGCGGGGGCCCGCGTGTACGTTCTCGGGCAGCCATCTTGGGGTCCCTTCGTTTCTCCGAGGACTCGGATCGATTGACAGACCTGTGCCCGATTGCCGCTTAACGAACTCTCTTTTCCTCCGCCACGCTTCCCTCGTTTCTGCTTTTTGCGCCCCGATTTTTCTCTTCTCTTCGTTGCAGCTCCTCGAATCGCCTGCAGTTAGCTCGGCAACCGCATTGGAAAGCGTATTTTGTAAAATCGTCGTTGCAAGGGGAACACGCCGTGCGGAGAAATCGCGTATTACGCGTAGCTGTAATTTCGATCGGCAAAACGGATCAAATTCCGCTAGGGTACGATGTTGATCGCTCAAGGCTATGGTTACGGTGGATGCGCGCTCCGACCAGTGAAACATCTGAAAAGGCAAGTGCGCTCGTACTCGTAGGAATCTATATATTTGATTGCTCCGACGTATTCGCCGAAACAGCATCATCCACGGGCGAAACGTTTGAAAACCGGAATGCGTATAACTCGTAAGATGTTCGATAGCTGCGACGTGTTTGTTAAAAAAACGGCAGTTCGTACCAGATACCAGATACGACGTAGCGAGTAAAATTTGGCGATCGAGCGAAGAACGTGGCAGGAGAGGTGGCTGGATTTTCTCGCAGGCCAAAAGTCTCGCATGTCTCCGGCATTCCATTCTTCTCGTCTAGCCGTGAAAACCGCGCCACCGTCCGTTCTGATTTCTATCCGTCAGCGTTGGTCAGATTTACGACGTCGCAGAGGGGCCCGTGTGGCCCTGTCGGAGGGCCCGGGGGTCCTCGTGCAACAATGAAACCACGCCATTTGTCACAGAGGCGCTTCCTCTGCTTCTAATAAACGTTCGTCCTACCGTCGTAGCATAGTCGTGCTGCAACGTGCAGCACGGATCGACCTTTTGCTTTTGCTCCAAGGATCGTGATCTCTCGAGCAACCACGTTCTTTCTCTTTCTCTTTCTCTTTCTCTTTCTCTCCTCCTCCCCTCTGCCCACCCCCTTTCACTCCTTTTCTATCCTCTCTCTCTCTCTCTCTCTCTCTCTCTCTCTCTCTCTCTCTCTCTCTCTCTCTCTCTCTCTCTCTGTTTCTCCCGTCCGACTCGCCTTTTCGTCCGCCCCTCCCTTCCATTTCACATTTCCTTTCTCCTTCCACCTTCTCTCTTTTCCGCTCTGCACAGTTGCTGTCTGCGCGGCGCGCTCTTTCTCGCTCCCGTTCATACTTCGTAAGGCTGTTCGTCCACTCGCGGTTCCGAAAGAGACACCGAGACCAGGAGGAAGAAGGAGAGCTGGAAGCAGAGGTAAAGAGACACCGAGCACGATGGGATACACATCGTGCCCACGTTCGTACTTTCACATGCCGGCACAATGCACCGGGCCATCGAGAGGAATTGTCATACAAATTGTCGCTTATTCAACGACGATCCGCAGGCGAGGATGTACGGCCTACGAGCTGGTAGCTTGAAAACAACGTCGTGCCGCCTTTCAGCCGAAGCCTACCGTTCGACGGAACCGCGATCGATTCGATCGAACGCCACAGAAACGTAGACAGCGCGGCGTTGCCATCGGATCGACGAGAATTTCCTCGACGGAGCCAGCTTTGCCCGCGAAAACGCGGCAATTCGCGAGCACGAGAACTACTACTCGGCGATGCGAGTCGAATATCGGTATCGCAAGTTTGCCGGGGCCTGTTCGCGTTGCCGGCACGAGGGATGAAAGACGCGATCGCGGTAGCCTGCCTACCGTTGCTGGCTTCGTAAACTGAGGTCATCCATAGTTCCCAGCCGCCAGATTCTTTTTTCTCCCCAAACGTCACCGCCGATATTTATGGCGAGCCATAGAAGCGAGGGGTTCGACTACTCTATGGCTCTCGCTACACGGTAACAGCCGAACTGGGGCCCCGACGTAATTCTGTCAGCGTCACGCTCTCGGGCCAGCTCGACCTCGAAACGAAGAAGCAATAGAAGGAAGAAGCGAGACAAACGAAAGCACTGGGAAGCGGGGGAGAGGGTAAAAGATAGGGATTAAAGCGACTGGGATCGCTTGCAACCGGAATATCTTCGTGGTAGCAAAGGAAAATTCAGAGGCATTCCGTACGTACGCAGATGCTCGGCGATCATCGGTCAAGGTTATTGCTCGGCTATCACTGCGTGCACCTTGCTGCTGCTAAGTTATAGACGCGCGTACGTAGCAGTTTACCCCGCGCTTTTCTTCGCTTTATTCCGTGACCTTTTCTCGCGTGCGGCATTCTCGCGGCGAGATACGTCGATACCTTGTTGCTCGACGTCTGAGATGGGAAAAGAACGCTGTTCGGCATACGCGTAGGACGACGTGCTTCGTGTTTCGTGCTTCGAGGAGGTCTCCGCTAGTCTCGAGGAAGTCGAAAGATTTATGCGCCGCGCACTTTTAATAGGTATGAAAGCCGAGTTACACGTCGTGGGTGAGGAAACGTTTCACCTTACTCCTCGAAGGGAATCGCGATAACGGCGTCGAGTTCGATACGTTTTCGACAAGGTTCACCGGGGGACCTCGTCGCGAAATCCTAACGATCTTCGCCCTTGCTCCAGCGAAAATCTACTTTGTTTCTCGGTTCGCGCGGTCCGATGCGCGCGAAAAAAGTTTATCGACGCGTTAAGCATCGGCCACGGGCGAACAACGATGGCTAAACAACAATACGTAGCCGCGCCTTCTGCGTCGAGATAAGATCGCGATCGTGGAAGATTGCGGTCGCCTGGCAGAATCCCGTACGGCGTTTTCGTATCGAATCGATTTCATAGAACTGCGGTTCGGCTGGTTACACGATATTATAGAAAGGAAATCACGTGAGAAGGAACGCGCGAACGGATGGATGGATGGATGGATGGATGGATGGATAGAACGAGGAGACGGATGGACGGACGGATGGGTGGATGGATGGATGGATGGATGGATGGATGGATGGATGGACGAGCGCGAAGGTGCGTACGGAACGATCAGGTTTGAGCAGCTGTCTGCAACCACGTCACTCAAGTTCACTGTGTCGGGTTCGTGGTGGAATGAATGCCTTTCATTATGAGTCTTATCTTCTGCCCGATCTCTCAACCCTTTCTGCCTCGTTCGTGCTCCACTCCTTTCTTCGTTTCCTCTCTTTCTCTCGGCCTCGCTCTCCGGTAGACTCGATAGAGCGGCACTCGCGTTCCCGGAGGATACGACGAAGAAGCGGAAAGATCGCGTCGGACGGAAAGAGAAGGAAAACGTTATCGTCGACCAAAGCACAGCCCTCTTTATACCTGAGTACCGCGAGATTTATCGTGGGTAAACCTGCCGACTTTTTCTCTTTTCTCAGCGGAGCATCGGCAGCGACGCACCGACCGGTCTCCAGGGTCGAGCAGAACGATAATTAGAAGGATATTTCGCGTCCCCGGCCACTTCCACGCGTGATTCGATCGATCGACCGACCAGTATCGAGGGAAAACCAGCCAACGACGTGTCGCGAGTTGATCGGCCCGTGCAACTTTTACGCTTCCAGAAGGAAACGTCGATCTCAGGTATTACGGCTATCCTCAAGAAAATCCTTTGCGCGAATACCTCGCGACGATTAAACACGTCGTTGTACGCGTAGATTCGCGAATAAACGAGAAAATTTCGGTCCTCGAATGTTTCGTTCGTTGCAACGTGGCAAGTAAATACGTCGAGTCTATGATCGCAAAGTTACGGTTGAACGAGACACCCGATAAACGACATTCACTCGTTTCTACGTTTATTTAGAGAAATAACGCGCCAGACGGACAAACCCCGTTGAAATAAAAATTAACGCATTGGAGGAAGAAACACGTTGTCGTACGTGGACGAGATAAGACGACAATCGCTACGATACGAGACATTTCGAAATAAGCCAGCTCATAGAAATATGCGACGTACACGAGCAAACTCCGTTTCACGTACGATCGATTCGACCGTCAAGATCTAGCACGCGGTCGATTCGTGCGCAACAAAGATGTCTCGATCGCAACGCCGAGCAATCGGTGTCTCGCTGTAAGATTGATGGTTCGTCCAACGAAAGGGTAATTCTCGGTATGCGAACACGCGTGCACGCGTTATATATATCCAGCGCGGAGGCTGGAACAGTGGCAAAGAAGGCTAATCGCGTACAAACGTACGCAGTTACGATCGATAAGCCTCTTAATGAGAAATTCCATCTTTCGTCTGTTACGACGTTCGCGCGTCTGCCGCTTACAACCGCTGGCAAAAAGTTGGAAGGACAAGTGGAACCATATCGGTGTCGATCGCCAACGCGTTTGATCTCGCGAAACAAACGTTTCTTGATCAGAACGCTTATTCTCTAGCCCCGTGTCACAGTCACCCGTGTTATATCAGCGACCAGCACGAGTTCATCTTCCGGAGACAACGCGAATCTCGTATTCCCCTTTCGAGCGTGTAAACGCCGCGATAGCTACGGCGGCGTGCACGCGGTGACAAGCCGGACAGTTTGACACTCGACTTCCTAACGATCGGCGCGGCCTGTCGGAGAAAAAGGAAGCTTTGAATGCCGATTCTGCGGACCGCTTGATCGACGCGTCGTCTCCCTGTCAGGACTGTCTCTTTCTCTCTTTCCATATCCTAGATTTTCTTCTACGAGCCGCGGCTTTGTACGCCGACCCATTCGAGCTTAACGTTTATTGTTTGCGCGCGCCCGTCTTTGTCCTCCTCGTCATTCACCGTGAGCGCGTTCGCGGGAGCGCGCCCGGTGCTTCGCGTCGCACTGTTAACGCGCCTTGTTTTATCAACGAAATTCACGCGACGCGATGCTTCACGCGACACCAGGCCCTTCCGAAAACCCGGTCATTTCCTACTTCCGACCGCTTGGTCGCCGATTTTCACCGATCTGGTCGAAACGAAACACGAGAATCGAGCAGAATCGGTGCGCGATGATCATCGCATCGGACGCGTGTCGTTCGTCCGAGTTTTCGCGATGACGCGAATATAACCGTTCGCGGACTGCGACGAACCCAGAAAGCAATTGGTTTCGTCGTCTTCCTCGCGACTCCGTCACTTCGAGCAATTGACTTTGATCCGTTCGTGCGCGCGTAACATTGAACGCAATTACGGTCAATTTACGATGCCTCTCGGTTTCCCTCGATCCCTCGCCCCGCTCCAGTAACCCGACCGTAGGTGGAACGCGATCGCGCCGCGATACGCGATATCGATCGCCGTGAAATCTTCTTCGAAAATGATTTTCTTTTTTTTTTTTTTTTTTTGGAAAGAGTGGTCAACGAACGTGGCAAGAGAAGTTTGTACGGTCGGATCCTGCGCAACGCGGCAAATACGTTCCGCGTTGCACGAAAACAGTTTCTTCTCGGTACAGCGGAAAACGTGCATCTTACAAGAGGGTAAAATTGTTAGACAGCAGTAGATACGTGTCTACGAATACAAGCGATTCGGTCGATTTTCCGGTTAATCAGAAAAGGCCTACATATTTGCATGCTACGAACGAGTCGCTACTAATTTTAAAAAAAGGAATGACGAGAACATATTTGAACATATTTATCGATACGTCTTTTAGCCACTGTATCTCCGGTATCGTTATATCTTTTACTGTACTATGTTGGTTCGTCTAAGGTAACGATATGTTTCCGCATCTGCGATAATTATGGTCACACGCGTATACACGAAGTCTCGTATATGATTATAGAAAGCCAGTAGCAATTTTTTTGCTGGCGTTGTACGTGTACCTCGTTATACGGGCCCTCTTATATAGCTTGCGTTTGTCTTTTAAAACGACACGGTAAACCAAAGTCCCGAAGGGAATTGGGCAACTTTCCCGAAAGATGGTAGGTCTGGACAAGACTCCGTTTGCCTTTTCGTGATCGCTCACCGTTAGAGTCCGCGAATTCGAGTAGATGCGACTCTTACGTATGATATTACGTTCTATTAGGGTGGATGTAACTACCGAACGAAACGCGACAGCCTATGATAAAAGCGAAGGGTTCTATATAACAAGGGCCACGCTATTCAATCGGCGATGGAATTGCCACTTTTGGACTTTTTCCCGTTCTACTAGTCTCTGTCCGGCACTCGCTCGTAAAATCTCGTAGAACTCGCGAAACCCGCGCCACATCCGTCTTTCGTTTCGTACGTTTTTTAATTGTTTCAGGCGTCTTTCGTATCGCGGCGATACGTATCGATATACGGTGTAGCGCGAAAGTCACGCAAAAATATTTTTGGCCATCAAGAAAAAATAATCAGTTTCTCTATCCGATACGTTCGAGTCCTTCGTTGAAGGAAATATTCGTCTTATTATGCGATCACAAAGACTTAAAGCCGCCTGACTCGATATAATTTAATTCGATTTAATCGGATCGAGTGCCTAATAACTTGTTTCGACGCCCACTCGAAGAACATCTCGAACCAACGGACAATACAATTACCCCGCTTCTCGATTATCCGGTTGTTTCTTTGTTTTCGTTAACGGGTGCTGCGTGCTAAATCACCGGTGGCGAAAAATCGCGCGCGTTTGCTGCGCATTGGTTGGCTCTTGTTAGGGAGGAATCGGTGGCGCGGAAGATTTCGTAATCGCGAGAACGAAGGGACGCAGGGGCAAACGGAAGGACGTAAAGGAAGAGGGGGATAGATGCGAAGGAGACGGTTTTACGTTCTTTCGGGAGCGTCGGATAGGGTGGTCGGAAGGGGTGGTTCCTACCGAAGGAAAATTTCGACTATAAATAGCAGTGTATTCTAAACGAGGTACAGAGAGCGCATTGGATCTAAATTATGAATTTCATCAGCGGCAGTCTGCCGTTTCATTCCGCGTTTTAGCCTCCTACTCGGGCAGCCCCTACCCTACCAAAACACTCTTCTTCTCACCCCTTCGCACTCGTGCGCGTTCCCTTTTCGCCGTCCTCGTTCCCACCGTATCCCCTCGGTACTTTCGTGTCTCTTCTTGGTCGTCCGCGTTCGCTTTAGCCTTCGCGAGGTTTCCACGGATAGCCGCGCTCGTCCCTCGGCACCCTCTTCCGCACCCCCGAGCGACCCATTTTACCGGTAGCGCGAGAGATGAAAAGTTCTGGCGAAGACATAAAAATGCGGCGCTGCATTTCCCTTTTAAAATAACGCCCTTTGCTCCTTTTTCAGTTTATTATTATCAAGTTGTGCAGGCGGTACGCGTTCGCCGTGGCCTTTCACCGTCTCGCTCGCCCGCCCGCCCGCCCGCCACCGACTTTCCTTCTACCCCGGGACACTCGGCGCCGACCGTATCTTTGCCCATAACGCGCCAACCTCGCACCCTGCGAGCCCGTTTTCCCTCCCAACGTGTCTCGTCTGCCAACCGCTCGCGCAACTCTATTCGTAACTTCGCCTTTCGGAACTTGCCGTTATGAGAACGAACGTCCGACGTTTACCGGAGTACGCGGCCACCGTACGCGCGGCTCTTCGACTTTTCAGCACGGAAACGGTCGCGAACCGTGTTGCACGTGGATCGCGGTCGTTTCGCGCGATCGATGGATCGCGGCGCCTGCGCACCGGTCGACCGATTAGCGGAGCAAAAGAAGAGTAGAAGGGGACAAAGGACGAATTTGGTTTCGTCAGCGTGGCGACCTTGAACACGATGACGAGCCCGTGACGCGAGAAAGCGCGTTCGGTTCGGTACCTCGGCTCTGCTCCGCGCGGCTAGCCTATTTATAGGCGGCCCGGCAAAAACACGAACGATGACGGCGGGGCGCGAAGTGCCTTCTCTGAAGCACACGACCGAGTGACTGGAGGATCGGAGTCGGTGGAAGAGGAGGAAGAAGGAAGAAGGAAAGAACGGGCGAAGAACGGGCGAAGAACGGGCGAAGAACGGGGCAAAGAAGAACGAGGTGCTGGTAGCAAGATGATGCGAGAAGCGCAAACCTCGAGGAGACGAGTGGCGGAAGACGGGACGAGACAAGATGAGACGAGACAGGAGGAGAAGAGAGACGGGCGAAAGAGGGAGCGAGCCTGATCGGGAGCAACGTATGCGAAAGGAGGAGAGAACCGTCGATCAAACGTCGCGAACGTCCGAAGCGTCTGTCTGGAACGAAGACGTCTCCATCAGCCGTCAGATCGAGCCACACGTTCCTCGCTCCCCTCATTTTTATTACAGCTTCAGGGCCGTACCTACTCCGACAACCTCGTCGCGGTCCGACACAGACCGACGACGTTCGTCTGCCGGAACGACGCTGTCGATTCCTCAGTCGCGCGCCTTTTTTAAACCAACGCCAGCGAGACTCGGCATCGTCACGCCGTGCCCTTCCAACACGTCGGCGACCGATCGAAACGAAATTTTACAGATATCCCGAGAACAGAAACACCACGTCCGGGACAATTCGTGCTTTCATTCCTAATTCTTCTATTCCTTATTAAAACCTCTTCTATTCAGACCTGGTTCGGACGAAGAAGCAAACGGTACGTACGTCTGCTTCGCACGTACGAAGTACGACTCGGCGTAACTTTGGTCGTACGAAGGTGTATTTTTCCAAGGATTACGCGTAACCAGTCGTTTATATCGTCGCGATCTTGGACGATAATCGTCGCTGCTGATTCGCAGGCAAGTGGAAAGACCGGAGTTCGTTCGTTCTATAGGGAGCTTCGAGGCGCGTTTAGCGAGATTTGGCGAGAATCGGCGAGAGTTGGCGAGAGTTGGCGAGCAAGCGAACCGATAAAACGAGGAGATACGTGGCTGATACGGGAGCGACACGGTTCGTCCCAAAGTGTTGCGGCTAGTTGCGACGCGGTTCAACGTATGATTATCCGTTCCCCTGGGGACCGAGTCGACGGAAGAGAAACTACGCGGAGATGATGGTGCGCGCGAAGGGGGTCGGAGGAAGAGGAGAAAAGAGAGAAGAGAGAGAGAGAGAGAGAGAGAGAGAGAGAGAGAGAGACGAGGTAGGAGCAGGAGGTGTAGGATGCAGGGACGGTTATTAGTTGCCACGCCGTTGTCGTTTTATCTTCGTGCCCAATTAGCAAATATCATTCCGTAATGCAACGTGACGGGGCCTCCTCTGAAAAGAGTGCAGCTGCATCGGCATTAAAAAAAGGGTAGAAGAAAGCGACGCTCGAGGGTTGCGGGTAGAGACAGAAGCGGGGCAAAGGGAGCGTAAAAGAGGAAACGACAAAGATAGCGGGTTCGTTCGAGTTTTTTATTGACATTTTAAAAGGTGCCCGAATAATACCAGCCGACATACGTAATAATTATTGCCTTGCTCACTTGCCTCGCTACCGATCGGTAGGTAATAGGTGGAACGATTCTCGCGACCGGAGCACCACCGAGAAAACGGCATCGATCGACGATTTTAAGCCATCCACGGACTTGCCCTGCCCCTTCCGCAACTTTACACCGAACGTCTCTCCACGCTTGCCCGCATATTATAAATTGTATAAGTAACGGTCGATTAATTACCAACACCGATGCGCCGAAACTCGTCCAAGATTCGATCGTTACGCGAGAGTCCCTCCAACGTCCCACGCGCTCTCTCCGAGAGACGATCGTTCGTTTCTTCGTTTCTCCTGGTCCCTCGCGCCATCGTCCTCTTTCGATTCGAACGCCCGTTTAAAACGATCCTTGACGAAACCCGAGGAGGACCAACGGCGATTTTTTCAGCCAACTAAGCGAAAGAGCGGAGGTGGAAAGGGAGAAAAATGGAGGAAAGCGAGCATTCGTTCGGCCGGCCAAACGAAACCGGCAGCAGCGTGACTTAGAAGTCGTAACAGATCGATGACGATGACACCGGGCAGACAAGGAAGGCAAACGAGAGGCAAGGATATGGCCGAAGGAACGACTGGTTGGCAGTGCACGGTGGTCAGTCAGGTCGATGTCAGCCCGCTAATTGGCAGCCGTGTCGCATAAAGGTAGCTCGAAGCCGGTTTGTGTAGCTGGCTGCTCGTCGCGTAATTCGTAAGCGGTTCTTGCCCCTTCTTTCGTGAACGCGCTCCCACCCAAGCCTATCCTCCCTTCGTTCACCTTTCCCTCCTCCTTCCTTTCGCTTCGTCTCGTCTCGGGCTACTTGCCATCTACCCAAATATCTCTCTGACCGTTCGAAATGCGCTCGCGCTTTCGTTCTACACCACTGCGCGTCCCGACGCACCCCGTACCCGTCCCTCTCGCGAACACCTTTCGGCTCTGCTTCCCTTTATGCGTTTACGCGTCGCGCGTGGGCGAGTTAAACGGAATGGACAGCCTGACAGAAAGAGCGTCGACGGGAATAGGAGACCGAGTGAGTGAATACCGGAGAGACAGAGACAGAGACAGAGACAGAGACAGAGACAGGGACAGAAACAGGGACAAAGACGGAGAACGAGGGGGTGAGAAGAGGGACAAGGGTAGGTAGAGAACCGCGAGGGAGAAAAGGTGGCAGTGCTGCACCGAGCGAACCGCGTATCCTCTGTGTGTTACGTACCTACACCTACATGCTCGAGCTGCGATCACCGTTAACTCTTGTAGAACAACCAAACACTCTGGGTGGTCCTCGACGCGTACCAGCTCCCACTTGAAGTGTATTACGGTGCTCGCTATCGAATCCAGCGAAAGAAACGGTTCGCGTTCGCTAAAGCGAAAGTGGAGCCAAAGCAGCGCGGCGAGTATATAGAAACTGGAAACATCTGTCGTCGTGGTCGATGTATCTTTATCGTTGTCGTTTTCGTTGTCACCACGGCCGTCCTCGTGATCGCCGTCGGTGGTGAGCGAGATGAGCTGCGGAGAATAGCGGAGGGAAACTGGCAGTAGTAGGTGGAGGCGGCGGCTGCTATCTGCACCGCGGCTGACACCTGACGGATAGCCTGGCGTCGGCAACGCGGGATATTAATTTGGTAATTTATGAGGCCCGATTAGGCAGCGCTATCTGTCGAGCTAATGCGCGAACCGTTGGCAGGTCATCGCCAAAGGGCCTGTGCTTCGAGCCGCTAGAGGCCCTTCCACCGCAGGGATCTTTCCAATCCCGACTTCCGTTCCTCCGTAACATTTCCAATCTTTGCCAAGCAATCGCCACACGCTCGCCCCTTCTTCTTGCACCTCGCCGCCTTTCGCCGAACGTCGCATCGAACGTCGCATCGAACGTCGCATCGAACGTCGCATCGATTTCTCGGGCGCGTCGTAACGAACGAGGTGCGAACGGAAAACGCAACAACTGCCGCGAGTATAACTGCGAGTATATCGGCGCGCAGGACGCGAGTGGGGATAGGGGAAATGGAGAGATCGTTGCGAAGCTATAAAGCGGGTCTAGCATCGACCCCGATCGAGGTAGCGAAGCCGCGTTACTTCTGACACGTGATAGATGGACGTACAATGGAAGAACACGCGTGCCTGCGTGCGAGTTACCAGCTCGGAGCGTGTGGGTATCAACGTAGGTGGATGAGGATGAATGGCTCTCGTCAAACGGAAGGGACCGCCCGTCGTTTCGCGCCGTAATACGCGACCGCGTAAGAAGCACAGTAGGTCGGCTTATCGATGACCGGACGGCTACTTACCCACCGGAGAACAAGCCACTTACTGGGTTCAAAGTCTCGCGAGTTGTTTGTCACTCGACCCTTGACAGCGTCTCGGCCAAACACTTCAAGGTTACTTTCTGCGAGAAATTTCATTCGCTCGGTGATTTTTTCGCCAACCACGACGGTAACGCTTCGATCGATACGACGTTTCTTCTTTCGCGATGCTTCTTCTCCTCCACGGATACGCACGTAGGTGTGTACGTGGTTGGACGAGGCGAAACGTCGGCGATAGGAAGGACGAGCGAACGCTAATTACGAAATAACGATTGACGCGTGTCGTAAACTCGGCGAACATGCCGATTTCCTGGCGCAACAACGCACCAGCTTGCATTACCGACCAGAAAACCGACATCCTCCTCTTAAGGACTATAGTTATCCTCGACAAATTACGTGCTCGCTTCAACCTGGCGTCGCCCCGTCGTTATCGCGTCATCTTGGCAATTTATCGATAGCCGCGAGCCAACCGGCAGATCAAAGAACGCACCACGGGAACGCGGTTGCGTGTCGCGCAACGGGCCGCGAATTTTCGTACGGAAAATCCGACGGATAAAAAGAATAACCCGTAGACGATCGACGATAAAACCGAGCGGAACGATCGGGCTCCACTCTGATTGAAATTAGCGTTGGCGCGGCAACGAAGCGACGCTCGATTCGGTTTTGCGACCGATCCTTTAAACGGATCGCGTGGCTGGCGCTGGGAAAATCAGAAAGTTCCGCGTCGAACGGCAAAGACAATAATCGAGTGTAAACGAAAAATAGAAAAACGAGAGAAAAAGAGAGAAAACAACGGTGGAGAGAAAAAAGGAGAAAACCGGGGAAAAAAAAAGGAAAATACTTTCAGCAGAGTGGTAGCGCGAACAATGGTAGCCACAAATCAACGGGATTATGCCACTATTTCACGCATGGCTATGGCCGGCTCGCATGATAAATCAAGCTGTCGTTGGGCCACAATAAACAATAACATTTGGACGGCCGGCTGGCGGGACGGCTGGTACGACTCTTCTTCACTTAACTCGGTCATTCGCTCGCTCCAGCGCACGCTCTGATCGCACGTGTTATTTCCTCGGCCTCGACGCTCCCGAACATACACCGGTTCTCGATAATAAATCGCTTCGGGAGGACATCGACGAGCGCGTGGGCATCTCGCCGGGCCCTGTCGTTCAACTTCTCGCTGCTCTTTCTTTTTCCCCGTTGCGCGCGATAACCACGTTATTAAATCTCTTCCGATAAAGAGATCCTCCACTCGGCCAATTTCACCCATTACCGATCTCCTTACCATCCGAATGAGACGAGAAGAGCGCAACCCTTCCGAAAACCGTCTTCCAACGTTGTACCAAGGCTGTTGTACGCTATCCGCCTATTATTCTCTACGGATAGAAACGTCGAATCGGAGAATCTGTTGGTCCGAGTATCTACACGAAGCTCGCGGACCGGTCGTATATGGCGATCGACCGAGTGGTAGACCGTACCGACCGACTAATTATAGCCTCCTATTTATTTTATTTACGCGTATGCGCGCGAGCGCACTTCTACTCTCGCACACGCACACCGGCTACGGCGCAGCCATAAATCAAAATTCCATTTCAACGTTCTAACGAAGGATCAAATAAAACACTTTAATTGACGTTTTTACGGCGGCCGGCAGCCGAAGTCGAACTGCTGCCTACCCGCTCGACGGCTGACCCCGCTCTGACTCCTTCTTTCCCTCTCGAGAACGCGCGGAAGAACGTGTCGGTGCGGCGTCGTTGCACGAAGATACGCCGGTTTGTCGCGCACCGCGAGCCTCTCTCGTTTTTCGCCGATTTTTCTTCCCTTCTCCAGTTCTTCGTCCCTTACATAAATTTCCCATTCTCCTCGGCGCGCAAACGCCTTTCTCTGCCATTCTTCTCCTCTCTCGGACAGAGACGACGAGCAACGCAAAATTGTTTTAGATTTTACGTGTATCGAAGAGACGATTGGCTCGGGCAGTTTCGAATTCGACGGCCAACGAACAGGACGCAGGAGAAACGTTTGCCTGGATCGGGGAAAAGAACGAGGAGAAGTCGAGAAGAGATGGGAGGAAATGAAAGACGAAGGAGGGGCAAGGATCGGTGATTATAGCGTCGCGGTTATTGTTAAGGGTGCGTCTAGCCGCGTTACTTGCCGCTCACAGTGATTATCGGTAATTTCACGGTTTTCGGAAGAACCAGCGTAAATATAGAGAATCCCCTCTGGCCACTTTAATATCGTTGCCCACCGATCAATAATAATAACGGAATACGCGGTTCTTGTCCCGGCCTCGATATACCCGATGTATTATAGTAATTTCGTAGCATGATTTCTGTTCTTTCTTCCGCGCGTTTTGGACCGCTGCCCGCTCCGTACGTTACGAAAAATGCGGTAAATTTTCCTGGTATCGCAGCAATCGCGCAACTCGCGCCGATATTCTTATTTACTCTCGCTTGGCATTTCATTTTCCTCGTTCTCCTGCCGGCCGGAGACATCCGGATGGCAAAGGGAGAGTCGAGAGGCAAACAGCTGTGGCCGGTAAAAAGATCGCGTTAAATGGAAAACGCGAATCGAATAATTTGAAGGGTGTCGTGGCGCCAAACGGGCGGGTTTCACTTTGACGAGTACCCAACGAAGCCTGGAGGAATTTGCCAGGCAAACTCGAGACGAAACGAGTGACGAAAGGCCAAATGAAAAAGACCTCTTCCCTTCGACGCGCAGATAATGATACTCCACCTTCCACCCCTTTAGATATAAACACACACCCTCGTTGGTCTCTGCCTATCGTTCCTCACGTTCTTCTTCCTCTTTCGTTAGCTTTTTTTCCTCTCTCTCTCTCTCTCTCTCTCTCTCCCTGCCCCCTCTTCCGTACCCTGTTCGATGCTCGATTCTAGTTGTTTTGCGGTTTACGACGGTTCGCGTTACAACTGATTATTAGCCGCCCTTCCTACCCTCTGCCCCCTTTCTTCCGTCTTCCTCCCTTTCCTTTCTCTTCCCCGTCTCCACTGCCCTGTCCATTATTATACGCGGCCATATACGGCCATTATGCCCAGGCCCCGATATACAACACAATCCGCCGTAATGCCGGCCATAAAATTAAATTAGGGTTATAACACGATTTTTCACAAAGGTTCTGTGGGCCGCGTCGAGAGAGCCGCGCCGCGCCACGTTTTCAGCCGTTGTCGATCTCTTCTTGAACGTCTTCTCGTCGCTCCTCGGCAACTACCTGCCTCGATCGAACCTTGATACCTGCCGATATAACCCGATCGGTCGATCACGTGCTTCGTGCTCGAAATCCACTTTCCAGCAAAGAGTAGAAACGTCGAAATATTACCGACCGTAATTCAAAGTGTACCCTTTAGAGCGTAACCCGAAGCGTAGAAGAATTTCGAATAAGAAAATAATTATCTGGTCGTAGTCGTAATTCGTTGCGTTTCCAGCGTCGGACAGAAAAATTCCCGACCAAGGTTTCACTTTCGATTCAACTTTACTTTCAACGTTTTACGGGAAATAGATACTCCTGTAATACGGGAAATAATTAATCGACCAGTTGTCCAAGCTTTTCTCGCCCTTACGCGATAGAAGGATTAGACGGTGCGGGCTTTAAAAAATTTCAAAATCTATTCTAAACCATTTCTACGATGTAGTAGGCCGATGCCACTCTGCAACTTGGTCGCAAAGAATCGAATCGCCGAAATATCAGCCACGACCGATAATTAAACTGAATTATAAATTGTAAGCGAGTTATAAATAATCTGAAAATTTGTCAAAGCCGTTCAACGCGATTCTCCGCGGATCTATTCGTTAGCATAGTTTCCGGATTTCGTTGATTTCAACGTTTCCCAGCCATCGATGGACTGCTTAAATTCATAAATAATAATTTGCAGACTGTCCGAAAGTCTGAATAGTTAGAGACGTTTATCTTCCGTCTCGTGCGCATTACGGATTCATAAGATGCAACGGTTTGCGATCGCGGGTCAACAGTGATGGTCGATGTATCGGTGTATCGATGAATCTATATACGAAATGCCGCGTATTAAGGTCAATCGGTAGAAATATCCGTGGCGGGACGAATCAGCGAGGAATCGAAAGGAGAATCGAACCGTTCGGCCGACATTCGGCGAAACTTTGCACGTTAGCGATTGACCACTTCTACGCACGAGTGAACGATCCGCAACGCGTACGAGAAAAAACCGTGCGGAGCATGTAGAAGGGGACGAGCTATCGTTCGACGCTCGTCTAACGACAGGCTGCAAACGACCGGACGCACGACCGAACGAAACTAATTAATAACTCGAGCACCGTGCACAGGGATGATAGAATCGTTTCCAAGAACATTCGTGTTGTCTACCCCTTATGAAGAATTCAACGAACTCATGGATAGACGAGCGACCCTGGAGCTTCGAATAGAGAGATAGATAGATGAAGAGGGCGAGATAATAGACCTGTGGGAGAAGCGAGAAGGAAAGAGGCGAGTGGAAGGTGGTTTTTGGACGGAGAGAGACGCGGAGAAAAGGAGAGAGCGAGAGAGCGAGAGAGGCAAAGTTTCGGGAAGGAGAAGCCCGCGAAGAGAATTCGAGAGGCCACAAATCACAGAGCGCTGGTGTGAGGCGTTGGAAGTAGGGTTCGTCGGAAGGTGGAAGAGGGCCGGAGAGGTTGGAGGCAGCGATAACAGGGGGGTGGACGGGTGGACGGTTGGACGGGTGGTCGGGCGGTCGGGTAACGGGGTAGGGTGGCGTAACCGGGTTGGGAACGGGGGCGAAGTAAGAGGTGGAGGCAGAAGCAGCGGCAGAGGCAGAGGCAGAGGCAGAGGCAGAGGCAGAGGCAGAGGCAGAGGCATAGGTAGAGGCAGAGGAGGAGTGGCAGGCTACAGACGCGGGGCGCGACATGCTTTATGACGTCTGTTCATCACATCGCCCCAGTCTCATAAATTAGAAATCACCCCTTAGATAGCTGGCACCCATCTACGATGGCGTCAGTGCCGTATCGTGGGAGGCAGGGATCGCCTCCGACTCGTCCGACCCGCAAGAAGGCGGAGGAGTGAGACGGAGAACCGTAGAGAGGGAGGCAGAGAGCGGCCAGAGGGGCAGCACGGACGACGGCAATAATTTTCACCGTATGTCACCCCGGTGGAAGAAAAAAAAACTGGCCATGGCTCCGGAGGATCGCGCAAACTGTTCTCGTTGACCCTATCCCGTTCTTCTCCGCTCGCATTCTAAACCTACGTGTGTAGCTAACTGGCTTTGACGCGTAAACGCGAACGAAGGAGCCGTTTCGAAATCGTTGGAAAATCAACACGGACACTGCGAGAAACGAAGCAACGAACGACGAAACTTTGGTCGATTAGCGGTGACGGGAAATGCGAACGACGCGTCGCGTCATCGACGTCCGACGTTCGTTGCATCGATCGGTCGTACGTACGATCGCGACAATCGACGCCGATTAAAATCGATGCGTAACGAGCCGATTACCACCGATCAGTCTTGCTCGCTAACCGTCTCCGGCGACCGTTTCCCTCCAACGCACACGCGCGCCCCTTCTATAGTTTCTTTTCCCTCGTTGCTGGACCGCTGCAACGCGCGTTACGTCCACCTTTTTCCCCGGTGAAAAGAAGGACAAGAGCGGCAAACTGTCAGCCGTGCGAAATATCTTATCTTCTTTCCTCTAGCCGCTGCTATCTATTTCCTCCGCTTTGCTATTCATTTTTCCTTTCTTTCGTAGATACTACTTCTCTCTGCCTGGCTTATCCCGTCTCTGCTTTTTCGTTTTCAGGATTCTCTCACCGGTTGATCGTGAATCACCGGGTCGTCAAACTTTGGAGCAACGCGTGGCAACGTGGAAGATTCGTCGCGTTAAAGGTGAGCGATCGATGTCGTTCGGCGAAAGATCGAAAGGATGGCGCGCGGCAAAAATTCGTTTCGCGATTCTCGATATCGCGCGTCGATTTAGCAAACGACGCGGACACGAACGGTGTTTCCAGCCGGAGTTGGGTGGAACCGGACGGGTGAAAACAAATCGGAATCTTCACGGTGCTAGCGAGCAGACGGATTCGTTGTCGAGAAAACTTTAATTGGTTCTCGAATCCGAACGATTAATTAATCTTCGATTGACTCTCGACTACTAATGATTCATTACGGAAGATCGTCGCCGATGCGGCAGAGAAGTACCCGACGCGAAGCGAGGAGGAAGAAGAAGAGACGGGTAATCATCGCGACTTTTAGTCTTCGCGAGCTTGCAACGAGACCCGGCTCGATAACGAAAGCTGCAGCGAGCGGCAATTACGGCACATTTCCCCAAAATGTTTCCTATGCTTTCCTATGCTTTCCTATGCTTTCCTATGCTTTCTCGGCCGGATCTGAAACTGATTGGCGGGGAGGCAAGGTCGTTCGTCCGTGGTAGGAAGGAGTGACAGACGGGAAAAGCAGACCGGTGACAGGGCGATGGTAGCCGTCATACACGGTCGGTTCGTTCGACGCGAGAGAATACTTGCGAAAAGCGAGGGTCGAGATACGGTGTCGCGAAGGGGTAGAGGATGTGGTGCAGTGGTAGCAGCAGTAGCGCTAGTACCGGTAGGATGAGAAGGAGAAGGAGGTGATGGAGGAAGCGAAGAAAGGGTAGGAGAAGGTGGAAGAGTTGGCATCGGTGGTAGTAGCGAGGAACGAGTGGCGATGGTAGTGGTTGACGAAGAGGACGGTGGCGTTCACCAATACCAAGAAGCGTATCGTTTATGTGAACGATACAGAGGGGTGAGCGAGTTTGGAGTGCGGATTCGACGGTGAGGCGAGGCTGTCCATCTCGCGGCACGTCGCGGTAGAATGGAGTCGTGGAGTAGGTCGAGGGGTGGGTGGATGGTCGAAGGTGGAGGAGGCAAAGAGGAGGAGGTGGTAAAATGAGGGTGGTTGGAGGTGGGTGTTTGAATGGGGAGGGTGGTAGCTGTCGCTCGCCCGGGCAGCAGACGTCTTCTGACCCGGCCGGTGGCTCAACTCGACTCAACTAGACTCTGCTTGCTGGCAGGAGGCAGCAGCCGGAGAAGGAGGAGGAGAAGGTGGCGGAGGAGCAAGAGGTGCGGGGGTCAGGGGAAAAGGAAGGTTCGCGGAGGAGACGCGAGCAGGGATAGAGAGTAGGGTGGGTAGGTGATGGCGATGGTGAGGGGCGCGGATGGTAGGTGCATTGCTTTTCACAGGAGAAGGTGGAGGAAGTTGGGGTCGTAAGGGTGGCAAGCGTATCGATCCGGACGGAGCTTGGCTGACGGCTGACGAGGCCGTCACGCGAGACGAGTCGAGTCGAGACGAGACGAGACGAGACGAGACGAGACGAGACGGGACGAGACGAGACGAGACGAGACGAGACGGGACGAGACGAGACGGGACGAGACGAGACGAGACGAGACGAGACGAGACGAGACGAGACGAGACGAGACGAGACGATACGATACGGCTGGACGGAACGAACGGACAGACGAACGGACGAACATACGGACGGACGAACGGAGAAGACCCCACTCCGATCTTCCCTTCTACCCCGGAGACTCGTGGAGAGTCACGGCGTCGGGGTGGATGAAGCGGCGAACAGTGGTAGTAGACTTGCCATAGAGAGAGAAAGAGAGAGAGAGAGAGAGAGAGAGAGAGAGAGAGGAAGATCGCAGCAACCAGAAGACGAAGGACGGAGGACCGAGAACAGAGGACCAAGGACCGAGGACCGAGGGGCCACGAGGGAAACTCGAGAGATACTGCTTACTTCCCCTTCGGGGCCTTCTCGTTGCGAAACAGTACCTAGATTGTACGTGCATGGCCGAATAGCTTGGCTACTGTACCGCGATACCACCGTACTTCCCTTCCTACCATCCTACTTTTCCCGCGTCCGTATATTCTTACACGTACAAGCATGCCAGTGTGCGTGCATGGCTCCGTCGTCTCGTCTTTCGAACACGGTTATGCATGCGTGTGCGTTTACGAGTTTTGGCTCGGTATTCCGCGATCGCTATTTTCCAGCGGGATCTTTCCACTCTTCCAATCTTCCTTCGTAGACGTCTGAACAAATTCCTGTCTCGCGAGTACAACTCTCGGTACTTGAGCGTACTTTTACGACGACGATTATTCTTCTCGATGAGAGCCGCGTTTCGCGTAACATCGATCTCTCTATCGACCGTCTCTCGATCGTATCGTCGGTTCGAACGGATTAAAAGCAAAGCGAAATATACAAACGCGACGAGTACCAACGTTTGCCGAATGAAACATCGACGAACGTGTTTACCGAATTTCAAGAGATATATCCGTTCTATCCGGCAAGAGGAGCGAAAGAAATGGAAGGTGCGTGTCGGCAGTTTTACTCGACGGCGGCCAACGACGAAGCGATTTTCGTTTCACCGAGACACGGGCCACTTTCTCTCCGCACCCTCGAGCGAACCCAGTTTCACCCCTTTACCCACTCACCCCGATTTCGACGAGCATCTCGGCGAGTCTCTTTTCGCGCTTTACCACCGTCTCGAGCAACGCAACGCGACGATTTAGTTATCCGTGCGGGAAAGCGAGCACGGCACAGGTAGCCCGAGGGAGGCCGCAAAGGGAAAGAAAAGTCAGGGGCGGCAAGCAAGAGCGTACAGTGTGTGCTCGAGAGGAACGACGAGCGGACAGGAGAAGGAGAAACGAGAGGTCAAACGCACTGCCGCCTCCGCCTGGTGGTTGGTTCGCGAGCATAGCCGCAAAGCGAACGTTGTCGCAAAGGCAAAACACTCTCGCCGCGTGCAAAGGCCAAACACCGAAAGTCACTTAAGCGTGCCGGCACGTTCGACGCCAAGCGCTGCAGCGGTAGTTCGTTTTCGAGTGGCTCGCCGTGTCGTCGCTACGAGGACACGCCGTTGCGTTCTCCGTTGCCCGATCAACGCCCAAGTGCTAAAGAGAATCGGAAAAGGAATTCGTAAGAATACCGCTTCTGCCAAGACTCTGACAGTCCAAAGACAACGTCCGACGAGAACTTTCTGCATACTTTCTCCCTCTCTCTCTCGTCTTCCCCTTTGCGTGGAAAGAAGGCGAAAGAAATTAATAATTCGTGCGATTCGCGTCGTTGTTGAATGAAGTGGAGCGAGCCTGTTGTTGCTCTTTGTAAGAATGAGTGCACGAGTATCGCGAATTTATTCGAGAGTATGAACCGACGATATATAACTCACTCGGGTGTTTGTCAGGCAAACGGAGAGGAGCAACAAATCCCCTGGTAAACATAAAACAACGGTACTGCATCGAGTCGGTACGGATACGCTTTGATGTGCTTCCACCACCCGCGAGCGTCTCTACCAGCTCCTTTATGGCAGCCATCGGGCATCTGTCGTACCGCCGTCTTTTTCTCCGGCTAATTTATTAGCACCGCTTAGAGAATGGCGCGGAGAAAGATCCGGCTGCAGGCGCTAGTCCCGAGCAGCGACTCGTCGCTGCGTCTCTCGGTATAAATCGGGAGACGGATCAGTCGGATACAGCGACGCCGGTTTTACGAGCATCGAAAATAGGGTGAGAGGACGCGAAACCGGGCGCGCGCGTTCCCGTTCGAGCTTAACGCGATGAAAACTCTCTTCGCGTTAAATGATTCATTCCGAATGAGAATATCGACGATGGCTACGCTGTCTCCACTCTCGCGTTGAGAGAACGCGATCGAACTTCTGCTCTTCCGTTCCTGCGTCACGCGCTACGCCGATTATATTCCAACAAGGCAGCTAATACGTTTCGCGAAGAGACAAATCGTAGGAGAGCGTCGCTGGTAGTGGAACTATTCTGCGTTTCGTAGAAACGAAAGTTTCGCGCTACGCTAGCCTCTAAACGCGCGATTCCGCGCGTAAGTACGATACACATAGGTAGTAGGTAGGTCGTACGTCGACCGCGCCCCTCCAAGCGAGTCGCTCGCTGCATCGAAACATCGTAAGAGATTAAACGACAGGCGTGCCTAATAAAAATATCCGTTTTCACGAGAGGCAGAACTTTATTCCACGAAGGAAACTGTCGTTCGTTCGCTGTTCGTATACCAGTAAACGCAGACGTTACTCGAGAAATATGTTTGCCGCGAAAAGCCGGCAACGAAGCGAGAACGGTCAAGTTCTTTCGCGCGATCTCATTTGTCCGGATATATATCGTTTTTGGCATATTTGCTGGTCGATGCGATATCGCGTGTAAATCATGATCACCGGAAATAACGAAAGCAGATTAGAAAGTTGGCTTGCACGCGCTCCGCGCGGAAACCCCGAACTGCAGTCTTTCATGCATGGCTAATTCGTTAGGCGTGGAGAACGATCGCGCATTTGTCGTCGATGTATCGGCCAATTTCGTGGAAACGAATCCCATCATCGATCCATACAGGCCGATCGCCATCGTGCTTCTTCCGGATGCGTTTCGAAGGATAAGGACGATAAAGCGTCGGAGGGTTTTCCGTGTTTAGTCGCGCAACTTATGCGGGTGCCTCGTTTCCGCGTCGACCCAAGCCTCAGCGAGCAAAGGACACATCCACGCTTTTTCCACGGGGTTGAAGGATTTATGGCGACAGGGGAGTGAGGCTTGCAGGCCGAAAAATGCGTCGGCATTGTTTGAGGTGAAAGTTTTGCGCAATAGGCGTCGTTCGCCACGGGTCACCGAGGGATTTTACTACGATAGACAGCGAAATTTCTCCTTGTGAGAAGAAGCAGGTAGATGCCAGCAGTGGGCACCGCATGCCCTTCCAGGACGTTAGAAACCATCGTAAATTTTTTGCGCCGCGTTACGCAAACCTCCCGCAGGTATACGCACGAGAGGACACGTCATTCGCTTTTCGTCTAGCCAAGGTTTCCGTCTTTCGAAGAAACAATCGACGCCTTAGAAACACACGACTTTCGAATAAAACGTAGCTTAGCGGGGAGGAGAAAAAAAAAAAAAAAAGTCGGCTATTAGCAAACGACCGACAGCCGTTCTAAATATAATGGAAACGGCAGAAGTTTGGCTTTGAATACGCGAGGTCCGTCTGTCGTCGAATCGATCATTTTCATTCGGTTGCACGGAATCTCGCGACGAGTCTCGTGGCGTTCCGGATGAAACCATATAGTACCGCGCTGGCTTTATAATTCCGGACCGCCGAAAATATCTGGTAGCGAAGACGGACGACGGCCGTTAGGATGCGCGTGCGCCAACTTAAAGCACTCTTCCTGCTTTATGAATGGAGCCGTGGATCACGAGTCGTGGAGAAACGCACGGAACGGTAGCCAACTCGATCGTGTCCTCTGAAGCTATTCGAGCGACGCTTTATAATTAGCGCGCCGCTATCGAGCCTTCTCTTCTCCGAAGATTCGTTCGATCCCCTCTCTCCCACCGACGACGTTACTCGTCGTCCGACGAATATTAAGAAGGCCACGACGACGTTATCGGCGATTCCCAGGGTGAACGATCGCGTGGCGAGCAACTACGCTTTCGGCTTTAAAACGCATCGTGTCGCTTCTTTGCTGGCGTTCGCGTTCGATGTAACGCGACTCGATCGAAAACGCCGCTCGCGATCGAATTACCCGGGAGTTTACTTTTTCGGACATTAAGAAGAGAAGATGCCTTGAAACTGCACCTGTTGCGCCAGCTACGAATTTTCTGATAAATAGCCAACGCGTTAGACTAACGCGATCTTGAATCACCCGTCGTTCCTCCAGTCGAAAAGAGCGGCAATAAATAATGCCAGCCTTCCACGACCGATTACTTTAAACGATCCGCTTATCGTTCGATCGAAGCTTACGCGAGCGCAAAAATTTGACTACGAATCTGCTCGCGAATCTCCATTCGCTTCCCGCTTTCCACTTTTTCACTTTTTACGGCGATCGTCCACCTAACCGATCCTCTCGTCCGCCTATAATTTTACCAAAAATTTTGCCCGCGCGACAACACCGACATCCAGCGACCATCTTCTCGCGATAATATACTGCTAATTAACTTGCTCGGAGTAGCGAGATCGCATGCTCGGTGGCCGCGACTCGATAGACGAGAGATCGATTCGTACGGATCGGCGTATTTCTCGGGTCCTTTCACCGGGACATCATAAATTAAACGGAGAAATTAGCTCGAGCTACGCCGCGCGATTCGAATGCCACGGTATATTTTGTCGTTTCTTAATCTATTCGCGCCTACTTTCGCTGACGGCTTCATCGCGCTTCGTTGTACGTTTGCCTTTTGCTATTTGTATTTTCATATTTGGTCCCATAACGCAGCTGTTAGGAGAAAAGGGAAAGAAAAGAGAAAGAGAGGAGAAAGAAAAGAGAAAAGACACGACAGGCCTCGCGTGACTTTATACTTTTATCCGGCGAAACTTATACAGAAGAGCAGCGAAGAGCAGCGAAGAGCAGCGAAACAGCGAGAGAATGAAAATTCGACGACCAAGATTCGTCGAATTTCGATGAAGCGATGCGCGAAGAACAGATCCGCGTACGTTGGACGAAGGAGAGACGCGGTGCGTGGCGGAGAATTCGGGGAAAAAACGTCATCGAAAGGTGAATTCGCTCGGAAGCCCTGGCACCACGGAAGCTGGCGAAAAACTGTGGCGTTTACGGCGCCGAAACTCCGTAGACTGCCGTGGATTTATGTACGCGGCGTGTATCCGCGCGCGCGCACAACGAGATTTATCGGCGCTTGGCCGAGTTTCGGTAGGGCAAGTTGAGTGAATTGTAAATGTTTCCGGCAGAACTTCACCAAGATGGCGTCCTCCACCAGGGGCGAGTTTGTTTACGCCTCATGGCTCCCCACGTGGGAAAAGCAGCATGGCGCGCGTCGAGCATTCAAACCCACGAATCCACTGGCCGTTTGACGGCTGTTTTTCTACCAGCGCCCACGAAATTTCGTCGGCTCTGCTTTCATTTTATCTTTTCATTTTATTTCATTTCATTTTTTCCCCTCTTCTTCTTTGTCACGCGCACTACTACTGTACCGTGTCTTTGTTTGTTTCGGAAAAACATTCTCAAACTTTACGAATTAATCGTCCGATAGAATCTTCTCCTATACGTATACACATATACATAAACGTCACGTAAAGAAGGGTAATTTATAAAGGAGGATTATTACTTTGAGCGGTTTCGGTACTATTCGATGATCGTTTGGTAAAAGAAAATGAAGATTTGCAAGAGTATTACGCTCGCATGCCTGTTCGCTACACGCCAGATAATTTACGTTGTTTCCGTGTAAACGGATACGTTCGAAACTCCTTAGATACTGTAGGATGAGAGGGACGGGTTTAACGTTATAATTTCAACGAACGGCATGCTACGAGCGAAGATAAAATTTTCCTCCGACTTTATAGTCAGTTTAGATTAACCGATGCGTAAAGATGTTTAACGTATGCGTCGCGAACAACTCGATAAAATAATTTAGCCGCGTCATAGGAATAAATAATGCAGCGGTCGATCGCTGAATCGAAGAAAACGAGGAACGACGTCTGGAATCGATAAAATTTATCTCTTCATTAGCGAGGTTTCGCGGTCGTGAGAAAAATGTCGTTTTACCCGCAGGACGAATACGCGCGTGAAATTACACGGAAAAACCACTCGTAGTACGACGATCGAGCGACGCGCTTCCACGTGGTGCCGCGTATACTACGCAGGAAAATAACAACGAACGAACGTGGAATCTGGAAATTTCCAAACTTATCTCCCGCGACAACGTGCCTTCTTCTTTCACAGAATTTTTTTTTACCAAACTATCGCCACACCCTGACGCTACCTACCTCCGTTGAAAATTTATTTTCTCAGCTGGTCAGAGAGTTCATCGTTGCGGGGCCCTTTCTCGCCGATAAGGATATCGATACGAAGGAATTTCACTTACATTTCATACGTTGTGGAGCGTGCTGTTTCCTTCGGGGCATCTGCGTCCTTCGGGGATGCTCGATTCTCTCTGTGGCCTCCAGGTCTTCGCTCGTTAAACGCAGTCGATCGGAACCCAAACATGTGACGGTCGTGTGTCGCGATCTCACTCGAAGATCCGGCGTAGATCTTCCACGGGAAACTGTTCAAAGCTTCCCTTTTTCTATGCACTACAGTCACCCACACGCGCGTACGCAACCAGCACTACCTCCTCATCGCGATTTCCACGGATCGTTTCGTTGTTGCGATCGATGCATCGACGGCCGGTGTCATTCTCGTCCTGCGATTTCTTTCTTTCTCTTACGACGAATCGCACCTACATCGGTGCCCGTATACACTACTACGTGACCACGAACAACGCAACTGTTATCGGCTAGATCGTATACGAGGTGAATATTTTGCAGTTTCGGTATTCCAGTTACATTGGCGGAATGTCGCGCACTGTTTACACTCGAACGGTGGAGAAAGTCGCCAAGTTTCGTCATCCATACGCTACCAGCTCACTTTCGATCCGAATCTCGCGATCACCAACCGTCATTACTACCGTGTGTACATGGCTGGCGTCGTATCGGGATCGAGGGAGATCGACGAGGCACGGTTTTCCAACATCCGGTATACTTCACTGTTTGAAAATGCAGGAACGCTTGCTCGGACGAAGGTCGCAACGTCGGGTATGCCGCACCTACGGAAGATCCAAGGCAACGGTGAGAAACGTGGCGTGTTCTGGAAGTTTGCGCGTCGCGAGGGAGACACAAAAACGATCGGAAGGCGATCGTTCGTTCCTGCGCGTGTATCATCGAGGAAGAAACGGCACGAAACGAACGTCGGCTTGGCACTTTGAACGCGTCGACGCGTTATCGGCGGCCGATTGCGTGTCACTGGCAGATACTCGCGGTTTCACTTTGCGCGTCTTTCGGAAAGCTGCAGAGCGGTGACGATGAAAGAAGAGGATCGGGCCGCGCGGCTCTCGAAGACAGAGGGACGAGCCGTTGCTCCGTGAAATCCGATCCTCCGCTGGAGGATCTAGAATTTCGACGATCGCGCGATAACTTATCTATCGGGACGTGTGCCTCGCGACGACGCCTTGCATCCACTCGGGACGCGCGCACCACACTCCGCCGTACGTACTTACGCTCGTACGTACGGAGCTAGCGAAAGCTCGCTCGACAGAGGAAAATGGAAAAGAGCGAGAGAAACAAGGGGAGAAACCGATACGCGATCGCATCTGTGTGCGTGCTCGTTTCTCAGTGTGTTGTATACCTTGGAGACCAATTGAAAGCGCAAGGGTGGAAAAGAGGAACAGAAAGAGAAGAGGATCGCGAAAAGTGCCGAGGAAGATAAAGACAGAGGGGGAGAGAGAGAGAGAGAGAGAGAGACAAAGATAGAGAGAGACAAAGAGAGACAGAGAGAGAGAGAGAGAGAGAGAGAGAGAGAGAGAGAGAGAGAGAGAGACGAAGAAGAAACGCGGATGGATATCGATGAAGAGAGAAACGAAGAAGGTAGAATAAAAAAAAAAAAAGAGGAGCGTGGGACAGAGCGAGAAAGAATGCGGGGGTAGAGGGCAAGAACGTGAGCAAGGTAAAGAGAAAAGAAGCGGAGGTGGAGGAGGAGGTGGAGGTGGAAGTGGTGGCTACCGTCGTTCGTGGATCGCGAAATCGAGCGGGCGGCGGTCCAGCGCTGACTGACTACGGACTGGCGTCGCGGCGGCAGCCCGCGTGGTGGGGGGCCCCAGGAGTAGTAGTCCTCTTTCCCTCTCGTCTCCTCCACTCGTTCTCGTTTCCTCGCTTGCCAGCTCTTCCTTGCTATGCTTTGCCTCCTGCCCTCTCTTCGCCAACTTCTTTTTTCACTTCTTCCACGCTGTATACTCGCGTTCGCGTTCGCGTTCGCGTTCGCGCTCGCGTCCGCGTTCACCTTACCGACCGATACGCGGTTCGCGGAAAACCGAACGATTATCGAAAGTTACAGTCGAAAGGAATGATCGACACGACGCCAGTGACAAAATGGAGAGAAAAACGAGAGACTCGCGGTGCAGGCGGAAAACGCACACGCGGATGGACGGACGAAATCGGAGAGACGATTCTCCGCAACCGTCGGTTTTCTTCGGCTACTTGTCGATTCGACACCGCGGCAATAACGGCCAAGGGGCTGGTAGAGAGGTTAGCGGCGGCGCAATGACAACCACTCCACGTCGCTGGATGCACTCACTGCCTCAACGTGATCGCACATTGTCACAAACGCGTTTTCTTTTATCTCGCTGTGCGACCTCTCTTTCGTAGAAAAAAAAAGAGCAACGATTCGCGAATGACCGGAAAGGTGCGACGAAAGTTCGTCGATGGGCCCGAGGGACTGACGTTGCGCTCGCGCGCGTAAGAGATGGTCGAGAAAGGAGGCGGGGTCCCTAACCACCTCGGCCCCGCTCCAAACCGCGAGAGGGGAGAACCGCTCTGTACGAGTGACTTCTCTTTCCGCCGCTAGAGGCGCTGCCTAGCGATGTAGCTTGCCATCGTACTACGGCGTCACGGAGTCACACCTACGAGTTTCTCGACATTTTCAACCCTTTCTGATCGCCGATCTCCACGCAGAGTTTGGTGAGTGTGTCTTAACAAGCGTCTTTTATCAAAGTACGATATATTTCGTCGCGAATTCGTTTGCACTTTGCGATCAAGTCGATATCGACGAATCTTCGAAGCTAACCTCAAAAGTTGAACGAACGTCGTCGTTCCACTTCGTCGTGTATACGATCGTAGTTTTGGAACGCACACGACGTGGATAAGAACGTTCGACAGATTGTAGAAAACGAAAGATGAACAGATTGCAACGCTGATAACAGCGCGTATAACGACGATAACGTTAGATACGTATATGCAAAGGCGATACGTTTTCGATTTAACGTCGAAGCGATATTAACAACGTGACTCGATATCGATGCGGGTACAACTGCAAACATAATCGACGTATCGATATGAGATCGACCAACGTGCTCGAAGATTCGATCCTAGCGACATCGAAACATCCACGTAACGCAAACCTTTTCCATCGTCTAAAGGTAAGAGTCCGTCTCAAATCTCCGATCGTTTTTACCTTTCCGACTTAAACAAACGCGTATCTAACGATTGTGAACAAAAGAAAGCGCCACAGCTTCGAACGCTTTTCCCTCGCGAAGCATACGTTTAGCATAGCGAATCGGTGTTTCGGAACTAGCCTACCCATGTTCCTATTTCCACTCTGCAAACTCTGTAACCCTGTTTCCACGAAGGAACGAGAGAGGCGGTCGTTCCACGAGTTCCGAGCGCAGGGTATCGCAGCTACGATCGTGTCTGTTTTTCGGAAAAGCGCTCGGTTCCTCGGAAGGTTTCGATCCGTCACCGTAGTAAGGACGAACGTTACCCCCGTGCGGGAATATTTGACGATAATTCGGGGCGAAGATTCGAGTTGGAAAAGAATCGGAAGGAGGTCGAAGGATACGAGTTCGTCAGGCTATAGATAGTTGGTGAGCGGAGATCGTTTTGGCGGGCACCGGTGGCGGCGCTGCCAAGGTTGGCGGAGTCGAGGGGAAAAGAGCATTGGCGTACCAACTACCAGGTTGTGCCCGCCTACCAGGCGGAGCCCGCATGATCTATAGCGTCATAGAACACCCCTGCCGTTGTGGTAGGAACTGGATGGCGACGCCCACGGTGTGGAACGTGCGCGCTGCCCCCGCCGCCTCCGCCACCACCGCCGTCACCGCCGCCGCCGACGTCGCCGCCACCACCACTGCCGCCACCGGGATGTTTATGCTCCTGCCGCTGTGTCTCTATCTAGTCGCGGTCCTGGCGCTGCGCTGTTCTTCTTCTGCCGTTCCTGCTACCGATGCTGCCGTCGTAGCTGCCGTCGTAGCTGCCGTCGTTGCTGCCGTTGCCGCCACCGCCACCGCCACCGTCACCACTGCCACTAACATTGTCGGTCGCCGTTGCCGTTCTCGTTCCCGTTCCCGTTGCCATCGTACCAGCTGTCCTCTTCCTATCTCCAATTTATCCCGACTCCTTCCACCTTGCGTTCATTACCGCTAAACATTCCTGTCAATTAAAACTGCGTCCGATTTACTGCCAATTCAACGTTCGTCCTTCGGCGGACCTTTCTCCCTCCGCTTTTTACAAAACTGTGTATACCTTGCATTTTGCCCAAGAGCGCGTTTCTACTATTTTTTTTTTTCTGCAGAAATGTTTGCCCTCGCGGTAGCGGTAGCGAAATTAACTATTAACCTTCGTTTTGTAAGAATCGTTCTTCGTAGTTGCAAGAATAGTATCTTTCGTCGCCTTCGGTAGCCGGCCCCTTCTTCGTCGCTCGGTCCGCATCGAACTCATCCGCGTAGAACCTAATCCGTAGAAATTCGAGCTTAGTCCGCCGAGTGATAGACCGGCTAAAGGGATCCGATGAAATTTCGAAATTCTGCTCCCGCGTCAGCTTCGTCAGTCGGTCGATTCAATTTTGCCAGCGTTCGTATCGCGGAGAGGGCGCTGCGTCTATGTATCGAAAAGAATTTCTTCGAGAAGCTGCGGATATTCCTGGCAATTGTCACGCCCGAGTTTTACGCCAATGGTGTTAGGGATTCGAAGCGGCGGCGACTGTCATAAAAAGTATTTTATTTCGACGATCGTGGTGCCGTTTTTGTTCTGGGGTTGCGAAGCGATCGTGTCGTTTCTACGCGCGTCAGACCAATTCAACTCCACCGACATTCGCGGTCCGACGTTTACGAGATCGTTTATTAGGTGACGTTTCCATCGAGTAGTTTTGTTGCGAATCTTTTTCTTTATTCCAGGATCCGCGTTCAAGGAGATTCCAGCTTATCGCGACGCGCTATCGTAAAGCTGTTCCGATATTTACAGACGCAAACGTGCCAAGATCAAGGATTATCGTGAAATTACCGTCAAATGTCGCTTGTAACAATTTCCTACGTCAATAGTACATACTTGTTAAATGTTACTTGTCCAATCAAACTCTCCGAATGCTTAAAGACGTTCAACGTGTTCATCACTTTTACTATAACGATCTCTATCGTTTATACGTTTGAGAAGATTTATTTACCGGCCATGCGTCGTTAAGATAATTTTCGTCGCTTGAAACAAGAGGGATCGTGAATTCGACAGTCGGAGAAGCGATGCTTTCACGCGCGTGCTAAGCGTCAGTTGCGTTTGTGTCTCTCGGTGACTGCGGGGGTTCCATTTACGAGCGTTCCTGTCGTCGGTGGACGAGACCAAAAGCACTAAACTTGCGAATATTTCGAAAGACGTCCCGTTATGCAACGACAATGTGGGTCAGTGCACAAGTCCACCGTGTACGTTTGCTCATTTTGTACAGCGAGTTCCCCGCGGGACCCGAAATAAGTGCACCTCGTAAAATAAAGCACCGTATACACCGCTTTTCCCAACTATCTACGGTGGCCCACTATCGTCCATCTTCTGACATTCTCTGACATCTCGAAGCGTGTTTATGCATTTGCTAAATGATACGCTTCGCGCATTAGCACCACTTTTCCGCTTACTGATCGCTCGATCGATGTTAACACGATCGCTACTACGGTAGATTGGGACAAAACGTTCATCACGCACGATTGCGCGATACATTTAACGATACGATAGGCTTCGATCATGAACGTTAATCCTTCGAAATTTTTCGTTTTAATCAAGCACGTCAATTATACGTTGGTGTACTCGTTTGTTTCCTTGCATAGAATTAAATCTAACACATCGACATTGCCGATCACAAGAATTAAGACACCCGATATTTACTAATTTTCTCCTGTTTTCATCGTCCAGTTATTTTATTATAAATCCGTTACTTCGTTCGCACTTGGCGAACTGGATATTAAAATAATATTTATTTGCATTTTTTTTTAACAAGTATAAACTCGTGACCGACAGTGCAGACCGGACGCCGAAGGCGAACGCGTTAAAGCGGAGTTGATGATCTTGCTGGAAGAGAATTCGATATCTCCCGAAATTGTTTAGAGATCACGCAACGAACTCGAGATCAAAACGGTCGAAATTCTGGAAAGCGGAACGTTACAGGGTATAAAAATTAGAACGAATCAAAGTTTGAGCTAAAAGTAGTTGAATCGTATGTGTAGAAGCTGTTTTTTTCAGTTGGTATTCCTTTTGTTCTTTGCAACGCGTTTTTCGTAAACCTCGACACCTACAGCGGTGAGCGTATAAATAGAGAAACGCTTGCTCGTAATATGAAAAATTGGATCTCTGTTCGACTCTGTGACATAGAATGTAAAGGTACATTTTTTATACTTTGTCCACGCACATTTTTATTTTGTTGACGATACAAAGCCTTAAAATGTTTCCCTTCTCAATAATTACGAATCAAGCTAAGTTATATTTAGTAGAACTTTCGCTATTCGCTTCGCCTCGACTTGGAAATGTACCGTTCGGTTTAACGACACGCGTACGCTATCAAAGCTACGTTCTTGAAGCCTGTAAAAAGTCACGTGTACGAGATAGCTTATCAATGTTAGCGTCAACTTTCCGTGCCTTTTCCTCGCCGAATTATTCCATCGAGAGAACCGAGTGGCTTGTACCGATTAATCGCATTTCGTTTCAATTTTCGTTAAAATGATGTCGTTAGAAACGTCGGATAAGAAGGGAGGGGGCTAAGTGAACGAATAAGCCAAACGGTACCCTACCGTAGCGCTTGAACATGATCTGGACGTTTTATTCTTTTATCGGATTACCTCTGAAAACAAAGGTAGAAGGTTCCTTTCCGGTTTCTCTGAAAGCTCGGTTTCCACGCGTAGGTCAGCCGACAAGAATAAAACGGGTAAAGGAGGACACATACACGGAGCGGAAGAAAGAGAAACGCGTGAAAGGGAGGGAAAGGCAGAGAGATTGTACGTGAACAGAGGGACAAGATTCGTCTTGTTCGAAGGGGTAATACCGCGCCAAGACCTGTTCGAAACGAAGTTAAGCCTCGCAGTATCGAAAATAACTCGGCCGATAGACGATTAGAATTCACCGCCAGATGAGACGTTCGCTGACCAGGCACGACTTGTTTGAAAATAATTTCTTCGGTGTTTTAACGCGGAGAAACCACAGACGAACCCCCCACGGTCAATCGAATTACAAATGTTTCGCGCTATACTCGCGTCTGCGTTTTTTCATGCCGATCAAAGTGCGCGCATTCCCTCATGGTTTCGCGATGCATTATTTCTAGCGAAGGATACATCAGCCCGTTATCGTCGATCGAAATATCAACGTCCCGCAAAACCTAGCGCGGCACGAGACGCATACGATCGTACTTTAACGTTCTTTCCTCGTAGTGCTCGCATATTTCCGCGCTCGTTGAAATTTTACGAGCCCGATAAACTTTACGCGTTGCTAACGTAACGAAATCGGCTCCGGTTCGATTCGTGAATTATCGGCTATCGAAAACGTTTCGCGTTCCCGACGAATACACGCTCCTTACCGTCGAATATCCCACAGCTATTATCGTCAAATAACGTATATGGGAAACGTATAGGCTCTCGTATGGGGGAAAAAAGTCGCCCGTACATTGGACGTGTTGACACTTCGCGGAATCCGTGCATACACAGGAGAATACGTACAGGAGAGTACGTGTACGTTTGCCGACGAAATAGCCTTGCTTTTATTAGAGTATATTACGCGAAAAAACGCGTAATCGAGTCGCGCGAGCCGACGTGAATCGGCGGCCACCGCGTATCGTCCACGTTGCTTCGCCACCGAACCGTGTTACGATAGTTGGAGGATTTAAACAAGAAGAAGTAAATTTAGATAAATGGACCGTGCGCGAAAGCGTTTCCAAGTGATTCTGATCGCGAGGGAAAAACAGAGTTGACGATTAACGGCGGACTGACGAATCTCGAAGGCGAAGCGACTCGTTCGCTGTGCCAAGATTTCCGTTGCGCGTATTCCGCGCTGCTGGATGATACACGAAATCGAACCGAGTCGGAGAACGAGACCCCGTTTTAAGGAGCGCGAAAAGTCGGGCGGGTAAAAATGATCGAGAAGCGGCATCGGAATTCCATGAAATCGAAAGAGAGAAGATCGCCGGTCGGATAAAGTTCGGAAGATTCTCGTGACAGAGCGGCGACGTCATGGAAGAAAGACACAGGTTTGCCCGGCAAGGTTGACGGAACAGGGCGTCGAACGGTTGGCTGGCGTTTGCCGGCTGCGATTGGCAAAGTCTCGGAAACGAAATCTCCTTTGTAGTCGAAATAAGCGCGATTCTCTCCGTGACGGTGGCAGAACGGGTCATGGGTCGAGGGTTGGCGTCAGCGTGTATAGCAGCGGCAGCATTCGCAGAAGGTTCGGTATAGGGAGTGTGGCGCGTGGTCGTAAGGGGTCGCGAGGGACAGGCGAAGAGGAGGTGGAGGAGGAGGGGGAGGGGG